>CM076718.1:15362208-15862208 GCA_038501795.1 Pseudopleuronectes americanus | reverse complement strand
TTCAGGGTATTTCAAAGGTATAGGAAACAGTCCATATCGTCCTTCCTATAAAAACAGCTTGCGTGGCTATGGTCAAGTCAGTAAGTATTTGTGAGTGTGTGTCTGTGTGTGTGTGTTCACCTGTGCACATGTTTACTACAGGCAGTGAGTGAGTCCGCTCCTTCAGTCTTCAGTAGGATGCTATAAAAGTCAAAAACCAAAGCAGACCCAGAGGAGTCTTCGTCTTACCAAAAAATGTCCCAGCCAGGACAAAACAGTAAAATGTTATGTGTTCTCTGGGAGCACTTTAAACGGAAGAACCTCGTCCCGACGTGAAGCTTGAGCTCGGCTCCACTCGTCAACATGCGATGAGCCCGTGGGGAAGAGAAAGCCGGTAACATCCGTCACTTCCTGTCTTATCGGAGACATGTGAGAACTGAAGTTGACTGTCTGTGGAACTCCGCTTGACACAAGGTTAATATTTAATAATAAGTGTGTGTGTGTTTCTCCAAAATCAACTTCACGTCTTGTTTTTTTTCTGCTGCACACAGTCATTCAAATTGATTTTTTAAAAATGATTCATTTAAAGAAAATGTTTCTCTAACCAGAGGATATTATTATGATTATGCATCCTTACGGGAAGCAGGGAAGAAAACAAAGAGGGACAAATGAAAGAAAATCCCAAACAATTAAAATGCTAATTGTTTTGTATGGTACCAGCATATGGGGGGGGTACGGGGGGGGAGTCTTCAGGGCTTGCTTACCATCCTCATCCGACTTGGGCTACTGTTGCCTCTGCTGAGCGAGAGCTGGAGGAGACTGTGCAACTCTGTGAGAGGACGTCTGAGGTGCTTGTGCATTTTTCAAATATTTTTCATCTTGCATCATGCATGCGCTGCTGTAGAAAGTTTAGACTTGGGCTGTGCTGCTGCTTCGAGGGCAAACACACACACACACACACACGGATCGCCACATGCAGGTCTGACTGACAGCCCCTCAGAATAACAAGCTCTGATGTGAGGGACGCGTAACCTCCCGCAACTAAACTCATGCCAAACCCCCGGACCCACTAGTGCTGAGTAAACAGAAAATGCAAACGCCGGTTATTTAACAAGCCTCCGCCTCTCCATCCTCACGCCCCTCCCGTCCCCCTGCCCTCGTCCTGCACCCCTGCCCCAGCGTCCCCGCCTCTTCACACATTAAGTATGCATTGATTCAGCCTTCCCGTGTGTTATAAATACAGCATCGATCCGCGCCACGATCAATACACTCATTCACATGCATAGGGCCACTTTGATAACTCTCCTACCCTGAGCCACTCGCAATAGCGCCCTGCTCCATCTCTTTTTCTCCTTCTCCCTCCATCCCAATGGCTCAACCTGACCCTCTTCACCATTTATTATTTCGTTCCTATAAATATATATATGTGTAAAGACACTTACAATCAACTGTACAAATCCTGTACCAGACAGACGGCACGCTCCAATTCATAATTTATCTAAATCACTATTGCAGAGCGTCAGGGCCTGATTGCCTGTCCCATACCATCCACTCTTGGTCACTGAGGCAGAGAGAAATGCAGAGCTGCATTGATAATTGTCATGTAACTTCCTGTTGGTGTGGACCAACTTCAGGTGTTGCCTAGCATTCGTTCCTGAATGATGATCGACGCACATGCTATCCAAAAGCAGAAAAGTGCCACTCGTTTAATTAAAAGCAAATAAGTAAAAATGTTATATAGGCGACAGCCAACCGACAGCCTGAGTCCACATCACCAAATCTACGATTATTTGCTTTCCCTACAGACGTGTGGATAAAGAAAACAGCAATAAAAGGAGGCAATTCACGAGTTTCGAATGCATTTGTAATCTAAAAAAGATGGAAACAAACACCAGCAGTTTCAATCAGGCTGCATGTGGTCTGCTTCAGATAACATCCAGGTGGTTTATTGCCTCTGTGTGTGAATAAACCCACGCAGAAACCCGGCTGAACACCAGCGAGGCACTAAAAAGCAGGATTTAGAAAACGGCTTTTTCACGATTACTTTCATTCTTATTTACTATGTTTTTTCTTTGACATTCCGATATCCTCCTTCCGCACTCTCTCTTCTGAAGGAAGTGAAGGGACGGTTGTTGATGATCTTTACAGGGCTCTGTCCCTGTTGTGCACTTAAGTAGCTCCTCATTGCTTTTATGGCGACTCACTAAAACCTGTCTTGTAAAAAGCCAGTCAGGAGAGGAAAGGTTCGTTCATAGAAGACCTCTGTATTTTATTGACTCACTTGGTCTCAACACACTGTTTGGTTGAAGTTAGCGTGCACTGAAGCACAAAGAAAGTCACGAGGTTCATCATGTTCCAGCACATCTGAGATTTTCTAAAAGGGAATAAAAATCAAAATACAATTAAGCACCTTTCCTGTTTTTCCTTCCAGTCATCTTTAGAGTTACTTTCTGAATACTTTTTAAATTCTCTTCAAAACGAGTAAATTGCAGTGAGTACTCCACTCCCACTCTTCCTCTCCCACTATCTTCGGTCTCGCCGAATGCTGAAGAAAAAAAAAGTATCATATATAAATTGTGTATTTGTAGTTTTCCCTCTTAGTGTTAACATTTAGAATAAATGGAAAGAGTCAGCATGAAGCAGGCCGCTCTGGAACATGCAGAGGCACATTCAGAATGACTCCTCTTAATGTCAGAACCTCACTTCACATTAGCCGGGGTGTAGAACAAGCAGACAGATAATGTCATTTTGTCGCTGTGCTTTACAGCAACTCCATTCTGACGGGGAGTGGTTTGCCTGGCAGTGTGTCTCATCTTAAAGATCATCCTTAATTGTGCCAGTGTGCAGGAAGACCCTGTCGTCCTCAGTGGGACTCTAATTGGCTTAAACTTAACTTAACCTTTCTGCGTCTTCATCCTACGAGCAGCAGTCAAAACGACATTATAAATGGATCTTTTGTAAAGCAACGCGATTCTAGAAATCATTGCAAACCTCTGTGGATTCCTGCGGGTGGCATAAGGAGCGTGATGCAGGCGTGTGCATCATGCCATCCTGTGGAGGGAAATGAAATCAAGGGTTTGTGTCATGCAGACCTTGTTACTCAGAAACACATTTCATTTTAATTTACCCAGCTCTGTCCTGATATTTCATGTGTTCACCAAAAGAAGAAAAAAAATCCACCGCAATCATTCTTCATCAGCGCGCTCACATTTCTGAGGTTCTTGCTTCTTGGGTTAAAGGGCTGCTCTTCTTTCATTCTTCAAAGACATGCAAATGCTCCCCAGCTCGCTCTCTGTCTTTTACCTTCAATCCAGTAAACTAGGCTTATTAAATGCATTAGGGAGAATCAAAGTTGAGGTGTTCTTTGAGTGCATCCAAAGACGATAGGGATTGGAGCTTGAAATGGTAAAAGATGGGAACCCCTCTTAGTGTCCCTGCGCCCATTACTGTACACTACTTCATTTAGCACCAATTAGATTTTCAGTTCCCTTTCTGCTGCTAATGCCCCGGCTTGCAGGGTCCACGCTGAATTAAGCACTAGATCTTCATTGCCGGCTGCAAACCAATTGATTTTGCCCCTTAATCAATTTATTTCATTAGTTATACATTCCTCTTTATTCCTCTCCCGCCTCCCTCCCTCCCCCTCTCTCCCCCTCTCTCTCTCTCTCTCTCTCTCTCTCTCTCTCTGATGTCTCGTCTCAGGAGCCGCCACGAGGAGACTGACCTATCCCGGAGTGTGACACAGAGGAGAGTGATTTGAATGATAACCAAATAGCTAGCACGGCCTCGGCGGTGTTTAAAGATCATATGTAAATCAAATGTCGGGGGGGAGAAATTGCTTGGTGGGGTTCTGTCAGAAAACAATTTAGTGATCGTTAAAAGGGATGCCTCGCCGTCGTGCAAACCTCCGCAAATTAAATCAATGCAGCCACCGGTCTCTGCCCCCTTTCACTTCTATCAAGGCCCACCCCTCCTTCCCCCCACTCTCATCTTTCTTCTCTCTCTCTCTGTCACACACACTGACACAAAAAACACACGCACGCAGACGTAAAGATACCCACAGAGGAAGACAGAGAGCGAGAGCCTAAACCTTGGAGATTGTCTGGATAAGGAAGATAAGGATGTTTTTATTACTCTGCTCCTACGCGCTGCAGTTTTGGAATTGTGGAGGGGGGGGAAAAAAAGTGGAACTGTTAAGCCTCGGTGTAAATAACACAAAGGGACACAGCGTGGCACATTCATGATGACAGGCGTGTTAATGCAACATGAGATGCAGGGAGATTGAAACAGACCCCACCCAGGATGATCTCATCGTTTATCCTAATGAGATGAGTTTACTATAGCAGTGCCAGAGAGCGTTTCTACGGAACAGATCAGTGCGGCAGTATAGTTGTGGAGAAAAATACTCTAAAATGTTAAACCCCAAGAGAGCCAGTCATGCTTGACTCCTACCCCTAAAGCCTGTATGTGTCAGTCAAAGTCCCAGGGGGAGAAGCTGCGTGTTTTCAGAGGACTAGGGAAATAAAAACATGTTGTGGAAAAATCTACATTTGGTAGATGGAGGCGACATCACTCACTGCAACATGTTTGCTGAGTTGTGTGCCGGCTACAGATGTGGGTTTTCAGTTGAAAAGCAGAATGTGTTTTTCCTTTTTCGCAGCCTTCTCAGAGGAAAAAAAAGAAACAGGGATGTGCAGGCAGAGATGTGGGTGGGCTGACATGTACGCATGCCCACACGTGTGTTAGCCGTGTTGTCTGCAGGGTGTGCCGTCATACACTGTGTCACTATATGAACACATACTGTGAGAACGAAAAAGAACGACCGCCTGTGTTGTTGTAGACGCTTGTGATGGCACCTTTATAACGACTCTCACATGCAACACGCACACACACACAATCACACACACACTCACACACACATACACACACACACACACACTATCGGCATATAGAGATTTTGCCGTGCACGCTCATTGTGTCTACTTGTCAAATGGCACCTGATATCCGCCAGCGTCTGGGAATCAAATTAAGTGAGCGACTGCTGCCGAGGCCTCCTTCTCTTTTTTCCCCCCTCCTCATCCGCCATTCCCCGGGCATAATTAATTTTATCATCAGCGTCATTATTATTGTTAAATTGTTTTTCATATTTCATCATTTTTTCCCCTCTCTCTCTCTCTCTCTCTCTCTCTCTCTCTCTCTCTCTCTCTCCCCCCACCTCGGCCTGCCTGCGGAATACCAAGTGTATGCTAATGTGTTTTGGAGATTGCCAGCGCGCACAGAGATGGAGAGAGGCGGAGAGAGGAATGAGAATGAGAGAGGGTCTGAGGTGAGGAGAGGGGAGGGGTGGGAGATGGAGGTGAGACAGAGGGAAGGTGGGGGGGGGCAATGAGGTTGGGAGGCAGGTGGAGGGAGAGAAAGGGTGTCAGCGGTGGTGGAGAGGGTGATGTGGGGTGGGGTGGGTTAGGGGGGCGCTCCGGTGCACATTACGTATTCCGCCGGCGTATTTGGAACCCAATTAATCAAGCAGAGGAGAGGAGAGATGCAGAAAGGATGAGATCGCCCTTCACGTTGATGAGGCCTGGCCGGGGCAAACGCTCAACCACCTGAGCTCCTAACAGCCATGCCGACACACAGGAATTATGGCAATACCTTCACTCTCTCTCAGTCTCTCTCTCTCTCTCTCCCTATCCCCTCCTCCTTTCCCCAATCCCTCTCTTTGTGCGAATGTAACACAGAGTCCCATCGTCTCTACTTCTTCTTCCAAAGCTATTTACATTGCACATTTTCACCGTCTGGAGTCAAAGCTCTGGAGGTTTTCTTGTTGTGTTTTTTTTTCCCTCTTTCTATAAAGTTTCCCTTTTAAGTGAGTTTTTGCCAGATGTGCAAAGTATTTAAAATGCACTTGTGAAAACTGGCAAAGTACAGAAAGTAGGTAGAGGAAGGAAATGAATTATAGAATTATAATTTTAAAATGCCTTTTGTGTCATAAATATCTCATGGGAAAAAATAGCATCCTAAATTGTTATCTTTACTGTTTTCTGCATCAGTGCGGCACTTCCTCCTCTCCACACAGTTGGGGTCAAGCCTGCGGTGGCCAGCCACCACCGTCGATCGTTGGGAAATTGACCGTCTCACAGAGGAAGAGAGACCAGGAGAGAAAAACTCCAGTCCCTCGTTGACTTAATTTGATTCTCCTCCCTGGAATGCCAGCCAACAGATCCCATATCTACATAGTGCTCTGTGCAGGGTCTATAAATATTGACCCCGCCATTTCCTGTGTGTGGCGTTAATGAAGCATTTAGTATACCCACAGCATTATGAAGGACCTATGTAAAGCCACCTCTCCCTCTGTCAGTGCCATCCCCTCCTACACTCAGACACACACACGCAGACACACACACACACACTAACACAATAGATGGATTATGGTGCCAAGAAAGCAGACTTACAAATGCAGATTAAAAAATGCCTTTGCAGGTAAAATAGAAACAAGTTTGCATCATATTATGAATTTTTTTAAGAACATAAACAAATTGTATAAACTCTGGACACAAATTATGAAAACCTGAAAGCAGTCGCTCACCAGCTGAAGACAACAGTAGCACAATTGAAACAATGCGCAACAAACTTTGACAATTTTTTCTCATATTCTGAGTTTGGGTGTGTGTGGTATAATGTAGATTATTCGGTTTTAGTTGACTGAATAAAAACAGAACAAGGCTATTTTAGTATTTTAGTTATTTAGTATTTATAAATTAAGAAATTATTATTTTAAGTGTTTTTTCAGTTAGATGGGTTTATGTTTGGTTTGCAGCATTTCACAAAGATTACTTCACGTATAAGCGAAACTTTAAAGGGGGAAGTATGGCTCAGGGAAGAGCCCATTAAATGTCGGTGCAGATTGGCAACAGGGTGCAGATCCAGGAGATAAGGCATATATTTTTATTTCCCAGGTAATAATTGATGACCTTGATTAAAAAGATCAAACATATTTAGGGAACTGATATCTATGAGTGTGAACAAGCATTTGCAGCTTAAATGAAGTTAAGGGGATCTTCTGAATGCCTAGTTCCATATGTTATGGCTGCAACATTTTCCCAGCTTTGTTCACGCTCTGGACTCTACAATCCTACTGGGATGATCAAATAACATGACATGACCTGTGTGTTCTTGTGTCCAACATGTCGACACACTTCAATGGCTGGAGGAATGAAATGTTTCTGTTTACTGAAACACTAAATTTGAAAAGATAAAATGAAGAGTTGAGTTTGTATCAGCAGCGGGAGCTGGTACATCAGGCCTGACTCGAAAAAAGGTTTGTTCCCTCAGCTTGATGATATATGATAGTGCTTTGCCAAAGTGGAAGTTACAGTCTTTCTCATATTTTTGCATTTGCAATTCGAGACATGGTCCTTATTACACAAAACATTCAGCATTGAACTATAACTAATGTGACATTTAATATATGTTTTGATTGCTTATGGTAAAACTCAGGGTACAACAGGAGTAAGTCACAATTAACAGCGGCAGCAGATGGAGACCTCACGGACACTGTTTGGACCAACTGAGCCTGAGCCAGTCTTTGTTTTTTCACACAATGAGTGTGAAGGACAGTTTCCCCAAATGTCCTCTTGGATTTCTCCTCTCTGTCACTTCCCACATCTCTCCACTGTATTCATCCCCCCCCCACCCACCCCCCCACCCCCATCTGTCACCCCCACTTCTCACCTGTCACCTCCTCACCTCACAGCCAAACACCCTCCATCCTGTTTTTTTTGGGGGGAAAAAAATAAAATAATTTTGTTGTGGGGTCCCCGGGCGGTTTTGTAATTTCATGCCTGTGTATGATAATTTTATGCTGTCCTGCGTCGCGTAACTCAGGGCTGCCAAATGCTGACAGGTGATAAATACGATCTTTTCCGCCCCGTGTGCAGCAGACCTGAGACAGACAGGAGGGTCTAGGGTTTGGGAGCTGAGAGTTTGTGGGGGGGGCACTAGAGGGGGGTTCCTACAGTGCAGGAGACTGGCTGAGGCCTCGGTGGAAGCGGTGTGCAGAGAGGTGTCGCTGGTGCTGGAGCAATTTCACAGCTTGCCCACCCCGCCTTCCCGCACCCACACGCGTTCATTCACTTACAACCTGCCACAGCACCACCCGTATCTTTCTTCTCTCTCTCTCTCTCTCTCTCTCTCTTGCTCCCCATCTTTTCAATCTCTCGCTCTCTCTCCTGTCTTTCCCCCTCCCTCCGTCCTTCCCTGCCCAGGAGAGACAGAGAGGACAAGAACCTTCGAGTAGCCTTGAACAGCAGGGATAGTGATCAGTGCATTTTTTTTTGCTTCTCACAGGAACCTCAGGAAACAAACAAGAGGACAGTATGCAGAAATGAAGCTTTCCTCCCCAGTCTAGGGGACATTTATGCGGCGACGGGGCAGAAGAACAGAGAAGGGTAGAGAGGGAGGAGAGGGAGGACAAGGAAGTGACCCAAGCGTGGAGGACTGATGGTTTTCTGAGTGACGTAATTATTCGCCTCCTTGCATCGCGCAGTTAGAATGATGATATCCAGGGGGGGGAAAAAGTCCAGTCTGTGCACACATGTACACAGAGTACACAGTGACCTTCACATTATACCTGCATGTCATGTGCATCATAGTTTATAGGTTATGACAAACATGCTCATGATTGGCTGGCTCTCCCTACAGCAAAATATACCTATTTGAAATTCACCTTTTGGACGTGAATATATTAATTCAGCCGATATTTTTTTAAGTGCAAGTAAAGGATCCTGATGACATTTAAACATGGAGGTAATAAGAAAACTGAATATGATCATTCCTCACAGCATTTCTGTGGATGCTGCAGCATGTCCATGAAATCCACTCAATCAATCTGGAGATGGGGGCGAGGGGAGGGGTGTCTGCTCCACCGAGGTTCCAAGTCATTAAGCAGCCAGAAATTAATTGACTTCACGCTCCTTATATCGCTGAGCGTAGGTTTAACCCAGGCACGGCAGCCGCTATTAGTATTGTACTGCATGTTCCAAGAGCTCAAGATTGGAGGGACGCGGCCCGATTCTAGTCAGCAAAAAAAAACGTGTCCTGATGTCCCGTACAGTGAGATTAATAAGGTGATCACATGGTGACAAAGCACCTTGATGACGCATTGTAAGCGAAAGGTTAATAATGTACCTGCATGCATTTTATTTGTGCTCATTATGCTGCAGTTACCTACATGCCAATAAACTCCAACATAACCAGCACTCGTATAAGTTTCCAGTTCATAAGATCCTCGCTCATAAGGTGGAAATCTTACATGGAAAAGATATGGAACAGTGTTTTTTTTCCTGTCAAGGTGCACATGAATTGACCAGAGGCCCATGGCAACACACACACACACACACTCACAGACACACACACACATACTAAGATGAGGACCGTCCTCGAGGCTCTCTTTGACCTCTATGTTCGATCTCTCTTTCAGAATCCAATCAGGCTGAAGTCTCCAGAGGGAGAACAGAGCGGAGGGGGAGGAGGGGGAGGAAGTGAAGTTAGGAGCACAGAGTCAGAGAGCAACAGGAGCTTAACACACACTGTATATGTCCATGCATGCCATCGCAGCCACTGGAGCTGTGCTCAGGGGCAGCGGGTGATCAGTCTAGCGTGCCTGATGCTGCCTCATGCGCCTGCAAGATCAAGACAGTTCACAGGAAAGGTGTGTGTGTGTGTGTGTGTGCGTGTGTGTGTGTATGTGTATGTGTGTGTGTTTAGGTTTCTTTTTGGATCTGATCAGATTTGTTTGCTTCACAGCACTTTGTGAATGGGCTGGAGAGTCTCTGGCTGGAGTCGACAATTCATGAATGAAAGGAAAGATGAAAGGATGGATGGATAGACGGTGATAGTGAAATTCAGGCACGTTCTTCTTTATCCCGTGAGAATTTTACAATATTTTATCATTTCTGAGACTGTATTATTATCCCTATTACAGCCAAGATCCACAAGGAATTACATCCAACTGCGTCATTGCATCTTAAAAAACATGTTTGCTGTAAAAATAAATTGAGCGACCAAGATTTTTGCCTTAAGAAATAAGATAGAGGACATTTCGAAACGTTGTCTTTTTTGCTAACACAAGGACGATCTCGTGTTCATGCTGCAGAGAGGCTCATTGTTTTTAGTGATACTTTAATCAAATGTGCATGTAGTTGGGAACTCCACCTGCAGGGGACAGAGTGCCACCTATTGGTGCCCAGTTGGCTAGAATATCTACATTCCCCCTCCCTGCTGTGTATGTGCTCATACATTACGGTGCAAGGTGCAGAGCGGGTGAACACTGCAACGAAAAATATTGAATCAGCACTTTAGAGTCTCTTACTCTATAAACTTAGTAATTGCAGTGTGCAGGTGAATTGCATAGTCCAGGTATGATACAATATTGTCAGGTTAATTCTCATGTCTTTTAATTTGGTTATTAAACAGTTAAGGATAAAGAGATACATGAACTAAAACAGCATATGATGAAGGATTCGTACGTTCAATTATGTGTGATAGATATAGAGAAGGTTTGCAAAGTCAATAATTTTTGTATGAGCAATATATTTATGCTCTGACTTTGACCTACACAGTGTGTATGGTTACAACATGCTGGACAAATCATTAAAACTATGTCAAGGAAAAACCCCAGTGAGCTTAATAAAACAGTATGATTAAAATTCAAGCCAGAATGGTAGTTATTCCACTCACAATGGCTGTCTGCTTAATATACAGCTGTGTGCAGGCCCCAGGTCTCTTTGTCCCAGGCCTCAGTGCTTGTAAAAGACCAAGGTCTTTTTACATTTTCACCAGGTTGGAGAAAACAAGCTGCTTACACATGCATGCTCCACACCAGACGAGTGTTTTATAGAAGAAGTGCTGCTTCACCTCTGACACCCACAAAGTCCAGTCCACTGCTCCTGAAAGCATCTTTGTTTCTTTCTTTCTTTATGTCCGTCTGTAGTCCGCATTTCTTTCTCAGACAGACACATTTCACCTTTAGAAATTGAACACCTTCAGAAAACAACATAAAGTTACGAGGGTCTGTATGTCTTGAACGTCTTTTACACCAAAAGTAAGTCGAGGAGTTTGCCTTATTTCCCCCGGTATAGTCATCCCTCGATATAGTAATGTCCGACATCACGAATGCAACTTATAATGAGATTCCCTCTGACCTCACTGTCTTGCCAGTATTGCAACTTGCACAATGTAAAAAAAAATAGCTGTTTGCACATTTTGTTCACTAACTTTAATATTAACATGACAATCCCTGCATAGCGTCATGCAGAAAATATGTAACGTCAGCATCTAAACTGCTAAAATAAAGATAGCGATGTCATTAGACCTAGGATGAATGCAGATTACAGTGCAGACAAAAGCATGATGTTAGTGTTTGTAAGTGTGTTTTTTGACCAGTGGAAAAGGAGCAGCAGTCCCTCGTTCCAGAGACTTTTTTCCTTTTCTTACCCCATGCGTGGCTGTCAGTTGTATAAAATGTAGAGAGTCTGAAAGTGTCTGTTGAGAAGACTGCAGATATCTCTTCAGAAGGTTGATGGAGATTTGTGATAGGTGTGTGTAAATGTGTGTGTGTGTGTGTGTGTGTGTGTGTGTGTGTGTGTGTGTGTATGTGTGTTTGTGTTGGTGTGTGGGTTCTTGTACAGCTATCTTTTTGAGGGCTAGTTAGAGCCTACAACTTACAGTGAGGACATTTTTGGAAAATTGAGGACCTTCAGGCTGATCCTCTCATTGGGACCCCCCTTTAATTGACTGTTTGGGGGTTAAATCTTGGTTTAAGGTTTAGGATTAGAATTAGGTTTAGGTTAGGGTTAGGCATTTCGTGTTGATGGTTAGTGTAAGGGCCTAGGGAATGCATTATGCCAGTGAGTGTCCTAAATAAGATAGCTGTATAAACGTGTGTGTGTGTGTGTGTGTGTGTGTGCGCGCATGCATGTGTGTATGTGTGCATGTGTGTACAGTATAACTGAGTAGTGTGAGTGTCTGTGCTGCTCTTTTCAGTTCCAGCACATGGGAACTCCTAAATGGATCGGGTCACTGCTGATCACATGGCAGAGATAATGGTCCAAACAACCTTGACGAGAGTGGAAGAGGTCTCTCTATTTAATTAGAAACTTTAATATTTCATTGTCTGCTATGCCTCATTACAGCCCTTCCATCACACCCTTCCAGGCCCATACTCACTCCAACGTGGGCTTTGTGTCTCAGAGGATCGTCAGATTTTCTGTTTCACCCCCTGAAAATCAAGCTAAAGACAGAAGAAAGAAACGCAGATTTTCTTTGTCAGTTGCTGAAAGCTTTTTCTTTTCTCTGTCAGTATTACACCGATATGATTTATTTGAGTGTTGATTGGGTTACATCAGCTTATAATTGCAAATATAATTTCATACTTCTTTTTATGCATTTCTTTCTGTAGCCAAAAAAGCATGGAAAGGTCTTGAATTGCACAGGGTAAACAGTGGTGAAGCACAAAATTGAGATGACCATGAGTTCGAACAAAAATGTAATCTGAAAATGTTCACATTAGAAAAACCTACGAGAGAGAAGGCATCAAGTGAAGACTTGTTAAAGCCAACTTCCCTATTTATCCAAAATGTTAAGAATGGTTTCAATGTGATTCTTAAAGCTTTAAGAATCCACTTCATGAACATACGGAGCTAGAGGAGGAAAAAGGGATTGAAGGATTATACCATGGTTCGTCTAAACAATAATAAACATGTGGTTGTGGAATGGTCATGGATAAAATAAACAATATTAATGGTAATATGTGTTTCACACAGGAAACGAACAGCAGTCCCTTGTGTCAAAATTCTGTTTTTTGTCAATCTATGGCAGACTTTGTCATTCTATAGGCTAATGTTACATACTCCCTTTGCTGTTCTCATGTTAATCATAAATTCACTCCATCATAGGCCACCTAACAAAAAACACAGATTAATGTTATGTGATAATAATGGGTGTTTCTGTGTTGGTGTGTTACTCAGGTAAAGACTTGCTAATTATGATTATAATTATCTAAAATAATCAGTTCTCATCAAAACATTCATTGAAACCTTTCCCGTAATAGCTTTGAACTTACAGTCAGTGTGGGTCATTATATTAAAATGAACATTAACCCTATAGCTCAGCCAGGAGTAAAGACATGCTAGCAGATTAGCTTGCTAACAGTAGCACTGGGCAGCAGAAGGGCAAAAAGGGCAGACATTGAACATTTTCTTGAAGAAATAGGCTTCATCCACACTTCTATGTTTTAGTTTTAAAACACATCACTGTTACTAACTTTACTCTGGCTGTCTAAACTAATCCAAGTTTTTACACTTCTGAAATGGGTAAGTCTGGAAACGTTGCTGGCCCCATTTTAGTTTGAAACCTTGATGAACAGCAGTGAAGGCAAAACGATGTAAACACTTTCAGTAACACCTCATCAAGAAAATAAATTCCCACTCTTACTAACCACCATTGCTGTTTCGCGTTCGTAGCATCTGCTGTAACTAAGCAACCAACTGCAGTGTAAGTGCTTCCTGTGTCCATCGACAAGCACATGCCCAGTGTACAGTGATAATTTGGACGAAGCTCATAATGTTCGGACGGACTGAGATGACTTTTTGCTTTATAATAAAAACGTGTTGGTATAGATCTAGCAGTAGCATGATGAGACTTCACCACTGCCAGTTGGTCACTTGTGTCTCCTCACCCAGCAGCCACTCAGGTTTACACTCAGCTCCACAGCTTTTTAACTAGCTCTGCCACCAGACCAATAAGAACTCATCTATTCTCGATCCTTTTGATCCCTGGTCGGACATCGCGGGGCGCTCATGCCTGGTTAGGAGAGGGACGTCTTTGCCCAATCACTCTGTCGTCCCACAGCCCCCCCCCGGCCCTGGTAATGGGAGGCAGGAATGTGATGACAGAACACTTTCAGGGTGATTCTGTTCAAGGGCACGTCACTCTGTCACTGACAACACTTAAATCCTGATCAAGGTGTCGGACTGGCCACTGCTCTTCTGCTGCGTTCTCACTGTATGTGACCGAATGTGAGTGAGATACAAGATATGTTGGTTTATAATTAACTGAGGTTACAACTATAATTGTTGCAAATTACTATTGTGTTATAATAACAAGTCCACAAATACCAGTAAACAAAAATATTACAGAGATTTATGCAAACTAGTTTGTTTTATGTGCATCTGTTTACATGAGGGTATGTTTGTGCATTTGAAAGCTTCAGTGACTGTGGCAACGTGTGTGTTTATGTGCATGTGTGTGGTGTATTATATGTTTGTGTGTAAGGAGGCATAGAGGGGGGCATAAAATATGCAGGATAATTACCAGGAAGAGGTTGGGATGCAGATGAAAGGCCTCATATTGATTCTTGAAAGGACCTGACAGCTCGCCTGAATGTTTTATTTCCTCCGCATTGTTTGTTTTGCATATAAAGGATTCCATTTTCTTCTGAATTTTGATTGCAGTAAAGGACCCTCTGCCTGCAGAGGGGAGGGAAAGCGCGATGTTAACTGTTTAGAGACAGAGAAGGGATATGGGATGCATGCGACTGTGAACCGCTGGGCCGCTACCTGTCAAACCACTAACAGCCAGAGCTGCATGACAGACACGCTGCATAAAAATGACCTGAAACAAAGAAAAAAGTGCTGTAAAGAGTTACAACCTGAGGTCCCTGATTTCTAAATATTCTCCAGCTAAGAAGCTACAGAGCCTTCTGCTTTGAGCGCAGAATCCTGAGACACATATGCACACATTTAGGTGAAGAAAAGTCAAGCGTGAAAACATGGATCCGGATCTGGTGAGCCCACCGTGAGCGCTGGAATGCATCGGCGTGTAGCGTCCCAGCCCAATGTAAACAGCCAGCACACGTGTGTGCATGCCTCCCTCCTCTAAAGCTGCTTTCCATTTCCCTCCGGTGCCCATTTCTCCTCATTCAGACCTTTGTTCCGCCAGCTACCACAGATGCAATCCCACCGCAGGATTTCCTATACAAACACAGCATCCAGATCCCCTGCCTACAGCCCTCCCCGCAAACAGTCCAGCTGTCCTCACCATCATGCTGCAAAGAAACAGCCTGAGCTTTAGGTAAATCTCATACTTATAAAATGAAAGTATGTCAGAAATCATTTTAACTAATGTCCCATTTGAAGACAGGAGAAGAAATTGCCCGTCAGGTGGAGTAGATCTGTTTCATAATTGTATTTTATCAAACTTGGAGGAATAATCACTTTAACATACTTCTGTGTGATAAGAACATCTATATCTAAAATGACAAAAAACTCTTGAATTATATTGCAACCAGCCACCATGTGGCAATCAAGATGCTTTGGCTTCAGTTTTGGGAAGCCGTTGTGTCATCTACCTTTATATACAGTCAGTGATCTCAACCAATCTCAATCAATCAATACAAAAAATTGCTACCTGTTTCCTAAAACAATAAAACCACTTAATTTGGATAATACAGAACGTCAACGTTAGCACTTTTCATTCTAAAGAAAACAGTGACAACACTTTCACTCTTTGTAAGAGATTAAGACACATTTCAAGACTTGAATGTCGGATGGAAAGTCCTTTTGCGAAACCAGATGTTTTTTGCAGCTTGCTCACCATAGGGATGCATACTCAGCTAAAGTAGCAAGATCTAGCTGAGAGATGAAATTATAGTTTTCGCTCTTTGCTGGTTGATTGTCAGCAGCTTTAAAACATTACTTCATTACAGTAAATCAATCATTCATTTAGTGTAAGAGCATGGACGTCACAAAAATGCAGTAAATGACTGTTTTATTTATATCTGATATTCCATACGTCCTAATCATTTCAGGATAGTATTTAGTGGTCTTTGTAGAACAATAAATATGCAATACTCTATCGATCTTTACAGGAATTTCTCCTTTGGCTTGTGCAGCAGGGGCAAAGGTCAGGGCCAGTCACAGCTTGTTGCCTCTGGAAGCTTGAGGACTCAGGATTCTTTCTAACAGAAGCTTCAGAGAGAAGACAATCGCCACTGCCGGAGCTTATGTATGGTTTCTCTCTGGGAAGGATTCTCTCTTTATTCACAGACCATGCTGCTGCCCCAACATCTATTTATCAGCTCATGCATGAGCGCTACTTACAACGTCTCAGTGGAATAGACCTTCAGTCCCACACTGTGGATGTTACTAAGCAAGATTTGTTATGAAGCACTGGAAAAAAACTTAAGGAATTTCCCCCCCACTTTCTCGTGGTATCAAACACATCTGGGTGATATAGAAACGCAGCAGACCAGTACAGCACAAAGGAGGATCCAGCTAGATGTTTGCTCAAATGCTCTACAAATTACATTCTCAAAACTGTACATTTTGTTGTGGGGGTTTACCTTTATTTCAACTGGGATACATTATTTCTATATTTGAATTTTAACAATAAATGTTTTCCAGTCCCTTACAAAGATATTTAAGAATTCAGTAGAGCAATACTGAATTCAAATGTCAAAAAAAGTGCAGAGATTCATTTCAGTTTAGCGAAACAGAGGAACATATTGTAGATCCTCCACTTCTCTTGAGACCGATTGCTGCGATAAGAATATACATATCAGGCTTATACCGATTGTTTTGTGCAAACATGATTTTTTTTTCAACCTCTCCTTTAGTGTAAATCCTAATTTACATTTAACCAACAGTTTCACCACCTAAAATGTCAGTCCTCATCCCACAGTCAACCCCCATTTCAAACCATCACCCCCATCAATGCCATTTTGCTCCTGGGCTGAAAAGCAATTGAAACAATTTTCTTGCCAAGAATTATTGTCCTTAATTGCAATGAAGGGCATGTTTTCCCGTCATTCCTTGGGAGTGTTTTTCTCTCTCTGGGTGGAAATGTAGGCATTGCCACTGAGCGTGGGCTCTCTGAAAGAGGTCATAATTACATCCTTCAGTATGCTCGCCGTCGGCAAGGATTTTACGCCTCATAATTATTAAATGGCAGATTCACTGTGTGTGTGTGTGTGTGTGTTAGTGTGTGTGTGTAAATGCCTGATCGTGTGTGCGCGTGGTAAAATGCGGGGTGAAAAGAGTTTGAATTTGTTCTCCAATGAAAGATTGAGAGGAGACCCATTTGTGTATTCTGCACTCACATTCACCAAAAGTTCTCCCTGGTGAGAGAAGTTCAATGAAACTCTCTTTGGTTGTTTCTATCTCTCTCTCGTATCGCCAATCAGAATTTGCGTTATTGGCTGTCACTGAAGTAAACAATGCATCAAACTCATTTATCTGTTTCAAGAAGCACAGCAAATTGATTCCAAGTATATAATATTATTACTGGAGAACAGAATAGCGTCCCAGATAGATGAATTATTTTGTAATTGTTATTGAGACATTGGTAATTGATATTGGAGATGGTAGGCATAGCGCCATCCTAACAAGATAAGCTCCAGTCTGCACAACTTTCCTCTTTCAGCATCATTTCCATATCATAATTATATTGTCTCATTCACAGCTGAGATAACATCCCACACTCTACACTGCTAATCTCCCTCCCATCTCTCTATCTGTCTCTCTTTCAGCTTTCTTGATGTCTTGGGTTGTTATTACATGTTTTACACCAGAAGGGAGAAATAGCCATCTCAGAAAGTCATTTAGTCTCATCTTTTCTTAGAAAAAGCAATTCTACTGAGATAACTCTCCTAATTTATGTTGCAGTTAAAACTGCTCAGACATTTTGTACAAATGAAACAACAAAGCATAATGCTTATCATTTTAGTCTAAATGCTGGTTAACATACATCTAGAAACAAAACAAGCAGCAATGCCCCAATGCAATGTCATATTTTTGTTTGTCAAAAAAGAAAAGTCACTCCTTATAAATTGTTTGGACAGACATTATTCCACCACTGCTGAGTGATTTAGAGTCCTATAACGTGTCAGATTCAATCCCAGCATCCCTCACTCCTCCTCTCCTCTCCTGTGATGAGGTAATGTTGGAGGTGATAATTGATTGGCTCTCATCTCAGACCCGGCTCGAGTCCACTCCTCACGCTTTCAAGAATTCATAACCACTGAGCTGCAATGGAATATTTCAAAGCAGCGGGGGTATAGACGTCACCATCAGACCATTCTGCTGAGTTTCTCCGGCCGGCTCCCTGGTAAAAAGTCTGCAGAATGTCCTTGTGAGTTTGATGGTGCCAGGACACTTGTTAGTTAGTCTCATTGATATATTTTTTAAGGAAATACCAACACAAATCAACAGTTAACAGAGTCTTTAAAATGATATCTTTAAAGAATAAACTAAGCTTGATAAATGACTAACAACAGCTTTAGTTTACAAACATTGAGGAGCGGAGACATTTGTTCCACAATGAAGTTCACAGCACCTCCAGTGTACACCCAATGGGAAAGGCCCATCCTGACACTGCTCAGGTACATTGTGTTTTCTTTACCTTTGAGAATAAGGGGAATGTGTTTGTTGTCTTAAAGAGAGGTCGATGTGTGTTGGCTATATACTCTGTAATAACACAACTCCTTAGTATGTTTAAAGTCCTTGAGATGGACTTGTTAACCTGCAAAGTAGTTCAACATGGGGAAGTCAATTGAAAAAAATAAAACAAGTCTAACTCCTGGGTCTCTGGGGAAAACCAAACATCTCCTGTGACATATCAAAACTTTTCCCGTCTTCAGCGGAGCAGGTGTCGAAAACGCCCTGTTTAGTGTTGTTCTATTTCTTCACAAACATGCATTTTTCTGGTGAAAGGGAGGAATCAAGACTTCTCAGTCGTCTCGCTGGAAAAAGACACCTGAGTTGGAAAGAGGGAGAGAAGTTGAGCTGTTAGATCTCAGTAGCAGTAGCGCTCCCCTGGGGAAAGCCACAGCTCAGGGTACTCATCCTCCGCCGCTGTGGAGCCAGCTTAAAATACTGTTGTCACATCGCGATCACAGGCTCCCACTGATGGTACACAAATAGTCCCCTTGCGAAGCTCTTAAAAGCCCATTAGACGTCACTGCACGTGGTGCTGAAGATGCCACTGCTAAGTGCTCCTGATGCCAAAGGGAAAGCATGAAGACAGACCTGATGCAGAACAGTTCTTGTCTTCACCTGAACCACCATCACCTCCCCACCCCCCCGCACACTTCCATCTGAATATGTTTGTTGACTTTTTCAGATCACTTTATGTGGTAAACATCTAAGAGAGTGGCAGCAAATCTCACATCAGGGTTTGACATGTCTTCACATTCGTAGAGTGACACAGATGTTTAGCTGGTAAAAGGCTCACCTTGTTCTGCCTGATCCCATCTCAGAGAGAAACACCACAGGGTTGAATATGATCCTGAAGCTGCAGAGGTCAACCGCGGACTGAGGGAGGAAGCTGCTGCTGGAGCTCTGCACGAGAGGACACGACCATCATCATGCTCCTGTTAAGGCCTACACGCCGTTTGTGGAAGCTAAATAGTGCCATCTGGTGACTTGTAAGAATCAGGTGGCAACCCAGAGGATAATTACTGTGATAATGTAAAGTGATAATAATGATGATGAACAGTAACAGGAGGCCTCAATCAAAGAATGTAGGGCAGTGATATGGTACCTTTTTTTGTAATTAATAAATCTGTAATTTAGGTAAATAGTAAATCCAGTATTTTAATTAAAAACAGGCGGTGTGTTTAATTTACACAAGTGTTTAACAGTCTGACTTCATGCAGCAGAGCACAGCGTGTCCCGTCATCTTTCAAACCGATGAACGCTATAACGACTCTCTGGAATGCAAAATTCACTGATCCTAAAAATGTGCAGCATAACAAGTTGCCAGGTTAGAAGGAGGCAGTGGAAGCATGAAGAGGCAGAGGTGAAAATGTGAGAAGCTGGAGAAAGGAGCGGGGGACGCAGGGGGGTAAACAGCATGTGTGCGCTCTGTTCTTGCAGAGAGGAAGGTGAGGATAAATGGAGAGCAGAACTCTGTTTGAGTGTGAGAATGCGTTGGCAGCCTCGGGAGTTCAGTGATCACTCCTCCAAACGGTTGCTGTGGGGATTGTGGCTCCTGGAAGTGGAGAACAGGTTCTTAAAGAGGCGCTAGCCCAAAGGGAGGGAAACAGTGCTTACAGCACAGGATCAGCCCAGCTAGTGCCTCCAATTGCACTTCATTATCTCATATTGATTTAATTAGCAGCTTGCCTTGTGTGCGTAGGGTTATGGTATGTCTTTAAACAAAAAGGGCCAAAAGATGCATTTACTCCGCTGTATGGGAGTCTAGTCAATAAAGCACATCGTATGACAACACTTAGCTGTGTCACTATAATTAGCCTCATTTAATTCTGCAAATACGGAAACAAATAAATATGTATTTGGACCACAGGCCACCAAGCCAGACTTGAAGAAACAGTGGGTCTCAGACTTGAATCCAATATGGCACAGACCTGCAGTCCAAAGTTCCCGTTTGCTCTCTCAATAAATGGCCTGTATTTATATAGCACTTGTCTTGATGACCACTCACCTTACAGTACAGTTCCACATTCACCCATTCCCACAAACACATTTATACAGTGCATAAATTGGGCAATTTGGGGTTCAGTATCTTGCCCAGCCACACTTTGGCATGCGAAATGGTGAAGACTGGGATCGAACCACTCAAAGCCCTGAGCCACAGCCGCCCTAAGTAAACTGCTGTGCCGTAAACATTATTTTGATAGGAAATATCTGAAAGGACACTCCTTGTTTTTCGTCGACGTCATAAAGCCTTTAAATATAATTATGGGCTACTTTTTAAAAACACACACTGGGTGTGTAACTGTCAAATGAGGATTGAAGCACATAAAGAAATAGTGAGAATGTGTGTTAGCAAAAATACTCTTGAACGTCACAAGGTGAATAAATTGAAATAATTGTCTCAATGGGTTCTGTTGTCCTGCCCTCTCATTGCAGTTACTTCTTCCGACCATACTGACTTCAGTTTACTTCAGAGCTTGCAAGAAAAGCAAAGGGACAAACAAGTACTATTAACACAGTGACCTCAAGTGGAAAGATTGCACCATATGGAGAAAAACAACCAATGTGTGCAATGGTGAGAAGCAGAAATAAGGACAAGCTGGGAGCGTGTGAAGACTGATGAAACTGACAACTGAGTGAGCAAGTATGAATTAATGGAAGACTGTTAGTTCCTATGTTGAGTTAACACACTCCTACGAGACTACGATTTTGTGTCCATCAAATTGAGTTTCAGAGGTGGAGGAGGAAGTTGACAGCAGATAGGGAAAAACTCTGCAGAGACATTCGCACAATGTCTGTCTTTAATGATCCAACCAGCTTTACGAACAGACGTCTTCAGAATATACAGTAAAGTCACCATATCCCTCTCTCTCCCATTTCACATATCTGCTCCGCATTATGAGCAAAAACTGGAGAGACATATTTAATCAAAAGGAGATGTCGTGGAGGAGAAGTTAAAAATATGTGTAATATATCTAAAACTTGGAAAATGCTGTTATTCATTTTAATAAGTGCTAAATATCTTAAAGATGTATTTTACTTATCAAACGAAGCAGCCAACAGAGGGATTGGGCGTACAAAGGAACCCAAATGTATTTCATAGCCACAGACTTTCCTGATTGTCACAGCCTTTTGAACACCCTCCTCTCTGCCTCTTTGACACAGCCCCTTTGAAGACTCAAATATAATAATGGAACGAATGAATAGTTTGAATCAGTGAGAGGGTTTAAAAGGGGTTAGCTTGGATTCACCTTGCTGGTTCTGACAAGCTCTGTCCTCTCTTGACTTGTCCAGCGAAACCAAAGCCTCAGTCCTTCCTGTAGTTTTCTACCCTGTTAACTTACCTTACTGCAGTGAGTCTTCATAAAAAGGTGCTGATGAATATTCCTCCCTACCTTTATCGGTGGGAATCTAGCTGCACAAGTCAAGATGTGCAAGAATATTAATGTAAATCCAAAGGTTCTGAGGTTCACTGGCAAAGAGGGGAAGTGAGGAAAGGGAGACAGCAAATAAGAAACAGCACTGAGAGAGAGTGGCATGAAGTGGAAAGCACCAACAGCAATCTGCTAGCACTTATGAGTGAAAGTAGCCCGGGGTCAATATCTAAAGCCAAACACACAAATAATTTCAACCACTTGAAATTGTTAGACAAATAACAGTTGTTGATAAAGGACTGGGGAAGGTGTGGCTCTATGTTTTCTGCCTGTGCCTTTAAATTGTCTCTACTTCACTCCACTTGGCATAAGTCTTCCTGGTGTGCATTCCTGTCATCTTTCTCTCTCTGTTGGCTTGGCACACTGAGGCAGAGATAGATGGATGGACTTGGCAGGCACACATAGCCAGCCTGGTAACTTGAACAAATCTGGTGCCAGTACAGATGGGGATGACACGTTTCTTTTTTCTGTTTTTGTCTAATATTTCTATATTCTTTCCACGTCTTTCTTCTCATACGTGTTTATACACATAGTCGGCGGTTCTTGCAGAGGCCTCTGTTCATAAGCTGAGAATTGGCCATTAGGGTACATGTTCAAAGGACCAATCATCAACGGCTAATTAATAATTATTAACTGTTCTGCTGTGAAAGAAGACAAATTATCATAAATTACTGCCTAATTAAAATGTAATTGCTGGCTCAAGAGTTATAAATCGTACATTTTTAACACCCTTATCACATGCGGACGGACCAATTCAAAAAAAAGGTCTATTAGACAAAAATGAATTCACTGGGTTCTTTCAAAACACACCACACTTTCTGCTCCTCTCTCACACCGCAATCATTAGCTATAATTACTCTATGTAACACATTGTCTTAAACCATAGATATTAACGAAATATTAAACCACAGCCTAACAGCATTAAGTGTAGTGTCCAATCTTACACTAGTTTGTGCCTGGCAGTGAGAGTGGGGGGCTTATGGCCTTTAGAGTCCTCTCTCTTTTCTCCCCTTTTTTCATACCCACCTCTCCTCTTTTGCCCACAAGTCAAGGCCGCCCACATTGAGTCTTTTTCTGCCAGAGGTCTCTTCCTGTTTTTTTCTCTCCACAGACTTTGACTTTATATAAAGTGCCTTATAATGTATGTTATGATTTGGCTCTATACAAATGAAATTTATTAGAATTTGATATAATATCTAAATTTTCAAAATATTGTATTGATGTTGTATTCTATTGATGTTTGGTTCAATCTCTTGGTAGAGAAATCATTAGCTGACTCATTCATTGGTGAGGACTTCATTACCCGAAAGAAAGTCCTTAAAGGGAAAGTTAAACAACAGAAGCCTAAACAACAGGAAGGGAGATGCTGGTTGAAAGACAAAAAATAATAATTTATTTAAATAAAACAATCTGACAACGAAAAAAACACGAACTAATAAGGCAATGATGTGTCTTCATTAGTGTAATCAGTAGTTAGGGTGCATGGATGCAGGAGTGAACCATGTGTGTGGTGCTGGGAGGATGTCGGATGGATGAGAACAAAGCAAAGACGAGGCATAGTCACGTCAGGTGAGTGAGTGAGAGTGTCTCAGCCAGGAGGACTGGCCTTTTATTGAACACAGGGCCCACGAGCTTCCAAATGAGTCCGTCCACCAGTTAGTTAGTCACCTGCTGCATCACATCAAAGAAGAATGAATAAGATAATCAAAGTTGTTCCCAGAGATCATATGTCACTGAAAGATATGAGAAGAGCCATCACAGCTGAGAGTTATGTCAACTTTGTACTGCATGCAACGGCTTCGAACTTTAATGACAACAAATCTGCTGAGCAACCAAATGGATACACAGTGACTTGACTGTTCTGTGAACTAGGGTCAAGTATTTAATATTAATCGAGTTAATTTTCGGCTTGTCTGCTTTTAGGTGCATATTACAGTTTTGGGTTCTATCAGCCCTCGAGTGGAACCACTTCGGGGAGACGGTGCCGCACAAAGTCTCTCAGGTGTGTGTGTGTGTGTGTTTGTGTAGGTGCGGATGTGTGTTGGGTGAAAATATACACATGATACGACACCACAGAGAAGAAACCAAACTACGTCACAACCGTGACCTGGTTGGAGAAGAAGTCCTCCATGGCTGGTAGACATGCCCCAGACCCGCAAAAAGGGACGAAGCAAAAGACATTAATGGAACTGATCCAAGAGGAGGACAACGATTTGTTACAAGAAAAGAGAGCAGCAGGGAGGCTCTGTCAGTTTCAGGAACCATTGAACGAACACAACACAATATAATGCAATACCATACAGTGGCAGGAGAAACTTTTTTCACACTGTTTTTATTCTTATTTTCAGTAAACAAGTCACTTCACAGGGGCCCGGGGGCAGAGAGGACACTGTTAAGTCTCCAAATCCACACAAGGGACTGTTTAACAATTTAATTTTTTTGCTTGATTTTTTTGTGGAGTGACACATGTCGTTCACTACCCAGCCTCACGGCTCACTCCACCCTTGTCAGAGAGGAATGATCCGAGTAAGGTATTCATAGAGTTGAGCAGCATTTCACCCAAATAATTCATTTTGAGGCCTTTCTGTATCTTCTGTATAGGTGATATTTTCAATAGACAATCTGCAGCAACAGCTTCAACACCAGCAGGCAAGACACCTGCTGAGGGTAAATGTAGTTGAGTATTAATGGCCCCCCTAAAAAAGGATCTAGATGAGTAGAACTATGCCGTAACATAAAATAGTAAGTCCCTCTCTAAAATGTTACATAGCTATAGTCACTAATGCATTAGTTATGTTAGTCACCTGTATAATCCCCCTTCTCTATGTCCAACATATTCTCAACACGTGTGTATTTGTTATCCCCGGGCTCCTGTTTGTAGGATTTTTCTGTTTATTTTCTTCACCTTTCTATCCGTCCTACTCTCTCTAACAAGCGAGCTCTGGGCCCAGCGAGGTGAGCAGAGGTGAGCAGAGGTGAGGTTGCGAGGGGAGAGGTGTATTGTTTAGAGCTGCTTCCGACTGACATCCAGGTAAATGGGTAAATGTGCACTCTCATCCATATTCCAGCAACCCATACAGAGGCATTTGGCCAGAGCGTGGTTGGGGCACAGGATATGAAATATTAAAAGGGTAAAGTGAAAGGTGGAATACCCAGAGGGCCTCTGGACAGTTAAACAGCTCTTTGTGTGGATGCATCTTCACTGCCTGTATCCCCACCTGGCATCACCTCCGTGAGAGGCTGGGATTTCAGCAAGCCTACATTGTGTACTTCAGCCAAGGTCAGCACAGAGTACACCAAGTTAGCATCAAACTGTTCTCTATGATCAGCTCTTACTTTCTTAGACCCACGCCAGCGATGGACCATGTTCACAGCTCACAAACAAATCAATAAGTCTGTGGATTGCAAGAATCTGAGTTTGAGAAGATGTGAAAATGTGAAAAATGGAGGTCCTTCCAGTTTTTTTTTCCAACTTCGCTTGGCAGGATGAAACCCAGCCTGCTGCTTGACTGGTAGTGCGCCAAGTGGGGACTCAGATATATCAGATTTCAATTAAACACAATTCATGAGGGCCATCCACAGAGGTGACATGGCCCTCACACTTTCCTTCTTAGTTGCAGCCCCGGGGAGTAGGTAATGAGATGGTCCTCTATCTGGCTCTCGATCTCCTCTTCTCTTTCAGGAGGAAGCCTGGCACTTAGGGCCAAGGGGGCCTGTTGACACCTGGGGCAGGCCAGAGCCTGAGCCATTTGGCTCTGGCCTGCAGCCTCCAAGCATGTTTGGCTTGCAGTGACCACACAGTTTGCCCCTCTGGACTGCTTTAGGGGGTTAGATAATGAATAGACTGAATGCTATGGTTGTGTGTGTGTGTGTTGGTGGGTCACACAGCCTTGAATGGGGGCATAGTCATATATGAATATAAAATGTTTTTAGTGTTTCATGTGGCAATATAACAACTTTAATGGTCTTGTTTGAACATTGTGTTTTTACAGTATATTATTATTATTAGAATATAATATTATATATTGGAATGTTACGTATGTTAACAGAATTTCAGGGCAATATTGGACATGAACATAGGATTCCTCGTCTGTCATAGGTCAAATTCATGTCACTTGGAAAGACAAGAGGCCTTCAAACCTGTGGTTCGCTGCTCAATCATTTGAGCCTAATTTGTATGCTGATTAAATATAAGAAAAGCAAAACATGTAAAGTAAGCTCTGGTAATGCTTCAAGCGCCCGCCCTCAAATGCCTGGAGTAAGTATAACTTTCTGTAGGCCTTGAGATGGTGGTTGGTGGGGAAGTGTTGAGACATCCCATGCAGTGGTCCAGCAGGATGCAAGGGTTTGCGCCTACTAGGATGAACGAATTTCCAAGCCAAGGATTACAAATATGTTTAAATGAGGGTGACACATGTTGTTAATGCTCTTGTTTTTACTGATTTGGTTTTGAATAGAAAATCTTCCTTGAACGAAAAATAAGGCCCTGCCCCAGTGTTTCCATGCTTTGCCAGCAACATTCATAACCACAGTGGGGCAGAGAGTTGGGAGGATACAACGGTGCATCCGTCACCAAGAGAAATGGTGGTGTCATCGCCAACTGTGGTGTGGAATCACAGGCAGTCGCTCTAAGATACACTTCTTTATGGAGGCACTTTTTGCATTCTGCTGAGTAGCCCTGGAAAAATAAAAGCTAAATCTTAACTGTCACTATCACGCTACCCTACACTACAACACTGTCCGGTGTTTGGGCACTCTGCATGCAGCAAACAGAAGCACAGAAAGTCCACATATTCATTGATGCTGCATGTATCATAGCAGGAAAAGGGAGAGGCTGCTTGTGTCCTTATATGTTCCGGTGTATGTCAGTGTGTTTGTGTGTGCATGTTGGTTTTGCTGTACTTGTGAGGACCAACTATTGTGACACAACCTTTTCAGTTTTGGTTGTTTACTGACAAAGAGATAATTTATCCAAAATGTAATTTTTACAGGCTAGAATGTTGAAAATAGATTCACATTTATCACAAATGCAGTTAAGGGGGAAAGTTAAGGGAAACTTACTAAGTGAAGGATTCTGTCTTCTGAAGCTCTTTCTATCATAAATCAACAAAAACAAAGAGACATGCCACACCTGTTTCTCACAAAATTTAGGCAGACAAATTCAATTACAGCAAAAGGGATGCAATGTCACAACTAACAGTATTCACAGGCTACCATGCAGGTGTGTAGCATAAACCTTTCGAATCATGGGTTATTGAGGATATTGCCTGCTGGTCAGGTGACCTGCAAACGTGGGAAGGCATTGACACCAATGGTGGGCAGGAGAGAGCAGGGGCCAGGCCTGGATCTAGACTGTTCAGATAGGGGCACCTTTTCACCCAGTGGACATAGTGCTGATCATTTGTCCACGTTTAAAAGAACTTATCCCAATAGGATATTCGACATAGCCTGAGTATAATACTCAGAATTATTATTAATTAAAAAAGGTAGACCATTATTTCTAATAATTTCATGAAAAGAGTAAAGCTTTTACTCAGAAATTGTGTTTTCATGAATATTTAGCCTCTCTAGGATAGTATACCTACAGTCGGCTTTGAAGCAGTAGTGTTCATTTGAAAAAACTGTGAATACTCCCTTTATTGCATACAAAAAATAGAAAGTAATTTTAAATTGTTTTGAGATTATCATACCATATACTATCATTACCATAATAATCCTTACAATTTCAATATGGCCTCACGTCTGTCAGTGCCTGGGCCATAATAAAATTCTGTACATTTAGTGTTTATTATAAGCCTAGATATGTCCAATATTACTGGAAAAACCCTAGAGTATTGAGATGATCTTAGGACCAATATGATTGTAAAAATATATAAGTAGTAAATATATATAATATAAGCAGATATAGTTTTGATAAGTTAAATATAGTAAATATATTCATTCATAATTAAGCCATTGCACTTATACAGGATTGGGACCTCTTAAGAGATAATAACTATCCCAGATTGCTGCACGGAAATTGAGAAGAATAGATCTTGCCTAGCAACCGCTTGGTCCTCACAACTCCTGCTAAATTCAGGTGTTTTATGAACATCATGTGTTTTAACATTTGAAGTGACTTTCTACCTCCACCTGGTGGTACATATATATTTTTTTTAAATGTACCTAGTATCAGCAAAGAGAGGGGTCCTCACAATATTGGTTAGGGTCATGGTCCTCACAAGTAGTACAAAACAAGTATGTGTGTGTTGTGGGTAATAATAGGGATGAGAAGGTCCCGGCATGGCTGCACAGCAGCCGTTTCAGAAAATCAAATGGCTGAACAATCAGTAATGAGGAAGACAACAGAGACCCAGCCAGACCTACAAGATTTGAAGGGCAGTCGGAGGAGACAAAGGAAGGAGGGGGGCTAAAGGGATGACAAAGGGGGCAGAAAATTATTGAATTAGTCCGACAGTAGTAGAAAGAGATGAGTATAATATGAACATACACCTGCGGGATGGAGGAGGGGGGTTATGACCCAAAACATGAAATCATGCAAAACAATAGAAGAATTAACAGTTGGGAGAAAAAAGGCATTTGGATGACTGCATTTGTATTTATCAGAGGGAGAGGTGTATAAAAACAGAAAGATGCGATGTCAAATCTTCAATTATTAAAATATAGATAATTTAAATGATTGAAAATAACAACTCACAACAACTCTTGAAATGTAACCATGCACACATTCTTATTAATTTAATGGAGTAATGTTGCATCTAACCAACAGGTAAATTGCAGTTAATACTACCAAATATTGCACAAATGTGCAGACTTGTTAAAGGGTTTAAAACTTGTTATTGAAGTGCACTGTATAAACAAATAGAGTAGGTTACTGATCGTTATGTGGTTAGTACGATATCTTAACATGCAACAGATATTCAGTGGTTTGATCAGGGAATCAGACTCTCCTGATGTTTTACTGTTTAGAAAATGCACAACGCATCCAATAGTGATGGTCAAAATATTCCAGAGTTTTGAGGTAACAGAAAATGCTTGATCACTGTTAGAATACATTTTGGTTAAAAGATTTACAAATGGCCGAAAAAAATCTATAAATAGGATAAAGTGACAGCAACTTAACATTGTTATTTAAGCACATAATTCCTTTAAATGTTGTATGTTCCACCTCTGCAGAAGATAGTTCCAACACGTCAGTGGACAAACCACTGCCAGTGTGTGTGAGCTGAGCGATTACAGCTGGATGTATTGTGATACTTCCTGTCTTCCAGCTCCCTGGGAGCCTGGCTCTCTGGTATTCCTGGAAGGTGGTGATGCAGTGTCGGATTGTCTCTTCCTCTGATCTGCAGTCAGATTCCCAGAGAGCGTGTCACCAGTGTGTCTGCTCGTTACTCTAAACGCTGCCTAATTAATAATGTATCAGAGAGGACGCACTGAGACACAGCAGGGCTCCTCTGACGAACGCACGCACGCACAAACATGCCGAACACGCACACACACTTTTGAAAAGAGACTGATCAGGTCCCGCCACCTTTCCTCTACAGAGGCCCCCAACCCAAATCTCCTCTCAGTATTCAGGTGCAAAAGCAGAAGAGAGGGTCTGAGCACTTGTGCACGGTCCATTATTGATGATTTCTCCATCCTGCTGAAGCCCCTCACTCACATACACGTATACACTTACTGCACAGACTTGCAGCGACAAACAGGAACTGAGCACATGCAGGCAGATTCTTTTGGGGCTTTGTTTGCGCTGCATGAATTTTCATAAGTGAAATTTTATGGTAAACCTAGCTGGTGTATAGGGAGGGCGGCGGGCAGCAGTGATGGAGGTTAGTTTCTGCAGGCTTCTCTGACACGCAACCACCCACCCACACACATCCGCACTGGTCCCTGGAGACGGATGACAGGTGACACTGGTGTAGAGGTAATGGCTCCTCTTGCCCAGTCGAGTCCCCTTGTTCTCACAAACACTCAAGGCCTTGGAAAAACAACCACACACGTATCTATTTTTAACTTTTCTATACAATGTTTTTATTTCAAATCTTATTATCCAAAAGCTGTCAAGCCAACTGTCATTGGGTGTCATTGTTGAAGACAGTTGGGGTTTTAATGCCGGTACTTTATCCACAACGTCTCTGAATGAAAAAACAAAAAACAAAGCTAAGAATGGTGCACATGCAATGTTCAATCCTTTCATTATCCAAACAGCGTTGCAAAACTATAATCGGCTGCTATAGGCATGTACCGTATATGTTCTGAGGCTGATAAACATCCTGCTTCTCACCCTCCTCCTCCTCTGCTGCTCCTTTCTCTCTCTCTACCTCACATTTGATTTATTTGCTTCTTTGTTTGTGTTTGTCATATGGAGAGATGTAAATTTAGACACCCCAAGGGAAACCATCCTCACTAGTGACACAAAAAGACTGGAAGGAAAGAAAAAAAAATCAGAATAACATAAGCCAAAAAAGTGAGGGGTGGGAGGGAAAAGTAAGGGAGGAGTTGTGGTTTGTGATGAGGGGGGCTGCGTTGGGGGCGCAGAGAACAAAAGAGGTTTGAGATGCACAGGACTCTGTAAACAGTCGACGCGGGGGCTGGAAAATTAACGCTGCATAAATCGTGCGAAACATGTCCTATTTTCTCTCCCTTTTTTCCTCCGCACCCTCTTTTAAAAGGGTTCAGGATGCAGGGCTGTCAGATGAACGCCAGACAGGCATTTGCCGACTTTGTTTGATCGCGGCTCTTTCTTTTAAAAACACTTCCCCATGACAGAGGGAAGGCAGAAAGCAGGTCGCAGAGTGTGTGTGACTGTGTGTGGAGAGAGACGAGCGCACGGGAGACACATGTAGACAGATTTTCACAGTTATCACACCATCATTGACACCACCTTTATAGTTCCTGCAACCAGCACCTCTTGCTAGGAGAGTGTCAAGGATTTTGGTGTCTTATAACTGTGTCAGCACCTGAGCACATCCGATCTGTGGACACTGGCTCTGTTATGTTACGTATTGAGACAAAATAGTGGAGAGGTCCGCTGCTTACCCCAACAGTAACGATGGACCTAAACAGGAGAAACAGTGTTGAGTTGTGTGTCTGACAAAGGTTTAATGATATCAAATAGATGTTGAGGTGTAACAATCAACACAAGGACCGATGGATGAAGATGTCTATGTGTATTAAAATAATTCAACTCTTTTCTGTCTGTCCCTTTGTATAATTGTTTTCATTTTTAAGTCCATTCTGTCCAAAACAATAATCCAAACTTATTTCCTCCTCCTGCTGCTGCTATCGACTTCACCCTTTGTGTCAAACTGCATCTGCTCTCCTTGCTTCACCATGATAATGAATTCCAAACAGAGTGAAGTAGGGTGTGGGGGGGGAGAAAGCAGGGCATCTCTCTCTCTCTCTTTCTCGATCACAACAACACCATTTCCATTTATAATTTCGATTGTTAATTTGCATGAAAAAAATTAGTTGGGTGACATGCGTGATATTTTTTCCCCCCTCTTTTCTTTTCTGCTTAATTTTCCCACTAATTATAAGCAGCAATGGCACATTATTTACATAAATAATTGTTGTTCCTTCTGTTCGCTCATATTTTTCTCCTTTCTTTCTTTGTCAGAGTTGTTTTGGTATTTGTCGTCCGCAGGGGCAATTCTCCTCTGAGAACATTTTCACATCTCTCCTGACTGAAATATCTTGGATGTTGAGTGTTTGCGCCTGATGTTTGTTGTGGTGTTTTGCTGTCCTTTGTTCAATAAATAGATTCATGCGACATTTTTACCTCCCCCCGAAACTTCTTAACTCTCATAAATAAATATGTCAGTTGTGAGCACATTTTTTAATTTTTTCGACAAGATGGATCACTCTTCCATCACTTGACTTTACAAAGAAGGTTATTGTTTGAAGCAGCAAACCTTTTTCCAATCAAAGGCCATCTCAATTTCTAACCTCTTCAGGCCAAACTTAATCATTGAACATATATATCACACAAATCTCTATGATTTAAAGGGATAGTTCACTCTGAAATGAAATTCACTCATCATCTATTCACCACTATACCTATGAAGGGGTGGATTAAGTGTTTTAGTCCACAGAACGCTTTAGGAGTATCAGGCGTAAACTTTGTTGCAGCAGAATCAAATACAATTGAAATGAAATGTGAGCTATTCTTTAGACATAATAAAACAACAGAAAAAAACATAACATGCCTCAATACTGCTCATCTGTGGTCACCAAAGTGTCCACAGGCCCTGACATTCATATTCAAGACGAAATGGCATCATTTACACTGGGTTTTAAGCCTAAATGTCCACAAAAAGTGGCTAAGCTAGCAGACGTTGGCATTTTCGACGGTCCCTGAATGCACATTGTCAGAAGATATCAGTGGACATTTAGGCTTAAAACACTATGTAAATAACCTCGTTTCGAGTCAAATATGAATTTCAGGGCTGAGATATGGTCATATACATTCTGTTTTAAGACTAACAGATATCTCTCAATTTTCATTGTTGGGTGAACTATCCCTTTAATGACCCCCACAAATTCAATGCGCATTATAACGTCAAGTTGGAAACGGAGTAGCCTCCCCGGTATTAAACACTGTAAACATTCTTTAAATATTTGTTATGTGTGTTGTTTCATCATAGGCATCAGAGAAAACTTGAAATGTCTGGGTGTCCTTTAAGGGTTTTATTTTTGATGCCATATCAGTAATTCACCCCTGCCATGATTCATCTAGGAAAACTGATACTTCCTGTCTCTCAGTTTTGTGGAACAGTGCTTGTTGGGCACCCAAACACCCCTGGAGAGTGTTCACCCTATCCAGGAGCATTTGTCCTGTAACTCTTGTTTTTCTTTGTTTCTGTTTTGTATTTGTGCATTTATTTATGGGGCAGATCAAAATGTCTCATGGGCCATTAATGGCTCACAGACAGAAGGCTCCCATCATGTGATATAACGCATCAAACACATACCGTGGATATACACTGGAGTCACAGTTCTTTTTGTTTGTTTATCATCACCATTTTATTATGGCTGGTGTTGTTACCTTGAGTGTATCATGTCTGACTTTCATTTATAAGGAGGAGCATGATAATATAAAGTGCCCCCCTGCTGCTCAAGGAACTATAGTAACAGTTAAGCAAGAACAGAACAACCAAACAATCAGGCCTGTTATGTTGACTGCAACTCACTGTCATGCATCCAGCGAAATGTAAATTACAATTATTATGAAAGTAAAAAGAGTGCTCAACTGTTCAATTACCATTCAGGATACTTTAATCTCCATGGTGTTGTGAGAATGGTAAGTGAATAGCTGTTAATGCTAATGTATGCTATGCAAAAATCTGCATATATGCCTTTTTAGCAGCAAGCAAGCTGGGTACTGTAGATTTTATTAAACATAATCTACAAAGGAGTAAAATGAGAAATCGTTGTGAACAATTTTTCAGGGTTGACACATACCTGTTTTTTAGTGTTACCTTTAGTGTGCAGTCAAGGCAGCAGGAGGGTGAATGTGGGATCAACTCAAAATAAACAGTATTCATGTGCAGTGTAATGAAGACCATGCAACAATATGGATCACTCATGTGTTAAAGTTTTCGGGTAACACTGCTGTGGCACAGAGGAATAAGCAACAGCTAATAAACAACAGCTAATACTTGTTAGTATGGATATAAATGTAAAATACAGACAGCTTCACCTTTTAAGCTCAATTAATGACAATTACTATACAATCAGAGTGATGGATTATTATAATTACTCCCTCCTTTGAGTTTGTTCTTTTTCCCTACAGTCCTGCTGAGCTCAGACGTAGGGGTCCAGTTTGTTCTTGGTAACAAGGGGAGCGAGAAGTCTTCAGGAGTGAGCAGAGAGGGCTACGGGAGGGGTACACACTTTTAATTGAGGGGAGGAAAATGTGGATCAGTAGTGTTGTGAGGGGCGGAGGGCGATCTTCAGAGGCCAATTAATTTGGAATACAAAGCAGTGGTGCAATCTGCTCAGATTTCTGTCTGGGTGCCTGGCGATCGCACACCGGCCCCGTCTCTGAGGCATCTAAGATCAGATTAATTTAAACAGCACCACTTCTCCACCACACCCCTCCCATCCAACTCCCCAAGTACTACCACCACTGCCCCTCCGCACAATCTTTCATTGTCCCTACCCCCCATTATTGCGACTCTGAACTCTCCAAAGAAAAATCTCTCCTCATGGTGCAAATTCATATTATTATACCACATCAAATCCTCACTCACACGCTTTCACTCATCCCTGTTCCTCAATCCACAGAGGAGACTTTCAACTCAGCCAAAAATAGCAAGACTTTCCTCCTCAGACTGCTGTTTGTGTGCCCCGTGAGTTACGCACTGAAATGGCCAAAGCTCAGCCACCCATTCCTGGATTTGGTCCACTAACTCTCTGTGGAGACTCACTGAGGGAATTAGGCCTCATGTGTGCTCAGCAGTGCAATCTTGTTATACCTGCTCGTACCAAAAGTTCTTCTTTTTTTTTATGGTCTTTCAACAAGAGAGAAAGTTAAAGGCTGACATGACAGGTCAAGATGAACCGTGAAGAAAGACGGGATTCAGCTAGTCCACTGATGATATAAAAGTGCACTTTCGGTTTTGAGGCTTTGTCTTAAAGCCTTTATTTACTGGGAGCTGAACAAATAAACATCAACAGCACTGCACATTGGTCTATTCGTTTAAGCTGATTCTATCATCCAGTGATGACCTCGTCCTTCTTCTTTCTTGAAAAAAGAAGGGATTTCCCATTTCTTTGAGTAGCTTATGTAGGTGCTAGTTCTACCATGGACTTGGTTCCTGACTGATTTTAGGGTGCTTGTCAGTTGAAGTCCTGCTGGGATGCCAGAGCAAAGTTTCATCACCTCATTGGGATACTTTTGACCAAGTAGTGTCTGACATTATGTCTGAAGTAAGTTGTTGTAGGTTAAATAAAAAGGTTGCTCTATTATGCCGTGTAATATCTATTTTCTTTGTGAAAGTCCTTTCAACAGTTTTAAAAATTATATGTTTGTCCAAATTAAGGCCCCAAATATGTTAAGATGTGGGGTTAGTGATTTAATTTCTTTCAGCTACGCCACAAATTTAAAGCCAGAGTAGGTAAACCTGGAAAAGCTAGTAAGAGCAGGCTACACTGAGCAGGCAACCGATGCATCCCACACCCTCACACTGGCCCCCTTGTAAAAGCTACGCCTCCAAAACACATGAACATGCATTGACTGACAACTAATAGATGACACATTTTCGGTGAAACTATTGCTAACTTTGAGCTATTGTCTCTACTAGAGCGGAGAATGTCTCTCTGGCGGAAGACTCCGGTCATGCACAGTGAGAGCACCGGTAGGTTGAGTACAGGTAGGTAAGTTGTGACCAAAAGGTACAACAGCAAATCATTTTATTCAGATCAAATAAAAAAATTGGTCTTGTTTATTAGAGTTCTGCAAGGGGCACAGATTCTCTCTTCTTTTTTTTCAGCATCTTTATTCATTGATGGCAATCAAGTCGCGAAGAGGATTTCAACAAATAAGCAAATTACCAACATTACCTTTAAGTTTCAGTAGGTTTTGCATAGAAACGGTTACAGCATCAACCTTTACCAGAATCTTTATAAGCTCCTTCCAAACTCATGATGTATGCTGTGCACTCGTGGGGATGAAGGTCTGAATGAGAATGGAATGGAAAGGAAAATCGTGATATATGTCCGCGCTGATGAAGGCCTGAGTAAAAGCGAAGAGATAAGGAAGGCTTACAAAGAGGAGAAACCTAATTGTGGAGAAGAGAGAGGGCTGCAGGATTGAGCTCCTCTGTGAAATGGTTCATTTATAAGACTGGTAACGTGACAGGCCGAGTAATGGTAAGGAATAGTTTGTAAGATTCCTTTGTCTCTCAGGTTAGACATCCATTTATGTCACTCAATTCCCTCCTCTATCTTCTTTTTCTTCTTCTCCCATTTTTGTTTTTTTTCCCCCATCTCTTATCCTGTTTGGACACACTTGCATCCCCATGTCTCGCAAAAGTAATCAGTCTTAATCATGGTACAAATGAAATATTTCCCTTTGTTCAGCCGGGGAGCAGCTTCTTAGCTTGGTCGAGTTCTGTCCTGTTAACACTGAAGCCCAGGAGCTGTGTTACCTTTTGGAAAGCAGGTTGGTATGAGGGACACCAAGTTGGTGTTTTAGAAAATGGTACACATTATGACTCTGTCACATTTTATGTTTTTTATTTTCTATTTAACCTTCTTTTTTATTCATAGTAAAGCTGAAAATAATCCTCTGTCTCCTGTTGGAGTCGGCCTGTCTCACTCAGTCACCCACACATTCTCTCTCGCCCTCCCTCTCTCTCCTGCCGCTCTCTCTATCTATACCTCATTGCCAATGCAGGGAGCATAGCTGCAGCCATAGACCTCTGTGTGGAAACACCCACTAGACAAGAAAAATGACGGCCAGCGCAATCTCATTTTCTGAGGGGCTGCAAGTCAGGCAGGAAATGGCTATTATTCCATCGACACTGTCGGTATTAAGTTATTTCCTTCTCTAAATACGAGAATGTTCATGAATATCTATTGAGTTCCAGGTGCAAGTGCTGGGGGTTTTGTCGCCACACACTCGGATGATTGCAGCCCTATATTCTGCCCGGTGCACCCTCACTTCTGAGATTGAAGTGAAAGACAATGGTAGTGGAAATTGGCTAATAAATCCAGAGGAGGCGGTTTGAGCAATACTGCCAGCTCATGCATGCTTTTTAGGAAGAATAAAACCTTCTGGCTTTCCTCAACCTTACGCCTTTATAAAAGGAGGTGACCTTAATGGCTAAATCTCCCTCGCAAGGCCCAGACGTCGTCCTGAACAGCTTTGTTTTAAGTTGGTAGGAATACTATTCTGAGGTGTGGTCAAAGGGATGCTGAAGCACATCTGTATGTACACGGCATTTTTATTTCAAAGGAATGAGATTATTCATGTCTGCTGATAAGTCTGCCAGAATGGCTGAGACAGAGAGCGCAGTGTGGAGAGGGAAGCAGCTCATGACAGAACTAAGGGCCATTTGCATTTGTTCCGCATGTGCCTCTCTCATTCTGCCCGTGGCTGTGTGCTTTTGTTTATCATGAATCAGAGCTATATAGCTACCAGTCATGAGCGCAAGCAGGGAGGTGAGAGCCGGAGGAGGATGCTGAGAAAGGAGTGAGGAGCCGAGGAAAGGCTGTTGGGATGATGACCGGCAGCCAATCTAGGATTTGAGCGACCAGTTACCTCCCACTGCACAGCGACACAGAAGAGGGAGAGAGAGAGAGCTATGGAGCTCTGCTTACATGTGTCCAGTCAGAGGCAGTCCATCGTGGAGAGGAGACGGGGCCAGAATTGATTGAAGGTGGTGGACCATAAATGAAGGTATTGATTTCGGGGTCAGACTCGCAGGATGAGGTCTTGAAATAAATTGAAATAAACATATCAATACATCAAGTATATTACACCCCGAGCACACACATACACTTTTACAGATATATTATGAACCTTGTTTAGCCTAATAGATAGTTGATTAATGCACACGTAATGGCTTTTATAGATAACTGGAGGAAATGGGTAAACTAGGCCCTCATTTCTTATCATTATCGTTTCATGCATCAGTTTTTTGTGGGAATTATTTCACGCCTGCTGATTTAGATAAACTTGTGATTATTGACTATGAAGAGAAGGGGATAATGCAATAATGCAATACAGCAGCCTTTTTACAGTCATGTTATTGTGTGTTTTAAATTTAGATAACTGTTGTGTTAATTAACATTTTGCTGTCTCTCTGTCATGTGCTCACTTCAGAAAACAAGCTTTGCAACCAAAGTTGAGGATAAAAAAGGTTTTATTAAAAAAAAACGCAGGTGTGAGTGACACCACTCACTTTGTTTGAAATTTGAAAATCCATTTCATCTGCATAATAAAAGAATAAAGAGAGCACTATAAAGTGAGCACTCAGGAAAGGTTAAAGCACTTCCAATTTATGGGTCAGAGGGAAACGCTTTAGCTGGGAGAGGGGGAGAAATTACTTGGCTGGGAGACCAACAGAATCTCAGTGTAAAGACATGGCAGCCAATTAAGAGAAAGGTCAGACCATAAAAGAGGAAGCAGCACAGAAAAGGCTCCGCACACAAGGCAACGGCATCGCTCCCTTTTCAACCAGCTCTCACTCCTCAACCTGCTCGCAAAATGTCTTTATGTCTTTTATAATGACAATTTGTTTTATGAACCACGTTTCTTAGATGATTATTCAGATGAATAAAAGTTTATGTCCAGCTGTAGGGACAGCCCATTCATGTTCAAGCATTTCTGAGTATTAAACAGAAAATTTCTGAGAAGGAATAAATTCACAGGATGTTACACAAAAGGCCTGTAACCCCTGAAGAGGATCTGAGGTGCTAGAGCCAACACCACTGCTGATCTGCAGAATAGTCATCTTTCAAGCAGACTAATGTATTTCTCTTTTGTTTGAAAAAATGAGATTAGATAAATGCTCTAAACTTTCAGATTCCTTACCAGAGCTCAAAAACTTGGCAAGAAACAAGTGAAACACATGGACCACACATTCATGTAATGTCGACTTTCCTATGGTGACCCTTATTGTTGTCTACAAACTGCACTTACCGATGTTGATTTCAATATCAAACATCAATTTGTTTATAACCCTCTTTCTTTCAACCTTAACCAAGAGGTATTATTCGTCGTGCAACTTTCAGTGTATCTTGTGTTAATGAGAAGAGAAGCAGTGACCAAGATGTAAAACCATAATTTAACTGATTTTGAGGCCACTGGGATGCAGTGGAAACAAGCTATCAACACAGCATTGGCATATTACCACTTTTGTTGCCAGGTTGAAGTGGAAAATATGATAGCAAACAACTGCCTATTCACTATTGGTTACCTGGTGAGTGTGAGCCTAATATCTCAATGGGCTCTAGCTACTCAAGAAAATAAGTGGCTCTCAGTTGCTAAATGCAAATAAATATGTATCATTGCCGTTTGAAAAGACCAAATGTGTCGTTGTTTTTAGCCAGTCCAGCTATGACAGGCAGCTATATTGTTAATATGTGTGTGTGTGAGTGTGTATGTGTGTGTGTGTGAGAGAGAGGGTGTATGTGTGTGCGTGTTTGAGAGAGAGAGAGAGAGAGAGAGAGAGAGGGAGAGAGAGAGCGAGCAGAGCAAGGGGATGCTGACCGAATCAAATTTATATGTGCGGCTCTAAAATGAAATAAGATTTTACTAATTTGAAATCGTAAAAAAATAAAAAATTGAAAATCAATATGTGGTGGTCAAAGTGGACACTGCATCAGTCCAGAGGAAATCTGTTGAGTAGGCACTCCTTCGATGTGGCCCAGGATGCATTCATGGTCCCACTGTTACGAGAGTGTGCCCACATGCGAACCAGTTCACGAATGGCCGGCTCTTAAACAGAGCCACTTGTGAGAACTTGTGAGAACAGGGCCTCAGGTAGTAAACACTAAATTCTTCACATAAACAGCTGTAACAGCAATTAGTTCACTTACAAACAGTCCTATGTTCCGTAGTTAATGTAAGAATATGCGTTCGATTATGGAAGAGTAGGTGCATTGCAGCCTCCACCTTATTAACTTAACTGAAATTTATGATAATTTTAATTAAAATATTCAACGTAATAGAATGAGGAGTTTCCTGCTCCACATCCTGCTCTCCAGTCACAGACACCCAGTATATCCTCATTATGAGGGATAGATAATATTTTTTATTTAGTGTTAATGAACAAGTCAGCAATTAAATGCTCATCGTAATAATAGCATCTGCAGCAGTTAACATAGGGCTTCAGTCACACATCGATCTCACTGGTGTCCTATAGCCACGAGAAAACAAACAATAAGTGTTAGAATGATTTAATAATGGTGGCTGATTAATGAGGATAAATGTCTTTAATATTTTGTGTGTCCTTTCCCCTTATTGTGGGCACGTATATGTATGTACACATCTTGCTTCTGTGTGTTTTTTCTTGTTTCATTATCTCCCTATCACAGCACAGAACTTCTGTTCCTCCGGGGGTTTCAGGCCGGCCTGTCAACCTCAGCAACAATATCACAGGTCGCTCCACAAGACCTGCCCAGTGCCCAGCGAGAAGTGAGATCATGATGATGGCTGTGAAATAGTCTCATTTTGAGAAGGCCTCAGGTTCCTTCTATCCCGCCCCTCTGGAAAACAGCCTTTGCCTTCACCTTAGGACCAGTCAACCATTGCCTCCACTCTTTGCTTCATTTGCCGAATATAGTTTTCTGCTTTGTCCAAGTGGTGGCAGGTTGGGGCGGGGGAGTTGTCAGGTCCGGCTGCTTTCAAGAAGCAAAGAGCATACCGAGGAAATACTATCACAGTGAGCACATCCACTCAAAGGGATGGTCGACTTTTTGAGTCCTGGATTACATTTGCAAAGGTAATGAGACAGAACAAAAGATGTCTAATATCCAGCTATTCAGATATGTTCCTCATGTACTTAACACTGCTTTTTGCCCAGAGGCGGAGAACCAACAGTGATCATATTTTTACCCGTACACAGGAGAAATACCACAAACTTCAATAAAACTGTTTTCAAGAATATTTGGTAATATTTGGTAACACATAGTAAACCATTGCTTGATAAAGGGTCATTTTGGAAACTTATAGTGCATGTTCAAGTGATTACAGCTTCTTTTTGACAATATGGACAGATCTTTGCAAATAGTTTTATCTATTGGGTGGGATAAATGAGCCAAAACTGATTATTGTGCATATAACACCAAAGCTGGATGGGATCACTAATGCATCCTGCCCATGCCCTCGTGTTGCATCCCCTTTTGAGCAGCTGGCCTGGAGTGTGGCATGAGGAATGACATGCGTAATAGGAAGTGGCACCACAATTAGGGTGCTTATGGGGTTCTGGAGGTGAGCTGGGTGTGGAAGGGCAGCCAGGATCCCTGCTGGATTCAAAACTGGCACGATAGGTCTCCAGCAACAAATAGTAGAACATATCTCCTCCTATGGGACTAAAGCAGGGTTTGAACCACAAATGTAAACCAGTCAGCAGTTAGAAGAATATGATTTAATTTCATTGTCCTTTATCAACAGTCGCCTAATGAAACCACAATCAAATACACTAGATTCAAGATTCAAGATTCAAGATTCAAGATTTTTTATTGTCAAATACACAACAATAGCATTAAGCAGTCGCTGGCAATGAAAAGCTTGAGTCACAGGCTCTCTTTTAACAATGCTCAAGTAATACAACCTAACAAATAAAATAGAAATAGTATAAAATAGAATAAAATAGAATATCAAAATATAAAAAAGAGAATAAGGAATATATATCTAAATATATTTAAAAAACAACTGAAGAGAAATAAAACAACAAAAGTGCAGTTTGTGTAATGGTGCAAATTTGCAATGATGTCACAGTGCGGGTTAAGTGTAGTTATTGCAGTTAAGAGGAGTTTAAAAGTCTTATGGCCTGGGGGAAGAAACTGTCTCTGAGCCTGGTGGTGCGGGCCCGAATGCTGCCGGTACCGTCGGCCAGACGGCAGCAGGCAAAAATGTTTTTTGCTGGGGTGAAAGGGGTCTTTGATAATCCGGCAGATTTCTATTTGGATCTGCACCAGATGACACACCCATAAAAATCAAATTTTTTCATCAAGATACATTCATTATTCTCAGAAATCAAGAAAAATGTCAATAATGCCAAATCTCACAATTTTTAAAAAGTGAAACAAATTCCTGAAGCCGCCCCCTGATCCAGATCTGACCCATAAATGAAGACGTCTTTTCCTGACCCACAACGTATCCTTCCACTGAGTTTCCTGTTAATCCCTCCAGTAGTTGTTGTGTAATCCTCCAAACTAACAGACAGGCAAACAAACGCAGAAGAAAACATAGCCTGCTTGACGGAGGTAATTCGTGTGTGGGGAACATCAGGGACTGAAAACACTTTACAGCCTCATCATACTGAGGCCCACCACCAATTACATCCACAAGGGACTAGCTGCCAAAAAGGACAAGGCAATGATGAATTATGAGAACAACATTGATGCAAGAATTTAAATCAACAAGAATCTGAGCCTGCAATACCTGAGAATATGTTTTTTCCCCCTCAAAGTCAAACAGTCACAGTTTATATCTTGACTTTTTGACCTCTGCAGACCCAGAGTTGTGGGTCTGTGGGAGGTGACAGCAGCCTGACACCCTGTCACCTCCCTGCTCCCTCTGTGAGGAGCTCCTCCTCATCTCTGAGCCTCCGGAGCTCATGAGAGAACAACGGGCACGCTCCTGTTTGTTGAGCCCCTCGCTCATATTCAGCAGCAGCCACAAGTAATTTCATTACATGGTGTGGTCTTCTCTGCATGTTTTTTCAAATCTGGTATTGCGCTGAAAATTCGATTTCACATCAATACATTGAGCATTACATCAGTAGTATTTTAATAGTATTTCACTCTGACTTATAGCTAAACTGGCCTATATATACGTCTGCTCTGACACTACATTTCCTCTCACATATGTGCAGATGCCTACATCTACATTAGAAACTACCAGGGGCATAAAAGGTAGTTAATTGTCAGTCACTATAGGATGAAAGATAATACGATTAAATATTTAATTCAGAGAAAGACAAACAATCTGTGGAGACACAAGAACGGAAGAAAGACGATCACCCTAGGCTGATCTTGCATGTGTATATATGCACATTATAGTACACATACTGCATGTACAGAATGAACAGGAATAATACAGAAATAAATAAATACATGACAGAGGTATTTCATCTGTGTTTAAGTAACAATATTTGCTGCTCCCTCATTGCGAGCTAGCCACTCAACAAAATCATGACTGGTTGCCGTCCTTGCTCCTAAATGGTGGAACGAGCTAAGGACAACAGAAAGTCTTTAGTCTACACCGCACTAAAGACACATCTCTTCGAACTACACGTTGGATAAAAAAAAACTGCACTAATATGCTACTTACATGTAGGACTTTGTAGGATTGTGTTCACTTGATTTTTGTTGTGTTCTGGGTTTTTACCCTCATATAAGGGTTTGGATCAGCTAAATGAAATGTAATGTAATGGATCATTATATGCAAAAATGTTAAATATAAAAACTGTCAAGTATTTTACAGAACAAAAAACTTTCTACAAAATTGTTCAAATCCTTTTCTGAAATTGCAAATCAAAGGATTTTAACTCTTTAGTCCCTTCAAATGCAGAAATCTTTTACTGACACATGGGATCACTCAGATGATATCCAGAGTTTTTACAAGGGGGCTGTCAGTAAAAACTTAGCAGAATGTCTGCAGCATCTGACTCGGACATTTGCGTTCTTACATACAGCCCCTCCAGATGATATCAGGAGATGATCCGGAGTTCAGTGCATGTCTGAAAGCTGCTTTAGTCTCTTGATATATTTTGGAAAGCACAGTTGCATATATCTGAAAAAAGTTGTAGAGAGTCCTTAAGTTAGTAGGTAATGTAGACTAAATAGGAAAAAGAAAACATGAAATAAGAAAGATGTAATCTCTGCATTGACTTTGATCTTACAAAAAAAACTGTTCTTTGTGAGTCAAGCAATGTTAATAGTCCAGTGGTGAATCGTTCTTTAAGAATATTCACATTTGGAAAAGTTAAATCTAAACATTAACATGTGACAGCACAAGATCATAATACTTTCCTTGTGTCCACTAACTAAAGCAGCAAGTAGAGAATACATAACCTGCTCAACAAGACCTTTGAGTTATGTAAAAATAAACTCCACTAAGGATGCATTCAAATATAAGATGAATCTATGTCATGCGCACAGTGTTCGCCTCGTAGGTTCTTTACAGCATTTACTGTCCAATATGGGGGCCATGCTGTTCTTTAGACAGAGGAGCAAAATGGAAGGTTACGGTACAGAAGCCTCACTCTGGGGGTCTGGGGTTTTGGCAGCCCAATGTGTTTACATTGTAATTAGGACTTAATGGTCCTAATTAAAATCCCCAAACCCTGATTACTCAAAGCCGTTCAACCTGCTGAGCCGAGAACGGCTTGACTCCGCTTCAGTCGTCAACCCTGCATATTGCTTCTTCCAAGACCATGGTGTAATATTCATATCATTTTCTAAAAGACTCTGATGACCATGAAGGGACTGCTCAAACTGCCCAGAGAGAGTTGTGAAAAATGGATTTCCTGGAAGTGTGTTTCTCGCCCTAGGCTGGGAATATGTTAGTGGAGGAAATCGTATGCACAGGCCTATGTACAGGAGGGAGGCTTTTATCTAGAACTGCACTCTACAGGACTCCTCTATTGATTTTTTATTGAGCAGCTTTTTAGATCAGTTTTCATGCCATCGTTTCATGTTTTCATTTCTCTCCCTCCAACCCATGCCTCCCTTTGTTTTCCTTTGACTGACTCCCCGTCTTTGACTTCTCTGACTTCCAAAAAATCAATGTTATGGGCATCTGTCCAGAGGGTGAGGGTGGGGTGAGGGGCAACAAGTGGAACATAAACACACCTGTCTCCCCCACCCCCTCTACTTGCCCTCATGGGGCTGCCAGGCAGAAGGCCCCATCAACCGCCCATCTGAGCCCTATAACCATCACTGCCAAGCCCAGGTCCCAGTAGAGCACGGTGGGCTGACACTCCAAACGGTGTGTGGGGAGGCCGGGCAGGCTGGCCGGCTGGCTGGCTCATGCCCCGGCTGCTGCTGGAGGGAAGCACGGAGCCCGTCAAACCACAGCCAGCCTCTCCTGGGGCTCTGCACGGCTGGAAGGGCCTGACACGCTCAGGCACAGGGGAAGAATTGATCCACAGCCAAGTCATGAGAGGCCACCACACATCAATGATAGCAAGGGAGGAGCTTTGATCAATGTGATTTCTGACATATTAAACATGTCAGACTTCCACTTCCCATTTTCTTAGTGTTTTTAATATGTTTGTGTAAGGACATTGGACTTACCTGCATGTTTAGCATGTGTTTGATATGGAAACATTTGCAGATATGCTGCCTCTTTTAAGTGGAAGTTTTGCATCCGTCATCATCGCAGCCACTTGCACATGGGCTCACTCAGATATTAATGCAGTGTTTTTATAGGGGGGCTGGCAGGAGAAACTCTTGACAATGTCTGGAGCAACTGACTCAGACATTTGATTTCACACATGCAGCCCCTCCAGAGAATGTCAGGAGAATATTCAGAGTTTAGTCTGAAAGCAGCTCAAGTTTTGTTAGGTTTAGTGAAGCCAGAATACAAAGAGAGAAGCTCGAACGTTCTCTGTAGAACAGGTCTCGGGTGTGAGGATTTCGTTCTTTAAATCATATTTCATCTGGAGTTTCAACTGAACTGAAATGAAACACGGGGACGCAGGCTCTCAGTGTGTGATCTGAGCTCAGACCACACAGCTCTCTCTCATCATTTACTAAACCAAGTCCTCTCAATAATGAGGCTAACAGAGGACTCAGGGGTCAACTCCCTCTCTCTCTCTCTCTCTCTCTCTCTCTCTCTCTCTCTCTCTCTCTCTCTCTCTCTCACTCTCTCTCTCTCTCTCTCTCTCTCTTACACACTTTGTCTCCACTTACTCTCATTTTTCAAAGTATATCTAAAAGAAAAAATCCCCATCACAATTTAGAGGCTTTCGGCAAATTAGTGAGGGCAGCTCAGAGTCTCTTCATTACCTTCTCAAGTTCATTTACGTTTGATAACACCAGGCAGAGAAATATCTCCGTCATATCACTATGACCTTCATGACCTCAGGAGATGCCACCTGCCATTCTAACATTATCGATACTAAACTGTCTGTTACATGTTTGTATAAATAAAGTTGATTAGCTGAGCCATGTAAACAGCCCCCTTCAAATATGATCTGCTTTGCCAGAAACCATTTACCACTATGTTGCCTAGCAACCCGTTCAACAGCTATGTTGCTGGGGAGAATATTAAGATTATAAATTAACTTATGCTTCATGGCTTGCCTAATAACAGATGTAAACCTTGGCCCCTCTTGGCTTTTCGTCTAAATATGTGATGCTGTGCAGCCTCGGTGAAGCCGGGTGTGGAAGTGGATGCAGACAGCCAATCAGCGTTAGAGGGACTGTGACAGCAGATCCTGACAGCAGAATATCTTTGTAATTTTTAAAAGAGATTATTTTTTTATATGAGGCAAATAAACATAGTTGTTACCCTACAGTGTGAGGCAGAAATTCTGGTGATGAATCTTGTATCTGTACATCTGACAGCATCCTTCACTGAGCGGCATACACAATGAAAGAAAATAGTGCCTACATTCCCACACACACACACACAATCACATTCTCCATCTCTGCAGGTGCTGTCATGGGCCCACTCTTCAGCCTCCCATCTCTTTCCCAGCTCTCTCTCCTCCCTTTGTTCCCAGAACACCGTCATGTCCAGGTCTTGCCTCTGGGGAGTTCAGCCTGGCAGGAGACTTGTTTTCAGAGCTTTGCTCTTTTTTCTCCTCCTTTCCTCTTCTTCTCCTTTCTCCTTCCTGTTTTTTTTTCCTTCTCTCGTCTGTACCGGTGCTGGCTAATTACCGGCGCATTCTCCTCCTGCCAACAGCGTGCTGCTGCTGTCGAGCGCCTCCCCGCCTCCCACCCTCCGCACCACCCTCACCTCCTCCCTCCTCTTTCCCCCTCTCCTCTGTTTCTCTCCTCCTCCTCACTAGGAGCGAGCAGAGGCAGGAGGTGGATGGGAGGGCTGGGGTACAGATGTGTATTAATGAAGCAGTGAAGGGCAGGGGGTGACTAGAGAGGGGGAGAGAGAGAGATGGAGCGAAAGAGGAGCAAGAGGCTATTTGCATGCAGAGACGAGATCCACCACTTCTACAATGCCTTTCTCTCTATCAATCTCTCTCTCTCTCTCTCTCTCTCTCTCTCTCTCTCTCTCTCTCTCTCTCTCTCTCTCTCTCTCTCTCTCTCTCTCTCTCTCTCTCTTTCTCTCTCTTCCTCTCTCTCCTCCACCTCCTTGCCTCTCTCCTTTGCTCTCCGGCTTGCTGCCACTGCTGATTTGAATAATTCAGCACAAGCCGGTATTCTCCAGGGCCCCATTGTCTGTGCACGGCAGGAGAATGAGAAGGAGAGAGATAGGGAGAAGGGAGGGAAAGGGGGGGAGAGGGGGAAGTACAGGGCAATGTGTGTGTGTGTGCGTGCGTGCGTGTATGTGTGTGTGTAAACAGTGGGGGGAGGTGGGAGGTCCATCCTGCCTGCCTCCACCTTGCCGTGGCGTAAATCAGCACTAATGAGGTAGAGGAGGAATACCTGGGCCCTGTAACAGACTACAGAAGCCTTCCATGCAAGAGCACTAATGCTCACAGGTAGACGTGCACTTAGCAGTCTGCGTGCATACAACACCTCCACAACCTTCACTGTTCTGCTGTGTTTTAGTTATTGACTTGTTGCTAACCCTCACTCCCGTGTGTGCTCAACCCGTCGCATGCTCAATGTCATCTTGCAGGAGGGCGGGATATTGGCAAAGAGAGGAATGGTCTCAACAAACACAAGAAAAACAATCGGTGCGGCTGATCAATAGCACCATTGTTAAGGTCGTCTGTTTGTAAGTGGTCAGCAAACACTTAAAATGTTCTGCTTATTTGCATTAATCACAGGTTTTCACGAGTAATTGCTGGAATAATATGAAACTCTGCATTTTGCAGCTTGTCTGTTTAACTATTGTAACTTCACGGAGAAAAAAATAATACTATATAAATATGGCAGGAGTAATCTAAAAGATTAATGAAAAAAAAAGTTTGCTCTGTGAATGTGTGTCTCCTCTCTGGAGGTTGTCTGATGTAATCCCTCTATGGTCGTAATGTTGTGACAATTTGTACTTTGCAAAAGGAAGAGAAAGAATCGCATGCTTAATTTAATACAAAAGAAGAAATTTTGTCTGCGAATCACAGCCCATCGTTTGACATTTCCACTTCCAGAAATAGATCATGAGATTCAGATTCAACCCTGATGCACTGGAGGCCAAAACCCCAAACTGCTGCGAACAGAAGACACAACAGATGCTCCCTCTGTAGTTCTCTTTGACTTCTGCACTTTATTTTGCTTTCAAACCTCATTGATCTTCACCTCACATCCTCGCTCCTGTCAGCCCAACCCTTGCTCTCTCACACACACTCACACACACACACACACACACACACACACACACACACACACACACACACACACAAACACACACACACACACACACACACACACACACACAGCCTCCCCTCTTCCCTCTTACCATCCACCCGCTGACTCTGCTGAGGGAAGGGACCCAAAAACCGTCCCGTCCATGGGAACTTCCCAAGACGGCAAAATACGGCACAACAACTGGACTCAGATCAGCTGGATGTGATAAAGCTCCAGAGACTTTATGGTTTACACTGCAGCTTCTTCACGGCCTAGTGGTGATTTGTTCCCATAAGAAAATATGTCAGTAATAGCTACACCTTCATGAATATGGACCAACGCTGGAGCTTTGTACTGTCTACACAGTGACTTCAGTCAAGCACCTCTCTCTTAGGAGATGACACACTAGCCTGTCAGATGGAGGGTTTTTAGTTTCTCAGGAATAAAAAAGAAAAACATATAATGTCTAGACATCAAAAGAATGACGCAAATGTTGTGAAAGGGCTTTCTTTTGTAAGTCTTGTGAACTTGCTGTCAGGCACGGGTAAAATGTGCATTTTAAAGTGCTTGCTGTAGACTCCAAACTAAGTATTGCGTATTATTTCTATCAACGCGACTTTAGTTCTATATTTGGCTCCTGTGGATGAAGAACTCAATAAAAAACAATGAGTATGGGGAGGCATGATCACAAGTTTTTTATATCGAGGATCCGATTCCCTGGGTACATTTTTACAGCTGTAATAATGTAATCCAGGGAACATTTATTGGGTTGTTTGTCTGAAATAACAAGCTAACAATGTGTTGGATAGGCTCAATTAACCAGCAAATCACGAAACCAGTGTAATGGCGGCGCCTTCTCTTAATTCTCCCTTTTGTCAATTTCTGCTTGTTTGCTTTTCTACACCCCTCTAGTGAAGAGGTCTGAACCATGAGGCGTTTTCGACCACCAGGAAAATAGAGACTTAACTTCATCTTTAACAAGCTTCACATAAAATAATCAGGTTGAGGAATTCTCTCAATGAATCAAACTTGTTCTTTCCTAAGGAATAATTTTACTCAATGAGAGGAAAGAGCAGAGCCGAACTTCGCTGTTTGCACTCGAGGCCCTCTCACTCCCCTCCGCACTCCCCCAGCACTCGCCCTCTTCCCATAAGCCCTAACTGGAGGAGGGAGGAATTCCTTTAGGCCAACTTTGAACTTGAGAGAAACATCCAGTGAAATTAAAATGGTAAGAAATGGCAGGAGAGAGAAAAGACAAAATTGTAAGAAGTGTAAATGATGTTACAGCCTTTATGGTAATTATGGTTTACCTGGTATGTCCTGCTGTGTGTTCAATTCAGTCATTGTCTAGGTCATCAGGGAGTTATATACAAAGAAAGAAAGAAAGAAAGAAAGAAAGCAAGAAAGCAAGAAAGCAAGAAAGAGATATTGAACATCTGTTCTGCAGCTGGGAGTATTTCTAAGGGTCAACAGGAGAAAAAGGAATTAAACACGAGGAGGAGGAGGAGGAGGAGGAGGAGGAGGAGGAGGAGGAGGAGGAGGAGGAGGAGGAGGGCAGGCACGGAGAAGGCTGGGAGAGAAGAGAAACACAGGATCCAAAATGGCTGGATCCAATTAAAATGGCAGAAGTAAAGAGGCACCTTACTATTTACACAGTCATGTAAACCTGGTTCAACTTCCACTCGGTACAGGACGGATCACTCTGCCGTGGTAGATGAACTGCACTTGATGACGTTAATGATCAAATCTATTTATCAGATTTACCAGATAAACCAGAGTCTAAAGTAATTGCATGTGTTCATATAACAGCAAACTGTAGATGCTGAACGCAAATTCAAAGTCTCCATCCCTGTCCGCAACATCCTTTTTCAGCGTAAAAGGGTAAAAAGGGGCCACACACAGCACACACACACAACACACACACACACACACACACACACACACAGAGTATAGGGACCCAGCCCAGAACTTGGCTGAGCAGCTCTGTAACTCCTACAGGCCCTGACAGTAATCAGGAGGAGAAGTGAGTGCTGAGGAAGTGTCAACAGAAACAAACCCTGTGCTTCGTTTAGGCCAGATTGAACTGATAGCTCATTGCCAGTGACATAATTTAGATGAATGGTGGGTGCAATCCATCAGAGGAGTATCGCTGGTGTTGGAGCGAGGAGGGGGTGCGACCCTCTCTGTGCCTGGCTGCCAGTCGGGATCCCATTACCTTACACCTGTTAACAACACCAATCCCCTTGTATAAACAGTAAAGTGATCCTTTTATCGAAGGCGGAGGGACGGAAAGAGACAGACGGAGAGGGAACGAGGCGGAGAGGGAATGTGGAGAATGTGAGAGGAAAAGAGCCGAGAGGAAAGATGAAGCCGAGGAATAAAGAAATCTTTTCTTGTTTGGTTTCAGAGAGACTAGCACCTCTGGACATGATGGATGAACCCGAGGTCTGGAGAGACAAGTCATGGACAGATGGCTCAGATACACTCTCCACAAGGCCAGCACAGCTGCCTCCAGACTAAAGCAAGAGGGACATCTAGTGGTGGAGAGTGTAACTACATCTTAACGACACATTCCTTAACTGGTAGAAACGTAATCCCAGATTCTCAAACAAATGTTTTAAATGTCATGTTTCAAACCGCATCTTTAACATTTAGAGAGGATATAAACATTTTAGCTTATTAAGAAATTTAATTTTAGTTTGTTTTATAAAATGTTATAAATGTTGGTATAGTTACAAATTAACTTTTAAATACAAAATTATAAAATTGATGAGTATTACATTCAGTGTGACACAATTTAATAAAACTGAGCACTGCTGACTAAGTAATGTGTTTGCAAATTTTCTTTGGCTGAGAATATAGTAACACCAGTGGTCTAACACTTGTTATGTTCACTATATATATAGTGAGCTTTAGTTGTTGAAATCTTTTGTCAGTTTTACAGGAGCAAGAGAAGAATATATATCAAAGACAGAGTCACGATCTTTGTGTAGTTGTGTTGACATGTTCATTTCGTTACTGAAAAACACAACAGCAAATAAGAAAACATAACAGCATTACCTTGCAGATGGAAGTGACTTTTGATGGACAATGCTCATTGCTGTTTGACGTACGCTCCCACTGCTTGTCTTTTTAACAGTTAAGCAAATACCTACAAAATGTGTGGGGGGGGACTAACTATTATCCCTCAATAAATTGCTTGTGCAGAAAAATATAAAGAAGAACGACTGGGTAAAAGCAATTACGTCAAGCAGTAGGTTAATTGCCCCTTTTCAGATAGGGAAAAATAATTGACCAAAAATCAAAGGCTGTCCAAAAATGGGACTAAATGACCCTCGTATAGCTGTGGAGAGGGTTTATATTCATCACTGAACAATAATGAGAGTCAGGGAATAACACAGCAGTGACCTGGCAGGTTTTTAAAGGTTACATTTAACTGTGTTACACATTTAAAGGGATCAAGTACCTGCATGCTTTCATCTTGATTGTTCAGTTTTCAACGTCAACTTGATTTATTGTTGGGAGAAGCACAGGACAGACAGTTGTTTGTCAGAGAGTTCTCTTCAACTTTTACATCACTTCCTTAGGAGAGTTGTAACAATCTCCACCTCTGTTATAGAGGTGTTGAATGAACAATGTCTATCCATCTGTTTAACTTCTCCTGTTGTGAAGGATTTACTACTTATTATGTTTCGGAATACATTTTTGGTCACAAAGCCTCAGATTGGAATACACAAGCAAAATTTTGCAAAATACCATGAAACTTTGAGGAGGGAAGTTGTCTGGGTCAGGGGAGAATCCATTTATGAGGATCAGGCGGCAGATCCAAGACCTTTTTTGTCAACATATTCCTTGATTTCTCAGGGAATAATTCATGGATCTTGATGAAAAAATGTGGTATTTGCAGAGGACTGATATTTATGAGTGTGTGCAATTAGGTGCAGATCAGTATGAAAATCTGGATCTAATGAATTTAAATGTGGTTTCATAAGGGGGCTGTGAACTACTGAGTGACATTCTAGATTTCTCTGTTTTAAGGTGCAGCAGTGATCTGGTTAGACGTGGTGTTATGTTTTGACAGACCCAGGCAGGCTAGCTGTTTCCCTTAGCTTCCATTGTTTGAGCTAAGCTAGGCTAACTGACTGCCGGTTTCAGCCTAACAGTGTGGTATCAATCTCATTACGACAGCAGTTTCCACTGATCTGGGAGAGTGAGTGGTTCTTAAACTACACGTTCATCAGTGAAGCCACCAGGGGCTTTGTTCCCTCATATGTGATGCATGTGTAATGCCACAGTATTGTTGGGTACAAACCTGTGGGAAACATGAAAGTGTTTAACGGTTTGAGCATGTTTGTTCTAAATGTTGTATTTCCACAATCGTAATGGCTGGTCGACTAATTTCTCAGTCTACTCTGTAATTTATCAATGAGTTGGTCTAAATTGCAGAAAGTGTGTGGGAGCAGAAATGATGCAGCCTAACTAACAGCATTCATCCTCACAAGAGTTTCTCCCGTCCTCCTCCCCCCTCTCTCCCCCTCTCCCCCTCTCCCTCACTTTTCACTCTCACATTGTGTCTCTAACGAGTCACGTCCATCCAGCAATTATTATGAAATTAAAGCTATTTTCCATGGCCGATGTTTGCCCTGGTAATAACCACGCCGAGATAGGCTTCATTCATTTAGCATTTTAGTTCAGCTCAATTCCTGTCGCATTAGCAAGAGGAGAAAAATCAGAGTGTCACTCAGATATTCTGCTTAATGGTTCGGCGATGGCATGGCCTTTCTCTCTCTCTCTCTCTCTCGCTCGCTTTCTCTCTCTCACTCCTTTTCCTCTCGCGATCCTCCTAACCCTATCTCCCTGCCAATTATACTGTTTAATCTATATGTAGATAATGGTGTCCAAGACCTCCCTGTTGAAATGTCAGGTGTGAAGAGGTTATTAGCTAACTTTTAATTACTGTCCATCATTTACCGTCCAGCAGGACAGATTGGCCCTCTCTCCGACTGTCTGCTTATCTGCTCTCTGGATGTTGGCTGCAGGCGAGGGAAAGAAAGACATTTAGGAAGCACGGGGTCTCTGACTTAATATCACAATTTTCACACCATTAACAAGGATTCAGTGTTTGGAAGAATGGCACGGCAGCGAGGAGGAAATGGTGTGACCAAGTGGATCATGTGTCAAATAGTTTAATGGAAGCCGATCATGTGTTGAATAGTTTAATAGACGATGATTTAAAAGTTTAGAAGCAGAAAAAGGGGGAAGGATGTGAGGCGAGAAACAGGGGAGAGAGAAAATAGCTGTAGTAAAATGTTCCACAAAACTTGACTACAAGTTTGAAGGTCATTTTTCCGTCAGCATAATGCAGAAGAAAACGCTGTGCCGTCAGATTTTCCGAAATACACCATGCACATTGTGTTGCTATAGCGTCAGGTCAGTCCAGGGATCTCTTGTCAGACTGAAGAACCTGCACCTTCGTGAATACAAAGATCCTCCTGTTCATAGAGATTAGCCACGTTTCTCACTTCTTTCAATGTTTTAAAAGTCTGCAAACCATTTTCTTGAACTCCCCCTGCCCTCGTGTTTAAAGCCCCTATTGTACATTTAAAGAGCTGCAACCCTTGACCCAAATTCTGCTGCTCTCCACTTTCCTTCCACCTCTCCCATACTTGTAGTGGGGCCCAAAATAATATGAGAACCGGCCACGAGCTCCAAGCCCTGTGTGCATTTGTTATGTAGTGGACTGCGAGAGCTTATTTTATGATACATGAAGAAATATGTAACATCTCCTTTAATGAAAATGAAAGAGACTTTGTTTCGTTGTAAGAATACTTTAGTATTTTTAGTAAACCAACATTCCTAAATTTCCAACATTATGCAGTCTTATAGAGGTGACACACAACTTTTAGTAGAGTACATTGCATGGCCTTTTATTATTTACCTGCTCTGTGAGGGGAGTTGCTTAACTGGAGTTTGTAAAGGTGCTACCAGTTGATATTTTGCACGGATTTATTTGCATGATAAATAAATAAAAAAAAATAATAATAATAAAACCATTACTTCTCTTTGTCGGCTAGTAAGATAATTTTAACAGCACTGAGCATGCAGCAGGACATAATAAAACATGTCACCTAAAAGTAGAGAATCTCAACCATGACTCGTTTTCATTCTAACTACGAGGCAGAGACGCAGATCTAAACACACACACACACACACACACACACACACACACACACACACCTGCAGGGAGAGAAATCTCTATTTAGGCCTTTGAGGGGATTTACTATTTTAAACTCTGCAGGGCGGGGCGCTGCTGAAGTGTGTGTCTTTCTGAATATAGACACATGGCTCTGTGAAGGAATGAAGTTTTTTTTTCTGGAGACGCTGACTTCTCAAGCAGAAATATTTATCCTCACTAGCAGATGCATCAGGGAGAACAGGCTGATGAGATGTGCAAAAGGGAGGATTACCATCTCACCACATCACAGTGGAGCTAACTTATTGGACAGAGATATCCAGTAGTTGATAAGGCACTTAATTAAAATTAAAATACATTGACAAAAATGTACTCAAGAAGAATTATAAGTGTGACATTAACGTTTCTACTTCAGTAAAAGTAAGTACTTGCTTTTAAATGTACTTACGGTAATAAAAGTAGGGTTAACTGTGCCTATACTGCATATACTGTTTATGACAACAATAACACAGACTCTGGACGGACAAGAAAGCTCCAGAATGCCACTGAATATTTTTTTCATGTTTTGCAGTTTTTCATATGAGCAGGATATATGATTAGCTTGTCTTGCACTTCCTGGTGGACTGTGTGTGCAGTTTATACATGACGTTTCTTTTCATGTAATTCTTTGATTTCAGAAGGAACACTCTAGGAGTTTCAAGGTTGCCAGCATAAACAAAGAATGAAAACAAAATGTAAAAACATTGTAAATAGTCTGTATTTATATAGAACTTTTCTGGTCTTGATGACCACCCAAAGCTTTTTACACTGCAGTTTTGCCAATCACCCGTTCACAAACACATTCAGTGCATGTAAATAAATGTGATTTTCTTCAAATGAATAACATCTGCCGTGACCGCTGCAGAGAGAAATACTTCCCATGAAGGTTCACTTTTTTTCTTCCTCTCCTTCGCCATTTTTTACAGCTTACAGCCAAATTCCACTGGAGGCAGTGAGCTACTATTCCAGTAGACATCCTCCCTGTAATGGAGTCTCTGTTGACACAGAGCTGGATCGCACATATAAACACAGACAAACAGACACACACACACACACACACACACACACACACACACACACACACACACACACACACAGGCACACAAACAGGCACTGCTCAGAGATTCCTCTTTTCAATCAATGACTAAAATGGAAATAAATAAGTGGTGAAATTCTGAGACGAAAGCCTAATTGTGGAGTTATTTCTTGTCCCATTTGTTCATCTCTTCACGTCTCTCTCTCTCTCTCTCTCTCTCTCTCTCTCTCTCTCTCTCTCTCTGGGCCACAAATATCTCTGTGGCATCCTCGTCCCTGTAGAGCATTAGTGTGTTTTATAAACTAACCATCCACCGGAGAACATCATTAAGCCGATTAATCTTTTTCATCCCAACATACATCCCTTTGAAGTGGAGTTTGTGTGATATTTAAGACGTTAAGTGGAGCCTGACTGTACTGTGAGGGGTTTTGTGGGTGTTAAGACCCTGCTCTCTGAGCTCTGTGGTGAATTACAGCTGACCCATGAAGACCCCAGGCCCCGCGCTGCTCCTACCTTTAGAAAAAAACCCCCCTCATCTGGATCACATCGAGCTAAAATGAGGGGCAGAGCAGAGTAGACCCTCGTCTGTCTGACACAAGCCAAGGAGGTGGACCCTGGAATGAAGGTTCACTGAGGTTTGTGTGTGTATGTGTGTGTGGGTGTGTGTGTGTGTGTTATACTCCAACTAAATGGCAATCATTAAGTTGCAGTATAACAACCAGACAAATTAGAAAAATAACTATTTATTAGAAAGAGAAAAAGGTACTTGTAATAAATACATCAAGAAGTTTAATTGGTCATGGCTTTACAAACCGGGGGACACTTTGGTGGATCTTATGTTATTGGACACTGATGCTGCCTGCATTGCTTGTGACCTTTGACCCTTTTATCTCAACAGACCGGAATCACAAGCACATATGTCACACTTTTATTTTGAAAGTCGCCTAGTACAATCCAATAATAGAACATGTGGTTTAAACAAATTCAGAAACGGTAGTTTTAACCAACAACGTGAAATTGAATCAAAATGAATGGTAAACAGTTTGACATCGTTACACCAGTGAAAACCTTTTTCCAGCAGCTGCAGAAAATCCAATAAGCAAGTAGAAGAGCTCATATTGCACCAAAACAATATCAAATCGTGATGAGTTGCTGCCCCCTGCTGTCGCATTGCACCCATGCGAAATCTAAATTCTACTGATGTCTGGCCAAATGTACCAGGACAATATTATTTTTAAAAGTTTAAAAAGATTCATTCAGCGTTGATACATGTAACTGTGTCACTTGTAAAAAGGAACAAACCTTGAAAACTCTCTCCAGACAGATAACTTGTAATTTCGTTAATTTAAAAAATAAAAAAATAAATGCGTCCAGATATATTTGCAGGTCACAGAAGAAAGAACTTCTTACCCGGAAAAATTTAACCCAAGACCAAAGTGGTTCAGAGATCAAATTCAGATACAGATGAATGAAACACTTTTTATTTATTATCTTTTAAATTACATAATCACTGTTATCAGTATGAGAGTACTACTGTTGAATTTTTCCTTGTGTGTGTGTGTGTTGGCAGTAATGATGTGTGTTTATCATAACAACAGTCAGGAGAGTAAAGATGTTGTGCTGGTCGAATACGTGGCTGCACGGGACCTTTTGTATTAAACTTGGTTGTAAGCTGTAATAATAGAGAGACAGAAAACATGTTTTGTTTAGATATGTTTATTACAAAAGTTTATCGCAAAAGACAACTGATGAATTAGCAATAAGGAATAAAAATAGTTGTATACATTGAACTGATTGTCTTAACTGAGATTTAGAGGCACCTTAATGCTCATTTCATTTGAAAGAGTAATAGTGGAAACATTTGGCTCCCATGAATATGGTCACATTCTGCGCAAACACACACTCACATGCTCTTCTGTGCTTTCTCTGACACACACACACACACACACACAACCACACACACACACACACAGGCACATTCCACCCTGTCATGAATTCATAAAATATTAACTTTGTTAGTACATTCAATAAATAATGCAACGCCTCAAAATCAGGCTGCTTCACTAGGTCTCATCACAAAGTGAGTTAGTAAATTTAGTTGTTGTTTTTGTTAGATTATTAGTTTATTAGTGGGTTAGTTTGTTAGTTTGCAGAGAGCTGTTCAAACGCTCTTCGGGTTAGTAAGTGTTCACCTCAGGTGATGTTAGTAGCTGCTGAGCTCAGTCTTCAGACCAGTGTTGTTTTAGTCGTACGGCTCACTGCACTTACTCATGACACTATGGAGGATATTTAGGATAAAGGTTTCCATGCAATGTGGTTTAATGAACATCACTGGTGCTCATATAGATCTGATCGGATCAAAGAAGTTAAGAAGGAGACATCAGGACTGAAAGTCTTTCAGTCAGGGAGAACAGAGATGTTAGTAAGAGCGACCGGCGGGTCTTTACACCCTCGCCTTTGTTAGTATCAACACCATCAGGAGTTAGTAGTGGAGCTGAGGTTTGCTTGGCTTGTGTGTGTGTCACTGCACAACAAGCCAGGCACTCACCTGCACAGGTTGACCACACAGCGCACAGACACAGACACAAAGCTGCTCTCTGAATGTTTGAATTCAGCCTCCGGCGAGTGAATAAACTGTAAAGATCACGTGGAATCAGATGAGAGTGAGCTTCTGTTAGGTGCGTGGTCAACCCATCTTTATACCAGCAGCTGCGTCTGCTCCTCTTGTCATTTGGTGGTTAATAACATTTCCCTTCCCATGTCCTGAAACCCTTCTTGACGAGCTCACTTTAAAAGATTTTAGATTTTGCTTTGTGATTAATAATGAATCTGAAGGTGGCCATCGGTAGAAGGATTGCAGGGTCATGAGAGAGGAGTGTGTAAAGCAGAGGGTTAGTCAGTGGGTTAGAGAGGAACCAGGCCAGCCATCAGCATTCAGAGGACAGGTTAGTAATCATCATTAGCACACATTAGTACTGTTAGATATTAGTGAGATACTGTTAGTAGTACGGTCCAGACCTGGGTAAAAAGCTATTTGCACGTAATTATTAGCATTTGATGTCATTTGCTTAAGTATCAGATGACGAGGCTGCGAGCAACCGAGCAGTGTAATTAGTGCCAGCAGGCGTCGTTTAGAAAACTACACACCATTAATTTCCAGCAGCATCCTTGTGATTATCTAAATCACAATCAACCAACTGGTTCTTCAATGAGGTCGTAACAAATGCTAAGAATCATATGTAAATACTTTTGTTACATCCAGGGGCGTTTAAAAATTGTTTTTTAAAGAAGGTTTTCGGCTATGGGGAAATCACAGTTAAGCAGTTTATAGTTTCAGGCCCTGTACAATGATAAGACAGACAAATACACATGCACAGTTACGAGGATGAACACAAATAAACCTGATTAGAGCACATGCATACATACAAGTGCACTCACACAGACACACAAACACACCCACACTGACAGTAAAAAAAATTCTGTATAAAGTCATTCAAATTAAGAGGATTAAAGACAAACAAAGACATACTGTGTAAATCACACTTTGTAAAATGTGTGGAAACCGTCCTCACACACTTAGAATACTATTAATGTTTCACAATGTATTCTGGTCCTGGCCCAGATACATTCTTGCCTTGTTGAGAAATGAACACACTGTTGTTAAAAGTGTCTCCTGCACGGGGCGAGAAGTGACTACAGCGTTAGACAGAGTAACCAAGGTAACAGCGGGAAGAGGTCACTGCACACGGCAGCTGAAGGAAGCGAGCGTGACGCGTTCGATGGCTGCAGTGTCAGTGTTTTTGATCAGCCAAAAGTGAGAGCGGGGGCGGATGAAGCTGTATTTGGTATAACTCACAGCAGGGGATGAGGGGGGGGAGAAATGCAGACGTTTGAGGGGCGACAAAAAAAACAACCTCAACGCTCCAGCGAAAACTTTTTCATACGAAATACATTCCTGTTTAATCTGATCATGCTCACACTGACTATACTAAGGAGCGGCGGGTTTTTTAACTCTTCAAAGCTGCGTTCACTGACGCACAAAGGCGGCAGAACATTCCAACATGGATCCTCTCCTGTCTGAAGGTGCAGGAGAGCAGTGGTGGCATCGTGCATCAATCCCTGTGGGGAAATGACATTTAACAACAGTTACAGTCACAATGAAATAAAGAAAAAGGAAGAATGTGAACAATGATGAGCTTCACATTCCTGTTGACTACTCCTACAAGACATGCTTTTAAAGACATATTTCTGTTGCAGTCTAACAAATATGCAAACACTTTTTTTTTACAGGATAATCCTGCAAAATGTCGAATAAACGAATCTGAAAAGTAGATTATGTTAATCTGATTTGGTCACGGCCTACTCTTTTAGGTTGGTTTATCTCCCCTCTGAACCATAATCCTGGAAAGGAGAGTGGCATATAGCAGAAAATATGGCAGCGATTTAACACATAACTAATCTCTCATGTTCCATCTGTTTCCCATTTATCTGCACTCTCAGCCAGCACAGGGGCTTAACACACATATATACACAGGGAGGGACACACACTGTATGTGGGCAAGGCCAAGATAAGATTCCATAGAAATGGGCTCTGCGGTTTATATTCATCCAAAAGCCTTATATAACAAGTCACGCTGTAAAGTGAACATGTGGGAAATAAGAGTCAGGGTGGTGTAAATATACCCGGAGATCATTTACCAGTCTTCTTGGTTTGCAGCACAGCGGAGTGGGGGGTGGTGCAGAGTCGCCAGGTTTACAATGAGGTCCAGGGCGAGCCCAGATCTGCTCTTTCTTCAGTGTAACTGGAGAGGAACACACAACACAAAGCAGCAGAAAAGTGGGACGCAACCCAACTGTCTTCCCATGTAACCCCAGGGAATGGCTCTTCTCTCATTTCTCCTTTTTATTTAGAGACAACAGGGATGAAATACACCCAATGCTAAAAGATGGATCACAGGAAATAGGCTTAATTGATGTCATTTATCTTACTGGCTTGACAGAGTTGCCATTAAAGTCTCCTGTGAATGTGCCTGTGATTAACTTCTCTCACGATGTGAATAAAGATAATCCAGCCAATACACATAACCTGTCATGTTGCTGGTTCCCATGTGGATCCTCCTGGCGTCCTGAAAGGTGACCTGTCAGCAGCTCCGTAGATAATTACAGCGTCATGTCCGTGCAGCAGTGTCCACAAGGTTACCTACATAGATACAAGTATAAAGAATCAATGTATAGAACATATGTAGCTGATCATAGACATCTGTAGTTTAGCTTATATGCTTTTATATCACATTTTTTGCTATATTTTGACCCACAGAAACTAAATAATTATATATTTTCACATACGATAAGAACTTTAGACTATGTCTATAAGGTACAACAATAGGTTACAGCAGCTGCAGTCTATGCTATATATGCTATAACTATCTATCTGATGAAAGCCCATGTATTAACTATGCTGTAGCCTACGACTGCCTACAGCGGCAGGATTAACAGATCGTATATCTAAACATGGCATGATTCCACCAGAGATTGTTTTTCCATAAATAAACATAATTTGATATTCATAAACCCCCCAAGGGTGTCACGTTGAGGCAAGACATTCTCCTCACACCAGGCCCTCTGCTGCAGGATGGTAAATGAGTGAATGTTTATCCAATCAGGGGACTGAAATCTCCCAATGTGATATAGTTTGATATTAAGCACAATAAAAATGAATGTGAATGTAAAAGAAGCAGAGAATCAAATGAACTAAGGGATTATTGTCCTTCTCTTACCTGATTTCCACATCATCCCGCACCTGTCCTGCAGCATCGCGTTGAATAAGAAACCACGTCTTCCTTCTCTTCTTCTTTTTCCATCCTGGCGAAAATAGCAGTGTTGCAAGCAAACACACGCAAATCTGTGAGTGTGTGTGTGTTTGTGTGTCGGGAAAGGCGACTCTCCGCAGACACACACTAACATGTTCCGCGGCCGAGCGTCGTCTATAGGGCTGCTGAGCCGACAGCAGCAGATGTAGGAGTGCCAACAACAGCTGCGCACTGACTGACGGGATGGTCCAGTCCTGGGCAAACAGGGACAAGTGGAGACGGAAAACCCCCGAGACAAAGGAAATGGATGGAAGGTGTTAGAGAGAGAGAGAGAGAGGGGGGGAGGGAGGGAGAGAGAGACTTCCTCCACCACGGAGAGAGAGAGAGAGCTCAGGACTGAATGAGCCGGTGCTCTCTCGCTCTCCAGCTGCTGCCTCCGCCACAGGTTTTACTCTCTTTTGTATGCGCGCCCTTCATCCACCATCTGTGTTTCCAGGGCAACAGAGCAGCGACCGCCTGCAGCCACCAACACCAGCAGCATCCACCTTAAAGCAAACAGCACACTGTGCTGCTGCTGCTGCACTTCTACTGAGACTCACTGTGACATAACTCCTTTAACTTCATGATCCACTGGTTTCTGCCCACACACTCACAAACACACACACACACACACACACACACACACACACACACACACACACACACACACACACACACACACACACACATACATAAACAAACAAACAAACAAACACACACACACACACACACACACACACTCACACATAGGTTTATTGTGTGGTTCGTATTTAATCACTGTTTCATTGAGACTTAATGAGGCTCCTCAGGTCGTAAGTGAAGCACTTGAAAGTGTTGTGTAGAGGCTTTTAATAATAATAGTAATAATAATAACAATAATCATAATCACAACAACAAGAAAAAAGATAATATATAATATTTTCAATTCTACATTTAATCAAAAGGGTTTACAAGAGCGTGGAGGTGTGTGTGGTGATCTTTGGCCAAAGGGTGGTGCTAGAGGAAAGGACATTAAAGTGAGATATTCCACGTTATTTGGGATATCTTGTGTATGAGTAAATCATGATACGGGATGTTATCATAGAACAATGGAATGAACTAAACAAATAATCTGTAAGTCAGTTGTGGTCCACATCAAATCAGTGTGAGGAAAACTGAGCTCTAGAATAATTAAATATTTTTAAAGAAATAATGTCAAAATACATATGAATTATGAGGCACAATGACAAGTGTTATGGAAGTTTTCGCGAAGCGTGAGAACTCAGGCAGCAGCAGCTGATACTTCTGAAACCAGAAGGTGGAACAATATGCAAACGCTAACAGAGTAACATGAGCATTTGTCACCCCCCAAGTCTGAAGATGTCTTCCACAGCCTCTTCATATCTTCCTCTACATGCATCCCCCCTTCCAACTGCACCTCCATGTAAGGCTAGAATTGCTGTCACTCTTTATGTTACATGTACTGTAGGTGTTCGCATCCTATTGGATAGTTAAGTCTAAAACGTGCACTCCTAAATCACACTGTGTCCTTATGTCTTGCCACTGGTGAAATACTCTAGGGAGTTTTAGTTGGTGAGAGTTGAAGTTGGGGCCAGTCTGTCTGGAACATCTGTGTTAGATATGAAAGTCCCTCAGCGTAGACCCTACAATGTACTCTTGGTTGTTTCTTTATCTATAACCTGACCTTTGGTACTGCTTAGAGAGAGAATGGAGTATCTTTGGAATTTGGACAGGCACTATTGTCCTGTACAAATATAATGTGTAATATACAATATACATTATGTATAGTTGCATATACAGTAATGTGTGAGGAGGGTCATGTTTTCTGTGCACCTGCACTGATGCAACCGCAAAGTTCCACCTCCTGTTGACCTTTATCTGTGCAACTGTGTGCTGGGTTTGATTCCTCTTTCTGTAACAGTGATGCCAGACAGCAGGTTACTCAGATTTAAGCACATCTCCCGAAATGAGGGGTCGCTTTATTTTCTCTCAAGACTCAACTGCAACAGTAAAGAAAAAGTTCACAAAACCTCTCCTGTGCACGGTTAATTTTGAAAAAATATCCCATGAGGTTTGAACAGGATTTACTGTTATCACATTTATGAATCTGTGTTTTTGCTTTTTCCCGATGATTCTCTGAATGTGTCCGATATCATTCGGTTGTAGATTTATCCAATGTTGTTTTTTTGGGACGACGGGGAAGAACACAACTGTGTTGCTGAACTTCAAGTCCAGTGTTCACCACGACCTGACCTTTCTTACAAACCTCTTTCTCACTCTGACTTGAGTCTGTATGTAGATGGCTCCTCCTCACATGACCCTGTCTCTGGTATAATAACTGTACTGGTTTTTCTGTTTGTTCAGATAACGATGTTCTCCTTTCGAGTTCTCTTCCTCATCACCTCTCGGCCCAGACAGCACGGAAGTATGCAATTGGCTACTGGTAAAACACTCACAGTCTAAACTGACTCCAGATATGCATTTGCAGTAACTCATGACTGTTGACGCCCTTGGGCAAAACAGAAACTTCCTCTTTCAAACAACAGGCTATCACACTCACATCTGACATGTCACTTCCTCTTTTTCATACACAGACAGTATGTATCACGTCTGATATGTCCTCCTCTCTCTCTGCAGTACAGTCCACTGTTACTCCTCCTGAGATCTCCCTATGGAAGACCTCTGGTGCTATGTTCCGAACTGGTGTGTGGTATGGTCCTGACGACAAACCCTTTTTGCCAAAACATTTCTTCCCTCATTATGCTGAGTTAGCTGACGGTAAAGACCATACATCTAAAATGGGGATGATCACCGAACAATGGTTTACGAAAAGGTTACACCACCTTATCTCAAAAATCGTAATCTGCGCCACACACAAGGTACAATTGTACATCTGATAATGGCCTTCATAGAGCTATCACCATCAGCAGGTAAATCTCACTGCTTAGTGATGTTCGACATGTGGTCAAAATGGGTTGAAGCCTTTCCTGCCTATAAACAAACTGCAAGTGTGGTCACCAAGCCAGTGATGGAGCTAGGGACGGAGAGAACGGCACACTCAGAACTAAGCTTGCAAAGTGCTGTGAAGACACACGTCTCAGATGAACAAAGCTCCTGCCTCTGGTGCTGCTGTAAATGTGGATGAGAAAACGAACCAGGTCTAATCTTTCACCTCATGAGATTCTCTTTGCAATTGTTGTTCTCTCCACTTCCTTCCACAGACATTTGTGATAATGATGATGTTGTGTAACCTGAAATGCTTGCTCAATTACAGGAAAGTACTTTTTCCTTTGCACAAAAACAGCAGTGGTTATCTATTGTATGTTCTAGAACCTCTCCATGGGGAATGTTAACTCTCTACGTACGCAAAGTGCATGCGTTGAAGACTCGCCAATATTCTTCAATGATTTGATGTTTGTTATGATGTTTCTTGACTGTTTTCTTGTAATCATAAAAACCTTCCTTTTTGACTTCTCATGGTAGCAAGACAACTCTGGTCTGAGTCATTATTTCAAATATCATGATAAATTTCCACGACAAAACTTTCACATATTCTTGCTCAAATTTATTTCATTGACTTAAACACAATAACAGGCTATGTCGCTTACTGCACCTATATACCAAATCGTCAAATGAGTCAAATTCGACAGAAGAGAATCAGGACATTCTTTGAAAGGGTAATAAAAAGCTTGATTGGAGGAAAAGAAAATGATACAGGCCAAGTGTAGTGGAGTTTTCGGCTGCCGGGTGTGAATGATTGTTCATAATCATTATTGAGCTCCCTTTATTTAAATATTTGTTTATTTTTTGGTAAAATATTAGGATAGTTTTGAATCATAGCTTGGCAAAGCATCAATACAAATCAGTCATACTGAACATCTCAAATGTAACTAGGTCAATGTATGAATCACTAATGTCTTTTTGGTCATGATTCAAATCAAAACTGTAAACTCATCCAGCAGGGGGCGACAACGTGTGCGCATACACAAGGTTTGTCCGTCCTGACTTGCCCTACCAGTGCCAGACCGTCCCGCGCAGTTTCACCAGAGCGTCGGTGGATCTACAGACCGTCTACAATAGACAGTGTGGGTGGATCCCATGCGGTGGATCTGTGTGTATGAGTCCGTCTGGTCCTGCAGGTCTGTCCGGCCTGTGTCAGGTCACCGAGCATCTCTACCTCAGTAATGGCCGAGCGGCCCGAGACGCCGCTCAGGTCAGTCGCTGTAAAATCTCTTGTATCATCAGTGTGACAGAGACGAGGTGGAGCTGTCCTCCTGCCGCCGGGGTGGAGCACATCCACATCCCGCTGTCCGACTCCCCGGGCTCCCCTCTCATCGATCACTTCGACCGGGTGTCGGACATCATCCAGCGGACTGCGGAGGGCGGTGGCCGCACGCTGGTGCACTGTAACGCGGGTGTGAGCCGCTCCTCCGCGCTGTGCATCGCCTTCCTCATGCGCCACGGCGGCCTCTCTCTCCTGGAGGCCCACGGCACCGTGAGGACCTCCAGACCCATGGTGCGGCCGAACGTGGGCTTCTGGAAGCAGCTCATCCGCTATGAGATGGTGCTTCGTGGGTGCAACTCCGTCCGAATGGTGCCCTCTTCCATCGGGGAGATACCAGACATTTACGAAGAAGAGTCCAGGAATATGACGGCACTGTGAGGACCTATTGTGTGTGTAAAAAGCTGTACATATACTGTGTGTGGGGGGGGTGTGTTTGTGTGCGTGTGTGTGGAAAAAAAACACCGCACATAAACAATGTTTTACAACTTTCAGAATGATGTTCTATTAAAACCAACACATACTCATACCAAAATGACCAGTGGTTTCTCGCCTCTTGCTTTTTGACCCCTGAACAGTAATTGGGGACACTTAGTACATTTTGGATGTCTGAGTTTTCAGTTAGCAGAGAATTCCTTTCTAACGGATTCTTAAATAAACCAGTTTTAGGACCAGAGAAAGAAAATTGTTTAATTTGTAATACTTAACTATTTAATAATATAAATAATGCATAATTCTTTGAAAAGATTAATCTTATTTACTGCTGGATGAAAATGACCAAAAAAGTTATCATAAAAAGATAGTAAGTCAACACTTATAATGAATTATTTTCAGTTTAAAAACTGATTTTTGCTCCTGAGTGAAAGTTGTGGCTATGAGAATGAATAAGCAATAAATCTTTATACTATGAACTTAAGTACAATTTCTATTGATAATTTCTATTGCGATAATTATCATTTTATTTCCCATCCCTGGTGAAATATGTTTCTTCTTTCCGACACAATCAATCATCTCACGGCCTCTTTTTTCTTGATACCCCCAGGATGTACTTTTATACCATAAATATAAATGACTAATATTTTTCCATATACACAAGAATGTTGGCTTGTACTGGATACCTTTATACATCATTGTATTGGTACTTATATTCAAATAAATATCTTAAAACATATAGTCAGAACGTGAATTAGTAATGCAGCTGTGAAGGCAGTTCAGGAATACAACTCATCTGAGACCCGAAAGTACAAAAAGCATTTATTTTAGAGGCAATAGTCTTTTTAGTTCAATGAGTAATGCAGAATTTGAAGGACAGCGTTTTTTTATACACAGCAATTTTCGAACAAAATTAAATAAACCTTATGCTTAATCTATTTAGCTGTATAAGGTCATTAGACATTTTAGGTTTTGACCAAACTATAACGACGAATGACTACAGCTTAGCAGACTTCACAATAAAAATATATTTCTGGGACAAACTTTGATTCTGCTATGACAAAACTGACAACGTATCCTTTCAACACAGCAGCCCTTCCATAGATTATGACCCAGTAAAAAAAAACAGCATTAACTTATGAAACAGGCACATTACAAAAGTCACACACTGATTCACATTAAATCATAATTTGGCACAAGTCAGCTTTAAACATAAACACACACACATCTACCCAAGAGGACAGTTTAAATATAATGCATTAGTGGTCAATCTATTTATCCCCAGAGACCCTTTTCTGCCCAAAGTGCACAACGGACAAAACAATGCAGCTGTTTGCCAGTTTCCTCTTCCAATTCACCGTTTTGATTAAAACCCACCACCCTGACAGCAGTTAAAATATAAGTTCCTTCCCTGCATTTAAATCCACCGGCTCAACATTCTTGGAAATTTTGCTCGATTGAGATGAGAACATTGATACCACTCATACCTGTTCACTAAAGATGAAGCTCCGACTAGTACTGCTTAATTGGTCTTGACATAAAGAAACTTGTAAAACTGCAACACTTAACACAAAAGTTTTGGTTTGGAGTAAACAAACCAAAAATACCAAGTGAGCTGGAGCGTACATTTTTTTTACCTTCTCTAACATAAATGCTTAGCTGTATTAGAGCAATATTTACCAGGAAGCTATGTGAGAGGTGTTGATCCTTTCATTCCTCCTTCGGCAAAAAAGAAAACCAGCATTTTTAAAAAGATTAACAATATTTTCTATCTGTCAGCATGTTGCAAATCAGCCTTTAAGAAGCTGAAATGGAAGAAAACTGTGCAATAATCTGAAAATAAAGGTTGTTTTTTACAATCAACTGGCCAAAGAGCCGAAATCCCATTGTGGTACTTCTGTACATCTAAAGTGAACCTCAATACATTTTATCTAAGCGACATCTAAAACATCAGCACAGAAAATGTACACACCTGATGCTTTACAAAGATTCAAATGGCTTATTTACGTACACAGTGCAATCACTAATGTACTATACAAAGAAGGCTAGATTCCAAACAGCTCATTTTTTATCTGCTACAGAAATAACCTGAGTCGGGCCAAATTATATGATTGCCTCAAAAGTGGAATAACGACGCAAGTGCAAAAAGAGCATGCTTTTCTTTTTTCTTTTTTTTAAACCTTCACTGCATTTCACTAAGTCCCTCAATAAGGCAACAATGTAATCTGCATAGTCATGCAATAAGCATTTAAAATAAAAAACTTCCAAAATAGAGCATTAACACAAGGTGAAATCAACGTGGAGAACACCCAAGAAAATATCTAACGCCGATGTCCGCTCGCCTACTCCTCAAAAAACCCATAGTGCAAACAGCTGCTCCAGGTAATAGCTTCATAAGAATGACTTCAGGTCACAGCTGAAAGACAATGCAGAAAATTCATATATCACAACTTAGTTGATGACAGTAGATTAGAAAGGTAGAGTGAAAAGTGTGGGGAGGGTACATCAACCACTTACCTCCTGTTCCAGCTTGTGGTATTCTGTTGAAATATGTCGACGCGTGGATCTGGATTTCTTTCCCTCCAGAAGAAAGGCGATAATCTAAAAATTAGAGAAACAAAAAGAATTGCTCCAATATTGTCTGTTTCAATTTGCTAGACTAGTCTTCAAAGAAAATGTGAAAAACAATTATATATATATGCATTTATATATGTATATGCATTTATCTGAGATGCATTTATATGCATTTATCTGAGACTATAAAGTGTCTGTGCATCTGTGTGTCATGTAAACATTTTTGTATTTAGCAAATTATGACATCACAGCGTACTTCCTGTATGCCCAATGTTCCTTATTGTAATGAGCATGAATCAGAAACAACGATATATAGCGGCAGCTAGTTATTTCCGTCTGTTTGGTTGACACTGCTGGGGTCATATTACAAGTTTGCAGGTAAATAAATCATTACGGCACCACATTACCAGGATCATAAGTATATGCCTTGACTTATTTTACTTGGACCACAATGTTTTTCTTTCTCTGGGATTTGACAGATGTTGATAAAGACTTTATATGTTTGAGTTTCATTCTTCTACATCTACCGATGTTGAAAAAACAATACACAGGCAACAAGGGTTGACCCAATTAGTATTAGTAATTTCAAAGTGGTCTGAGTGGAAACCAAAGATGTAGGGGGAAAGTACCTTGCGCTTGTTGTGGTAAGTGATGTAAAGCACTGCCACCAGTACAGCTGTAGAGACAAGGTAGGCAAAGAAATGACTGCTCTCTGTCTCCTCCCCCATTCCAGGTAAATTATGCTGAAGTCCATCTTTTGTTTTTCCATCATTTCCATCTTCTTCTCCGTCTGGACTTTCCTTCTTGGTCTCATCTTGTGGTTTTTTGTCAGTTGTTTCTTCATCTTTTCTTTTCACTGTTTCTTCTCCTGGATTTTTCTCAGGTGCTTTTACCTCTGGTTTTTCCTCAGTTGACTCTTCCTTCTTGACATCCTGTTTTGGCTCTACCATCTCGGTGTGGTTTGTCACAACAGTCACCTGCACCGTTGTCGATGCTTCTTTGCTACCCTGACTTTGTGTCGTTGTCGACAGGTTTTTCTTGGTTAACTCATCTGTTATGTTGGTCTGGTCCTGACTTTTGTTTGCAGACGTCTCTTCAGGTTTCCCCGTCTTGGCTAGATTGTTTTTGCTGTTTGCCTGAGCAGGAGGGCTTGGGTCCAGTTTTTTTGAAGGTGGATCCACATCTTTTGATGCTTCGGCCTCTGTAAGTAAATCAAAGAAGATTTTAACATTGACGAAGCAATGCATGCTTCCATTTTGTGTTTGCTTGCCTTTCACTACTAAACCTATTTTCCAGCTGTAACCTTATTAATATTTGTCCCTTCTTGTTAATAATGTCCTCAGTTATCTTGTTCTTCTTAGCCTCCCCCATTTTCTCAAATTATTTAAGATTATTAGTTTATCTGACTGGATTATATGCGGTAATAAGTATAACATGATGGCCATGGACATCAGTGAAAAGGAGTCAGCCTCTGCACGCTTCAAAATAGCATGGAAATATAACTCCATAGGAACGAGGAGTCACTAAATGGCATGAAGAGTATAAAATGATTTGAATTATATTTATTGGCCTTTGTGATCACAATATTTTTTTCACAGACCTGTGGAGATTTTGAACCATCCCGTTGGACACCACTATCATTCATCCCTCCAGCACTGTTCCACAGAAGGTATAACCTCAAGATGTACAGATGCTGTTCTGGCAGGATGTTGTGTTCCAACACTTTACTAAGACAATTGTGTGTTGTTCCTTTAATTTGTCACCAATTTATGTAATTTGTATACAGGATAATTGAGTTCAAATTACATAATTAAAAAATTGTGTATATTTATTATCAATTTTTTGACCATTTGTGATAATTAATTTGAAAAAAGAGATAAAATTAGAGGAGAGAGACGATTGAAAAGAACAAAAAGTTAAACAAAAAGGTATGCCACTAGATGTGAACAGAGCGCATTGCATGATGAGGGCAAGAGGGATAAAACTGAGCTTTGAAAATGTAATAAATGTATTGCAGTGTACTGTATTGGATTGCACAAGAGTTTACATTTCAAACAGGGCAATAATCATATTTGTGGCCATATGCAAATCGAAGCCTATATGTAAAAACACTGTGCTGCAGTAGCAGCTCCTCTGCAAAACATGTTGTGGAACTGAGAAGCTACATATTTTGCATTGCAAATATGAATTGATATTAAATTGAATATTGTGCATTGAATAGAAAAAGATGTCCAACTGCCCTTCTTTGGGTATATTTATTTCTTGTACATTCAGTCTTCCAAAGAAATTGGCAAAAATAATAAGTATGACCCTTCCAAGTGTATTTATTAGAAGATATCAACAAAATCAAGACCGTTTGCTGTTCTGGCTCCTTAATGGTGGAATGAGCTCCCCAATGACATCAGGACAGCAGAAAGTCTATACATCTTTCGCCGCAAACTAAAAACACACCTCTTCTGACTATACCTTGAATAAAAGTTTCAACTAACAATTAAGTAGCACTTAAATGGCACTTACTTACAGCACTTTGTAGTTTGGGCTTTTCTAGAAGAAATGGTACTTGATTGATTCTTGTTATTCTGGGTTTGTACCCTTGTGGTTTAATGCACTTTTTGTTTGTAGCTTTGGATAAAAGTGTCAGCTATATGAAATGTAATGTTATCTAAGATCTAAACTTAAGTTTGGAATAAAAAAGTGATCTTGAGCTCGAAATGGCTGGTGAGTACTGGTGTACATGTACCCTGAATACGACAGTGTGGGTCTACCCATGTAACACACTAAATCGTTTACCCAAGGTTCATACACGTGAGTAACCAGGCAAATCAAAGAAGTGTCCTGTGAAAATTTGTCAGGAAAAGCTCACTGTCAACCGAGGTGCGTAGATGCATTATTCACCATCTCATGGACACATCTTGGTGAGGGTCAAATTCTAGTTTTAGAGGATTCATTATTTAACCATACGTTATCCCCACACTGCCTGCAGCACATACCCCCACCTATAATTAGGTTTAGCCTTATTGTCACATTAAATCACTCCAGTTGAAAAGTAAGGCCGGGTAGATTTCACAATAAGAGTCCTGGCATATAATTAAGCTGAGGTGTTATTAATAGGAACTTGGAGCAGACAGGTTTCATGAAGAAGTAATGTTGAACAATGGAAGTACGACTGTGGTTAGCAGTTCGATTCTCAGGCCTTTCTAACTAGAAATGATTCTAATAAGATCATTTTTTTGGATTTGTTAAGTCATGTGTAGCTTTTTACGCAGTTTTTTTTACTGTGTGAATCGTTCTATTTACTGTTGTATTTGTAGTATTGTAACAGGACATAAAAGCGGTTGAGGTTTAAACAAAGAGTGACAGGGAACTCCTGGTGTTTCCATTCAGGGTGGCCTCTGTGGTTAGTTTAACCTGACACCGTTTGCGTCGTGTCAGGATGCTGCTGTCCGACATTAGCTTCATTAGCTAACGTGGGCGATTAAACAACATTTGTCTGACAGTGAGTCTGAAGGAGGAAGAAAAGCAAACGAATCCAAACTCCACTCACCTGATTCCGAGCAGAAACACAGAGATATCGTGAGGAGCAGGAAAAGCGTCTTCATCGTGTCACCAGAGAAAACACACACCGTCCAGTGTGTCCCTGTGTGTGTCCGCTTCGAGCTCAACACGTCACAATGCGCGTTGACAAATCCGGCTCGACAGGTTGAAGGATTTGACAACTCAAATCCTGTTCCTGCTTCCGGGTACAAACCAGCCCGCTCTTCTTCTGCTGCTGAAAACACGGACATGAGACACTGCTGCCACCTGCAGGCGGAGTGGAGCCATAACAAGAACCACTGTATTATACGGCACAACATGGAGTCACAAATTACAAACAGAAAAAATATGTACCGGTATATGAATAAGAAAATCTAACATGAGATATAAAAGTTACAAATTAATTTAAGAAATGAAATAAATAATTTACATAGAGAAAAATAAATTTTACCTACAGACACTAATTAAAGCGATTATAGTTTTTACATGGTTTAGTTTTTCTCTTTTGTTGAAGAAAATGTTGATATGTAGGCTATCACTCCTTTTCCTCCAAATATTTGCGTTTTGTTTGTGAATTTACATTTACATTTGTTGTATTTGTTTATTATCATCAGCAACAGAATCAAGCAAAAACTATCAGGTGGATCAAGAGGAAACTTCGAAAGGATTTGTTACGAGTCAGGAAGACATTTGTGTCTTACGTTTTCGTTGGTTTCTCAGAGAATTATTCATATTGATGACAAATAGGTTTATTTAGGAGAGTGATATTTATCAGTGGGTGTAATTTAGAGAAGATTGGTGGTGATATGCACTCTCTCTACTAGGTACTTCTAGTTTGCCAATAAATTAAGCTTTTTTTTCTTCTTTCCATCAACCTTCAATACCAAATGTTCCAATGCTGGCTAACACAACACACAGGGATGATCACCATTCTTCCCCGTCTCTCTTTAAACTGATTCCATTCAAAGTTCAAATTTACTATTAAAAGAACTGCATCTGAAACCAACAAAAACAAGTCACAGTTTCAGGTTTCAAATACCAACATTGACTTTCACAATCATCTCTCTCCCACCCACTTCCTCCTGAAAACCCAGATCCACCAGTTTGACGACAAGAAGTCATCTTATACTTCAGGTTCTCCTGGAACAAGCCACACATCTGGCAGCTGTCGCCTGGCGAAGGTGTTTAATTCTTCTAACAGAGACGATGTGAATTCCCTCTTGCTGCAGACACACGCTGCACAAAGCCTGCACATAGTTAAACAATGTATGTTTGCACATTCGACCCACTCAACTTATTTATGTCTGTGAATCCATCTGGAGGACATCATCCCCACATTATTTATATTAATTTGGCACATGTTGAAACAAAGGGCGAATAAATATTTAGATTCAGATATACTGTAGTTGCTTCTGTATGTGAGGCTGACATCCTCCTATTATTTACACCCCCATTGTACACAGCTGATATGGACTTTTTGAAGTAAAAAGGGAAATTATGTATGGCCATTATTTTAATCTGTTATAATAAAATATTTAGTTTTTTCTCTTAAAGAATCGAGCATTAACCTTTGTGGTGATGCTGCCACCCTCTGGTTAGATGCAGACAGGACATGCGTATTTACTCCAGAAGAGATGGGTGTGTCAGTGTTTGACCTTATCAGCAGATGGCAGTATTGATATGCAGTGTGAATTTAAAAAAAAGAATAAAAAACGGAGAGATTACTTTATCTACATGTGGTTGCGGGTCTGTAAAATATCACATATTTTTGGTGCAAAGATAACCAATGAAGTGAAAATGATTAACTTCCAATTCAATTAACTTTGTTGCTGAGCACCAGTTGCTTTTACAACATTGTAGGAATCACAGTTGAGCCTGTGCTGCAGCTTTGGAGAGGTGAGATAATGATCCAAATGTTAATTGTAGGTGTTTTACATCTCAGCTGGGTGTGGGGGACCTGTGGGTCCATGTAATGAATATGTCTTAATTGTTGCAGCCTCTTTGACATTTGAAAAGTCCAATGATCCCTCTCAGTCTTGACACACATTTGCATTTCCATCTTTAAGGTCAAATGGGTATGAATAAAACATTAAGGAGGTTCTTAAGCTCACAGCGAGACATACCTGGCTCCACAAAGGCACCAGCTGAGTCTTCCTAAGCTCTGTGAATGTTACAGAAACAATCAATTAATAACACTTTGGGAAACCACACGTGAAGCAAACACAGCATCCTGTTATTAACAGGGAATATAAGGTCAGGGAGTCGGCGTGCACAATAGTGTCAAGATGTGTTATTGTGTGGATTTAGGTCTAATGATGCTGATGCAATTGTCTTTCTTCTTTTTTTGTGAAATGACAGTTCTTGGTGCAATATTACGTGAACTATAACGTGGTTAACCTGGAATAAATTCAAGATCAAAAGAAGGCCCCCAAAAAAAAGAACCTTGGCAAGAGATTGGAAGAATTTAATGAGCAAAAATTAACATGTATTAAATCTGACCTCGTGCTTACATGGCAGATGTTGAGTGGATGTGAACCAGATCTGTTATTATCAGAGATAAACAGCGGCATGTTACATTCTGAGTTGATCGTGGGGGCTTACAGAAAACACATCGTATTTTAAATTTCAAAAATATGAACGTGAATTAAAGATACTATTTGTTTATCTGCTATGTAAAGGGTTTCTGCAGGTTACAACATTTAAAATCTTTAACCTTTTTAGATCACAATGAATTAAATTTAGGATCTATGTCAAGCACAATATGAAGGAATATCAACGTCCCAGAGTAACTTAGAGTACACTGAAATTGAAATAAAGCTCAAGCAAAATGCAATTTGTGAATGTGGGCTGTACAAATTAAATCTCATTTCATTTGAAGGAGCCTCGTAGAGAATAAGCCTTTTATTACAGCGAGCTAATCTGTGGATCAATGAGAAACAGTTCAACAGTACAAACTAATAATATTACAACTTTAAACTGTGATGGCAGTAGCCTTAAATGAGCGAATGCATATTTATAAAATGAAGACATACCTAAATGTATTCCAGACTTTTTATGGCCTAAAATTATGAAGATTAATTTGAGACTTTTTTAGACCTGTTAAGAGCCCACAGTACTCAAATCCCCTTAAATTACAGTTGTGAGTTATCACTTCCCTGTTGGTCTTGTTTGTCGGTTTATTACAGTTACTATATGCTAATACATGTATAATTGAGATAGAAATACAACACACCAGGACATCACAAACATGCGGCCCAAAACATTTCTCTTAGAAAAAACTAAATATTTTTTTACAGTGCAACGGAAGTAGTGCTCAACAAACGTTGACATAATTAAAACCCACCCAAGTGTGTTGAACACCTAGAGCATTGTGTGTTTTTTACAAGACTTTTTAAGGCCTAGAATTCAGGTAATTTAGTTTGAGACATTTAAAGACCTTTTAAGCGCCTGCAGAAACCCTGTTTGTAACCAAATGTGAGCTCTCAGTTATCAGTTCCCTGTTGGTCTTGTAGATTAATGACAGCATGCTACTATCTGTTATCGTCCAGAAAGAAATACAACACAGGAAGACATTACAAACCATGCATGCTTCCAAAAGATTTCTCTTATTCAATTTTGGTTATGACCATGTATTTAAGACCTAGTGCAGAATATTTTTACATATTTAAGACTTTTTAAGACCTAAAATTGATATGTAACCCCAGTTTTTCACGAAGATTTTCACATTGTAGTAATCATGTTTTAACAGATTCCCTTCAATGAATAAATAATTGTTAAAAAAACAAGCATAACTATAGAGATATATTTACCAGAAAAGTACCTGCAAATCACCAGCACATTGGAAGTCATTCGCTTGGACACTCTGAGCTTGATAATAAGGCTACTGTCTTGAACATTGCACGAGATGTTTGGCCCTGAGGAGATTTGCCGGCTGTTTTGACAACTCATTACCTGTAATTTCCCTGACAGACTGGGGAAGTGGCTGCGAGTACAGGCGGCCGTGGCACTGTGTGATTTCTGCTCGGAATGATGTAAGATAGAGCAGCAAACAAGCAAAGACTTATTACGGCTAACGATGGCTTAAAACAGAGCGGGGGGGTACGACGACTTGACAGTTTGTTGCCAGGCATGGAAACCCATCCTCAGTCCACCTGTTTTTTTTTATTGAACGCTGTCTATAACTAGGAGTACATTTGTTTCCTGGCTTGTCCCTTACAGACAATTATCAGTGCACGGATGACAACTAAAATTAGCATTGATACATGGCTTCGACTGTCAAGATCATTTATGCAGCATCTGATTGCTGAAAATCAATTAAAGCATCGGTGCATTATATTTGCTGTGGCTGTCTACTATCTGGAAAGGCATCTTTTTAATGGTGCAATGTATACCATGTGCCAGTGGGCTCAACCAGGCCAGTACCCCAGATCCAGCGCCCCCCCCTCCCGCTCTGACATAATTGGTCCATCCCTGGCACTACTCCTCATCTCCAAGGCCACCAAAAACTGTAACCTACCTTGTGTATTTTTTCGCTAATTGAAATGCCTAATGAGGTCCCAGGGGCTCCATCCCATTACCTCTGAGTTAATTAAAGCCTAAGCAGCATGCCAAACGGTGAATAAAGATGCAGTGAAAAGTGCAAAAAGGAACAGGGAGCCCGGGCAGGGGGTCCCAGCGCTGGGAACAATGACAAAACAGCAGGTCAGCTCGACCTGCTGTTTTGTCATTGTTTCTGCAGGACACTGTATTCCAAGAAGGAGCAGTCGTCTATTATTTTTTTATTTGTATTTATTTCTAAGGGCTTGGATGTTATTTTGCTAGCCTGATGCAAGGACTCATTTTCCAGTGTGGTTGGCCTAATTCTGCTTTATTAAACATTTAACCACAGTCAGTGAGGTTTGAAGACGTTCCCTGTTCAGAACTAACACATCACACAAGCCTAAAAAATGACAGGTGTGTTATGGACTTTCATTGTGGCTGTAATAATATAACACTGCTCTTTAAATCTTTATTCCCAACACCTACACAAAGACAGTGATCGACTTCTTATGCACCGTGGTCCCTATTATGAGAATATTAACTCAGACCACATTACCTCGTTAAAGACGTCTCTCCTTATTAAATGACAAGAACACAGTGTGAATGCACGTGAAAAGACAAAGCGAGGCGATTCTTTTTTTTACGAAACAATTTCAAATGTTTATTTAACATGTCAAAGAAGGGGCACACACTCTTGAATTGAAAAGCTGCAATTATTGGCCAGTACTATGACTTAAACTTAATACTAACATTAATCAGGTTTTGGCTAAAAAGAAAACATGTTTTGTTCCTTTTTGTTTTTATAAAGAAACTTTATGTACATTGGTTCTTTTATACAAGAGGTTCATTGGATAAATGCATCAAAAAAAAAGAAACCAGTTCTGCAGTAAACTTTACAAAAAAATACACTTTGTTTCATTGAGAGATGTAGAAAAGGAGGCGGTCAAATATTGACCAATAACATTTCTTCCTTTTCATCATTTAGAAAAAAAGTTGTTCTAATATCTATTTTAAAGAAAAGCAATATACAGCACAATAAATGGGAGAGAAATTGCCTTTGCGGATTTATTCGGTTGGTTTGGTTACCAAGGAGAGGGGCTGCGACTGGAACAGGGCATGATGGGAGTGAAGGGCTGCCTGATGGAAAGGGGAAGGTGGGGAGAGCATGGAGTGGTGCAGGGAGCTGAAGGGGATTGGCCGAGAAAGGATGGGTGTGGTCGAATGGCTACCTGAACCACCCATGTGGATGGAAATGGCAGATTGGGATGAGCAGGAGGAAGAGGAGGAGGAGGAAGAAGATGTGGATCCAGAGGCCTTGCCGGCTAGGGAGAAGTGGTGGTGGTGCATGCGTCCTTCTGGTTTGGTGGTGAGCGAGAGCGGCTGCGCCTGCTCGGCGGAGTGAGTGGCGGCAGGCGCGGCGGGGGAGGCCAAGGACGCAGAGGGAGTGGCTGGTGAGTCCAACATGCTGCCGTGGGACGACGCCGGGCTGTCACACATCTTCTCCGAGGGCAGGTACTGCACACACTGCTTCTTGCTTCTTATGGAGAAGTCTGGGAGGAAAACAAAGGAGAAACGAAGAGGCTGAATTATGGATTGGCTGTTGGCTGAGAATCTGGTTCAAGTCCCTGAATACTGCCGGCGACAGCAGTGAAGGAGTGACAGTGACGATAATGGCGCTGAAAGTTCTGATATGTTCAAATAGACTTGACAACACGTCACAATTGGGACAGTGAAACGGGATGTTCGACATATTTAGATGGTGTACGACTTATGAACATGACACACTACAAATGTATACTTCAGCCCACATTTGAAATGTTATTCTGAAGGCATTGCAGTTGTCATTAAGTTGCACAACAGCCGACATACCTGCCACTATTAGCACTGAACCTCATAAGCTGCTTGTCAAAGCACAGAAGCAGGGAAAGAAGTTAGTGAGTGTTAGTGAAGAAAAGACTCCATGCAGAAAAGAGGCAGATAAAAATAACAGGATAAACATGCAGTGTCCCAGGTTGCACTCCAGCTTCACAAGAAAAATAAACCACTCTCTGTTACAGTTGTTCTTTCATACACAAGTATGTTAAGAGAAAAAAAACAAATAGTGGCTTTCAGGAAGTTAGGGCCTCTTACCTTCTGGTTTTGAGTCTGGTTTATTGTCTCTCTTCCTCTTTTTCCTCTTTCCCTGCGCAGATAAAACAACGTTATTTTTCATAGTGAAACCAAACCACCTCAGAAAGGGACAGAAGGCTGGTTACTAAAATTATGCATATTATATTTGACTGAAACACGTGATGTTGGACTCACATAGTTATCCCGTGCTGACCATCCTGGATAGAGCTGGGAGTGGAGTTGCCTCTCCTTTCTGGCCAGCTCATAATATTTGGCTTGTTCCTCTCTCGACAGGGAATGCCACTGTGGACGGAGACAAAATATTTCAAAGAACTGCCACACACACACACACACACAGCGCTATAAACTCACATGAACGCCTCTGTCCGTGCCACTTACCCGTCTTCCAAGGATCTGGTTGATGGCAGCGCTCTCTTTCAGAGTGCACTCTGCCACCACTTTGGCTCTCATCTCCTTCATATACAGCATGAAAGCATTCAGGGGCTTCTTGATATGAGGCTTCTTGTCCTCTTCTTTCTTCGGAGGAACAGGGGATTTCCTGCTAATCCGACAAATTTAAAAGATGCAGTTAATAAACCGTGAAGGGGAATGAGAGGCTCTGGTACAAGATGGCCAACACGAGTAAAGACAAAAGCAGTTTCTGAAGACGAAACAATGCATCCTCACCCATGCATCGAGGAGCCGTGGTGGTCACCGCCTGGCTCTTGCTTGATGGCTGGGGACACGATGGCAGGGTGGGGGATGCCCGTCTGGTGGAGGCCGTGCGGGGGCGGAGTCACCATGTGAGGGGAGAAACGGCTGGACACCAGGCTGAGAAGACGAAGGGAGGCGACATGTTAACGGCTGGGTTTGACAGCACGTTTCTGAGCAGGCCCGACACACTTGGCATGTTACTGCCCTGCCTTACCCGGTGGAAAAAGAAGTCCACTGCGCCTACAGCGTCTGTCTAGACTAAATTCATAGGCACAAAGAGTTACATGCTTGCTTTTTGTTCAAATAAAGACTTTTTCAAAAGCCCCTTTATTCTGCGATGGCTGGAGAAAAGTGAAGTGTGTTGTTGCCATGGTGACAGCATGGCCATGACACCTGAAACCACTTTCCTTACCACGTTCCAGACCAAGGAGAGTTTTCTGACAGACGTCCACAGAGATCACCTTTTACAAAGTGGCTCTACCACTTTCCAATTGTTAATACAATGGAGCATTGTAATGGACAAAGCGCCAAACCGCTCTATCATACTATAGTTAGAGTTCTATAGTGTTGAAATTCCTCTATTTAAGCCTCTAAGTAACACCGGACAATGCACAGTGTGGCCAGGCACTTGCATGAGGTGAGAAGTGTTGATCAACCCACAGTGAACCTGTGCAGCAGCTCTTTATCTGTTTTTTATCGATCAAGAACAACAATAAACTGCACTGAAGGTAACGAGAGCTCACACAGGAAGATGGTGAAAGGCTTGTTTTCACTAAGTCGGCGTTCATTATCGCTGCCTCTATAAAGTAAAACCGTCCTAATCAGGAGTTGATATTTTTGCTTCCTATTTTCAGTATTTAATAATTTATACTGTATAAACAAGGAGGTGCCATGTCATTCCCCTGGTAATAAACCTATACTGACTGTGTCGGTAAACATCCTGCTAAGTCTCCAGTGAATCGCTCGGCTGCAGCTGCTGCAAGTGACGGCAAGCAGTCAAGATACACATCTAAAAAAAATGCTCCTATTAAGGTTCATGGCATGATTGACTGGTGTGTGTGTTTTTATTTGTGTGTGGCTGTGTGTGTGTGTGTTTGTGGATCGGTGCAATGTTTGGAATGCACTGAATCCGACGCAGTAGATAATTTTGAAATGTGTGTGAGGCATGTGAGGATCTGATCGCGGTGGGTTCACCTCAGGATGGGGCTGCACATGCTATCGATCACAGACACACCCCTCTGAATATTTCATCTCAAACCGACACCAGAAGGCCCGCTACAAATCTTTCCAATTTTGACAGAGGGTCAGAGAGTTTAGTCTGATGGGACGTGTAGGTTCAGATAAGCTTTGATTTGTCCTGATCGATTCTCAGCCCTTTCATCTCTCCCGCTACGTGTGTGTGTGTGTGTGTGTGTGTTAGGGCTCAGAGCACTGGTCTGACCACTGAAGTTTAGCTCTGAGAGAAAACACAGCAGAGAGGTACTGAATGCCAATAATGCATCCGCTCTATTTAGGAAGCTGCACTTGTCTGTGATAGACTTACACCTCACATCCCTTTGTAGTCCTGAACGCCGCCGGCTGTCCGTGATCCAACATTTTTTTTTCTTTTTTTCAAAAGTAACTTTTTGAAATTCTGCAGACACCATTCAAAACAAGATTTTTGAGATTTCCATAAAATGTTGCCTTCACAGCTCAACAATGGAAACCTTAGGTACACACCAGCCATTTATTTACCCCTGTCTAAAAAGGCTTGCAAAGGGGGCAGGGGACGAACGTGATTACAGCATGTTTGAGGAGGGTGTAGGCGGTGTTGTGGTATATGATCTGCTCACCTGGACATGGAGGCATTCATCGCTAGCGCTGGGTAGGGGTGACGGAATCCCCCCGGAGGGATGGAGTACATGGACTGGCCCTGCCTGAGAGACAGAGAGGGGGACACAGTGAGTGAAAGCTGCAGCGAGAGGTGGATCAAACACGGCCGACTGCAAACCCACCAGCACTAATCCTTGACTCATCAACTCAAATCCCCCACTTGTGGAACACCACCGTTGCAATTGATTATGAGACCCGTAGAAAAACCCATAAATGTTCATAAATTCCTGGTGAACTTGGATGTTTTAATTTACTATTGTGCTGATATGAATGACCTGCGGTTACACTATGAAGGATATAACTCATTATATATCTTGATATTTTTCTTTAAAAACTTTACAAAAATGTGTATTTTTTATGTTTTTCTTCATGCTTGACTTAACTTGAACGTTGTAAAAAAAATTATGGACAACATCAGTATCATCAACATTAACTGTGGAGTGATGACATATCGTCTCAAGTGAACATACTGTACTTGCAGAACAAATTGATTTAAAAAAGTCTGACCAACATATTCACTGGTCATGTAAATATAGTTTCTGAAAAGGAAAAAAAAAGAGTTCTCACACTTTTAGGGAACAGAACACATCAGCTGACAGGATATGGGACTTACTGTGACATGAGCCAACCCAGAGGGTGAGCGATGGAACCCACAGCACCAGGAGACAGGGGGTAGTACGGAGAGAGCTCTGATGGGTGAGGTGTCCGGGGGATACCTGCAGGTGATACAGACAGAAAAACTGCTATTAAAATCCAAGCTCTTTTTTTTTATCATCAAATAAAAATCTTTCAAAACCCTTGGCTATTTGTCATTTGAACACAGGCTTGAAATGTATTTGTATAAAATCTGTAGTTTCATCCTCCACAGACGCTGTGGTGAATTCTCTCTGGTGATTTCCAGGGGGGAGGAAAATAAACTGACTGACCACAGAAACCTGCTCCATGACCCTGTCAGGCTCGTTAATTCACTTTGGTTTGAATTCAATGCAGTTTTCGGTCGATTATACAATGCTTTTTTCTGCTCTGTCTTTTCATCTCTATCTGAAGTCATGGTAACTGAAAAAGAACTAAAGCCTCTGAGCTCCGTAAAAAAGAAAAGAAAAAAGAAACTACAATTTTTACAGCCACATCTCAGGTCAAGTTTTATTGTCACTTTAAGATTTTCAGTGTGGAGTCTAAGTGAATCGATGAGGCCTCACCTGTCTTTGGGTCGAGGATCTCTGGGGAGAGGTGAGACGGCGGCGTGCCGGGGGAGAAGTGTTCATTGCTGTAGGTGATGAGCGGCGTCAGTGGGTGGACGTGGTGGGCGTGCTGCACCACTGGGACTTTGTTGGACTGTTGAGGAAGAGGAGAACAGAAGGTTAATAAGCGCCGGAGTCGGACAGGACATTCTAAACAGAGTGAACAGAGTTAATTTGCTGAAACAAGTACATTATTATCTCATACTGCACATGACTTCTGGTGACGATTGTCCAAAAGAGACGAATGAAGTAAATAGGTCATCTTGTTTGTGTGTGTGTGTGTGTGTGTGTGTGTGTGTTTGTGTGCGCCCTCCATGGTAAACATCACAGTCTGTGCGTGTGACCAGCCCTGTGATGCAATCTGGACCGGCACCAAGGAACACTCAAAAGTCTTACAGACACATGCCAAGAGCATTACAGTTATTTAGCTGAGGAGCAAACAGTTTGTTCAGTCCAGCAAGAAAAACAACGGTGCCACAGAGTCCAGAAGTCACACCAGCAGGCCACAAACAAACACAATCAGGGGAAGGTAAACTGAATCGCCATAAACAAGTGGAGACATCATCTCCCACTCAGTCTCACAGCAGCCTCTCAAGGAAATAAGCAGACACCCCATGGGTGGATCGCACCGCAACGTTATACCACAGGCGACCCGAGCCTTATAAAAACACAAAAAAATCCTGTGTAACTGCAGATAAGAGGTGAAGACCAGAGAGAAGAGAGATGAAACTCTGTGTGGATGTTTTATATGGTTCAACAACACTTTCTGAAATAAGTTTGGATTCTGGTCGACGTCCAACCAGCAATAAAACTGGGACAAAGATGGTGAAGACAATAATAATAACCAGCGTCTCTACTTTCATTAGGCAGCGCTCAGCCTCGCAGTCATTTCCTCTGGCTGCCCGGCTGAATGGAGCACTTGTTGGCTCAACTTGTCACATGGGAGGGTCAACGGGTGGGGGCTGGAGGGGGTGGTGTGGTGGGGGAGAAAGGAGTCTTGTTCCTCCAAGCTAACCTTTCTTCAACATCCCTCCCCCACCCCCATCCCAACCTCTCGTTTCTCCCCAACGTGGTCTGCTCGGGAACAAGGTTCGCATTGAGACGTCTGTACACTCTCCTGCCTCACGCTGCTCAGAATTGTTCCAAAGTGTAGCTTTTTTTTTCATTCCACTTTTTTTTGGGGGTCCAACCTTTTCCTCCTTTTAAATCTTTTACTCAATTGGTTTCTCCCGTGTCTAAGGCATGCTTTGATTCTGGTAATTCCAGTTGGAGTGAGGAAAATATTTACTGGTGTTACACACGGCTATATTAAGAACACTTTGCTCAGGAGTAGTTCTTTTTTTTGGTTGGCTTCTCCAGACTTAAGCCTGCTTTATGCTTCTGCACTGGATCAACCCCGACAACTAAGCAAGCGGCCTCCACCTTTGTGAGCTTACACCACCAGAACACTGGTGTGCGACTAGGTTTCTTTGTCGTTATGTGTCCACTTTAAACTGAGCAGATCATGACTGAGTTTGGGCTATTAAATAATTAAATAACATAACATAATAACTATTAAAAGTTACTTTTAGTGAAATTACTAAGTTGCATTTCTTAGGCTTCATACACACTAATGGCAGTTTTAAATAGCAGAAAAAGTTTGGAAACACTACAGGTCTCAAAACTCTGCAGTGTTGTAGTATGGATGAGAAGATTGCAAACAGTAATGCATTCGATCGAAGAGAATGAATCCCTTACCTTACTTTTCACCATTGTTTATTTGTTATCGTTCTCAGTATTTTCTGCTTTCTTAAGCAACCAACATGGTCATGTGATACACATTTTCAGGTTTGTTGGAATGGACGGGGATTATCACTGCTGCAGAGTTTAATATGGATTTAGCGCACAGAGGTGCATGTGAGGCTACATTGTAGAATACCTGCCTCTTTAATACAAATGTATAAATTGGCCTTTAGATCATATGAGGTCACACAACGGTGGTTTCACACAACACTGAAAAAGGCTTTGATAAAGCTTCGTGGCAGAGATAGAGTTGAAATCCCAGGTCCTACATGTCATGTATATTTAAGTTGTGCTTTGTTGTTCCACTTCATGTACAATACGCCTGCTTTTTCCCTATATTGTGAGCGCTGTTCGAGACCTCTAGACCTGGGTGCCAACACATTTTGGGAAGCAGTTCTGTGAGAATCTGAAATGATGGCCATTCATTATTCATATCCTGGAATACACCAATCGTGTGCTTGTAACATGTGTCTAAGTTTGCAGGCACTAGTTTCAACTCTGGGCTGCTATTTCACTTCAGCAGCACGACAGAGTGTGGAGGGAAAAGCTGTTCTGACTTTTACCCTACTTGTTTGTTTCTGAGAAATAAAGGCCTTATCAAACTTATTAAATAAATCAAAATTAGGATAATTTCACAAACTAATTTGAATAAATCAACTTCCCCCGGAGCTCTGAGAGCATAAGATATGGTTTAGTAAAACTGAAAAACTAGACTAATGGCTCAATCGTGACTTAAACACAAAAGTATCAATGGCTTCTTTCACTTGCCTTATGTGTAGAGGTAATATTCCTCCACCCCATGACAGCTTCATACGTCTGGTTTCAAGACCCACTAGCAAAGTGTAATAAGGAAACCACAAGGAACATGAGCCGTGTTTTAAATATAAACAACATCGACGTGATAGGAGGGATAAAGCCCAACCTGGAACCAGATGGTATCTGCATTGACAGTCAGACATCATGCTCTTTACACAGACGCGCTTGTTGCAAACATGTCTGCAGTGGCGCATACCTCACGGCCAGCGAGCAAAAACACACAGAACAAGTCTTAGAGCCACTGGACATAGTAACAGGAATGTTTAAAAGAAGAAAAAAAACACACACGACTAAAAGTTGCTGAGCCGATGCAGAGAAAAGATGTCTGTCTCTTAAGAGGGTTCGATGCTAAAAAGGCCGAGGTGGCAGTACCTCATTTGGCTGTCCAACTTGGAACGGCGCTAAGAAAAGCACAGTCCTTGGTCAATGTGGGTGGAGGGGTGGATTTCATTCAAGCAAACATGTTTTTGGATCCTGCACATCTGAATTGAATTACTAGGCAAACAGCCGATGGGGAAGAGAGCTTAGAACAAACTGAATAACCCCGCAGCTTTGTGTGGCTTTATGCTCGGCGATTCTGGGTGGGAGGCTCAGAGGCCTTTCAAAACTCCAGGAAAGACAGGGTGAAAAGAATGCCTGGCATGCTGAGAAATCCAAGCCTTGTTTGTCAACGCCAACAGGAAGCGGACGTGAGAGGGGACCGACCGTGTCGTATGTCTTTAAAATCAACCATAGCAAACTATGTCATTCATCACTGACAACGTGGGCTCGGCGTCTGGTCATCGCCTCCGAAAAGGTCAGTGGCAGGAATATTCTAGGTTAGAATAATACAGAGCGGAGCGGCGTCATATTACTGCTGCGAATATCCCCAGTGGTCATTAAATCAATTGAGAGGGTTAAGAAAAATCAGCACAGCGAATATGGACACAAACACAAACTAATCTCACTGGGATCGACTGTGCTAATAAATATTTTGAAACATTATTTTCTGCTAGTAAATAAACAGCGTCTCTGCGATTTCACTGGCTCTGCGATCCCAGATTTGTTCATTTCTGAGTTTGGCTAGAATCAAAGCACTGGCTCCTTATTCCATCTCTGAAGAGGATCTTGTCTCTGCAGTGGCCCAGCAGGGCTGCAGGCCTCAGATCAGTATTCAGTTCAGTCCTCCCAAAGCCTTTGATTTCATGATGGATCCCGGTTGTTCGCTGCCCTAATGCAAAACGAGAAAATCTCACCAGACTCCCAGTCAAAAGTCTAACCGAACGGATATAGGTCGAAAACAAGTGTATGTATCGCTTTGAGAGAAGGTGGGAAAAAAATCCATATTTTTCATTCAATATCTGGAATTAAACTGTCCTGCAGCCCTGACGAGAGCAGACGACTGCACCAGACACATGCAGGGAACAAAAGGCATCCATGGAATGCTGCTCTCGGCCTTGTCACTTCACCTTGTCATTATTCACTTAAACAATTCGGTGACTAAGTGACTTATGACATGCTGACAGGACCAGGTCCCTCGTTGGCTTTATTACTCTGGACACCGCTGAAACAAAGGGGGGGATTCTTGTGTCCCTGTCAAGTGAAGATCAGCACATATTTGAGCGCGTCGTGATCTGATAGGTGAGAGAGAAACTGGCCCTCGGGTCAGTTCTGCCTCATTAAAGAGTCACAGCTCCTTCGGATCTGGCGCAACAGTAGCAGTCAGTGTAGTCGGTAATGACACGGAGAATAGGTCTTGTGGACAAATTACTGCGATCGACTGAATGACTTCGGTGAGAGGAGTACACCCAGATCAGATCATCATTATCAGCAGACAGTTAGTGACTGTGAGTCGGGGACGTTGTGAAAGATGAGGAGGAGAGGCGGATGTTTCAGACAGCCACACCACCTCTGCTTCCTGCTCTACTCTCCTCTGCTCCCTGGCCGAGCTCGGCCACTACTGATGGGCTGACAAGTTCCTCATACTGCATCACCAAGCCCTGCAGCACCTTTGATTTATTATTCATTAGAAGGCAGCCCTCTGAACACAGGAGCTGATATGGGGGGTTTTGGGGGGTGCTGGACACATGTGTGCGTGAATGCATGTGTGTGTATGTGTGCCTGCACAGTGGGGTGAGGTGTGATTCATAGCAAAGCTTTTTCCCAGTCCTCCCACCCTACCCAACTAACACCACCACCAGCAGCATTACTACCAAAAGCAATACCAAGTGAATGCTAAACAAACCTGTCTGTTGAATAATTGAGGATCTCAGGCCGGAGCAGGCTCTGATTAGCATACAGGCCTTATGGAGCCAATCTGCACAGTGACAGGACATTCCTTCCCTGGACTCTTCGTCCACACAGAATGCTCCGCTCTCCATTTTGACATTGTCTCCTCTTGTAATATATTTGCCAGAATTAGTAGAAATCAATTTAAATTAAGCAACAATAATTAAATTGATCTCCACGGCCATATGTGAGATGATACCATTCACGAAAAATATAAAATATCATTTTCTTATTGTCTTAGATTTATGAATTTGACTGAACTTCTCAGTGAGCTACCATTACGCAAAACAAACTTGCAAATAAAAATGTCCCTCGACGAGATATACTAAATCATGTCCGTCTGTCATTAAAACACAACATCAGATTGAACCCGTGCTCGCTGAACGACTGCAGGAGAGACAGGTCCGCTTCAGGAGTCCCTGCTGGTGTCTCCTCACCGCCTCTCCCCAGGTCTCTCTCTCCGGCTCCTCTTGGCCCTGGGCAGTAATCCCTGGCCCCCCACGTGTGCCCATCCGCTCCCCCTGCTCTCATTAGTGCAGTGTAGGGGCCTGGGGAGACTGGAGGCCTGGGGAGCCAGCCTGCTGCTCCCCTCCCACATCTCCCACTCTCTCTCTCCTCGGCTGGAGTAATGAGCACATAATCAGCCTGGCTCCCTGTCAGCGGCAGCCGCACACCAGAGGGGCATGTGGGCTCCTGGCCCAGAATGGGGGGTAAGGGCAGAGCCGGGGTGCTTCACTCTCTACCCTCTGTATCCCAGTATTATCCTTTCCCACAACACATCAAATGATCCTCTGCTAACAGGTCAGCAGATCAAGCACGGGGACTTCCTTCTTTTAGTCCGATTATGGGAACTGTTACACTTTCAGTGAACTTCCTCACATTTTATACTGCTTTTAAATTACAGTGTAGCACGAGTTTTAAGACAATGATGTTATCTCATATTTCTGTGCCTCAGGCTTCTCGATAAAGCTGTCTCATCAAGCTGCGGTAAAATCGTTTTAATAAATGAAACGTGTAAAGTTAATGTATTAACTTTAACAGTGTTAAAATCAAAGATACGAAGAAGCCTCCTAATGATGTCATAGTTCCTGTTTCAGTATATATAACTTCCCATGTACAAGCATTTTTCAATAGGCCTGCACGAAGCAAAAGAACAACTGCTTTAATCTTGGCTGTTTCTGTATTTATGTGCACAAATTGAAGGCTACTTATTATTCAGAAAAATTCAGTAGCAATTCTACCAGAAAACTGTTTTCTACAGTCCTCAACAATGTTTCTATCTGTATTGATTTTTCTGGTTCAGTGACGTTCACTGAGATGAAGGCCAAGTTATAAACGAAGATAAGAAACACAGGAGCCACATGCAAAGTAAAGGGAAACAGTCCAGCACACAACTCAGTCATTGCTGTGCTTTCATTTCCTTCAAATTCTCTTGATATTACCATAATCACTTTTTTAGAATGCCGATTCAAATATTTCAAAATCTGGTTTAAAGCTGTATGTATAGTCTAGACTTGCCCTTCGTGCCCTGAGACAACTTCTGTTATGAATTGTCGCTATGTAAATAAAATTGACTTGACTGTTTCTCCGGGAAAAATCAACAGAGTCACTGGAAGGTCAGCATTTATTCTAATTAAATATCTTTAATTGGTTTCCATTGAGGCTTAAGTCTGTCCCGGATTCCCATGAGCAAACTTTGTCCCCATCACAACAAGATCCTATTGACTGCGCTGAATGAGGACTTTGTCATGTGCATCGCTGCAGATGCAGGGATCCAACCACAAGCTCGGCGAGCGCGTCTAGCCAGGGTATGTGAGGTCAAGGGGCTGAGCCACAACGTTTCTTATTACTGACGTGTAGTGATTGTGGCTTTCTGCTCCACGCACCGTTTGACACGACTCCCCGAACAAGAAAAACGCCCTGATGCAATGGAGCCAGTGCGATGTCGAGATAGATGTGTCGTGTTATCTGATGTTTTTGAATCCCAAACACACGTCCCTCAGCACGGCCACTAACCAAACAGGTCTGCTGAGGCCCTGCATTGTCTGACTGGAGTGAGACACCGTGATGACTAGTTCACACCTGCGTGCTGAAGTTCAGGCAGGGAGGTTCACACTGGAGAGATTTATGATGGAGTTAATGTGGCAAAGACAGACAGACTGTTCAGCAGTTGGCCTGCGGGTGCTGTAGCGGTGCACGGGTGGGAACCAGCACATTTACATGCACACTACAACTTAATTATTGCGAGTAACCACATTATGGTGATAGTTTGATTACAGAATTGATATGGTTTACAGTAAATGGATTCCTACCAATAAGTTGACATGATTTGTTTGATAATTGTATTAAAGTCCCGATGCAAGTAGCTCGAGGGAAATGTTTTATTAGTGCCACAAATAGAGGGAAAGCTGAGATTTTGCTGGTGTTCCGGTTCGTAAAGCTTTTGACCACCATGGTTCAGTTATTTGGTGTGTGCAATTTTAATGTGGAAATTATGGGAATTTTCTCCTTCCTCCTCCAACCAGCCATGTTTGTCTTCTGCCAAACCCACTTTGTGCAGCTTCCTCAACACACAATCTTACTGATGCATGCATTGAATCAAAACAACAGAAGAAACTTGAGCTTATCTCCGACAAAGAATCCTGCTTAACCTGCAGATGGTTTAGGACATTTTTTGGGGCTTGATAATTTTTTTTTCACTTACTAAATGTCCTGGTGTCGGGGAGCGGGAGTCTTTTAGTGCAGATCCGGGAACGTCCAAAAGAGGCCACTTCATCTGCAGGTACTGCGGGTGAGAGGAAAGGAGATGAGTTAGACAACAAAACCAGACACTCTGCAGGGAAAACATGCACGGTAATAAAATCTGGGGGGAAAATAGGAACGATATTAAAACCAACGGCCAAGAGAGTCAAAAGTGCAGATAATCGCTCCTTGAAACTTAAAAATTACTGGACCACAGGGATTGCATCTTTTCATAGAGCGTGGAAAAGTGCTATGAATGGTGTCAAACCCGCAGGGAGCTCCAGCAGACACCTGTATGAGAGCCACATTGCTGCTGGAGTCAGACCGTCATTTCTGGCACGGGGGAGAGCAGGGAGAACGATGTGAACACATCGGACTGGTAGACTGTGAAATTGCCGTTTGTCAAGGAAAAACAGGAGGCCAGCTGTGGGCGCCCATCGCTGAGGGGGTGGGAAGAGACAGCTGGAAGGAAGCCCCATCTACGCAGCAGCCGCGAAAAAGGTTGCGCTGTGGCCTCGAAGGTAACACCTGTCTGTCCGACTCAAGCGGGTGGGCCATTTGACCCCGAACACCGTTCCTCCTCCTGTCACTATGACTGTATTTTCACACATGTATCAAAGTTATCATAAGATGTTGTGAAAGTGTTTTGCCTTCCCCTGTCTTTTTTTCAAACTTGTCACAATATTTCCGCCACAGTTGGTCTCATTACTGCTGCTGCCTGCATATTTGCCGCTGCTGTGACATGGCGTCGGGGCTAAGTTTTTGTGATTTACAGCTCGATACAAGAAGCTGAACTTTTTTTTTCCTCTCTCTTTTTTTTTCATTCTCCTTCGATGAAGATAGCATGAGGCCGGAGCTCCGTGAGCACGGCTCAACCATCTGGTTTATGAATCACTTTAAATACCGGATACAGCAGCTTGTCATGCATGTGGATTTTCTCCCTGGTACAATTTCAAATTAATTAAATGGGTTTCCTATCGTAGGTTATGCTTTTCTAATTCAACTCTGTTTATTCTAGACAAATAAAAGTATCACGGTGTATTATTCATGTTGCCTTTTGGGCATGAAAGTTGGTCACGAGCAGTGAATTCTGAGTATCTGAGGTGGTTGCACAATCTCACCCAGCGTCCCCTGCATTCATTTTGCAGTGTTTACTATGCCTGTCATTTACATAGCATTGCGCTTATAAATTCCTGTGCACAAACAGTTTGGCGTCCACCCAAGGCAAACATCTGTCGAATGGAAAGACAAGAAATGGTATCTGACACACATATTAGTGGCAAACCCTCTTAAAGGACGTATGCAGAGCTTTGTCCACTTTTCAAAAGTCACTAGAGGTTAAATAGTGATAAATGATGACAAACAAGTAAACCGGTGGAGTCATGCATTCAGGATTTGATTTTTAAAAGTTCATTCATCACTCAGGATTTGTAAGGAGGAAGGAAGCTTGGATGGCTGTGGGTTAAAAATGGAAAAGACATTATGGCAGGAGGGAGGAAAAGGGAGAGGAGGGAGAAAAAAAAACATTTTCAGGAATGAGTTTGTCGGAGCAGGCAGAGGGTATTGTTTCCTGACAGCTGGGGTCCAACAGCGCTCTGAGGCAGGGGGAAGGGGACCCTTTTTTTCCCTTCGAAAAAGGGGGGAATTCTTAGAGTTGACATCAGCCCTCTTCATTTTCACTATACTGCTCAAGGCTGAATCGTAGGTTCCAACTAATGGGCCCAAGTCCATACAACTGTCAGGAGGCAGTTGCTTTTAGAGGCTGCTAGCTCCCTATTGAAACTTTACTCCGCTGTGTGCAGGGTGCCTAATGAATGCTACTCTCCAGAGAGAAAATCCAAAACAATGCAGTTTTCTCTGTCTAATCTATGTCAATCACGAGTCCTTCCACAAATGAAACAAGTGCTATTGTGAGCGTTTGGTCGAGCCCAGCCGTGCCCACCCCTGCTCTCCCACCCAATCCATCCCTTATTTGACAGCTTCTGCCAGGACTGAGGAACATGCCCCCAGGCACTTTTTTTTCCCTGAGCGTCTACTTTTCTTTTAATTGCCAGTGTGCCCTGTGGAGCAACGGTTCACACACTCCCTGAAACATCCAGCCAGGTAATGCCAGCCGCACACTGTCACATTAGCTTCAGTCCGGACCAGAAGCAGCGAGCGCACCGCTCACTAACACATGAGACAGAGAGGGAGGGAGGGAGGGTGTGTGGGTCTACGAGTTGTTTCAGGAAACAAAAGGCGAGGAATTGCAGGCTGTGCTGCACAGCCAAAACTTTCTCAGTGTTCGGTTGACAAGAAAGAGGGAAGTGTGAGAGAAAAGTTAGAACAGAGCTACAGGATTAATAACGACTGGATTTAAATACTGTAAAAGATTGAAACTAAAAAATAAATTTAACTGCAAGACATTTAGTAATGCTTTGCACATGCCCTTATCTTATTAGAAAAAAAAATACACACATATGGCCGGGACTCATAGCAATGCCTGTTTCAGCATGGGAGCTGTGGTAAATAGACTCGGACAGAGAACTGAAAGAAATGTGCAGCTAAAGTGAAGTTTAGCTGATCCATTTCTGTGGCTCTCTAATTGTCTTCCAGGCTTCCCTGCTGCCTCCAACACTCAGAATAGACATCAGTAGAATGTGCTACTTTTACAGGACCCAGATGCGACAAAGGTGGCAGCGATGCCACTGAACTTTTCCAAAGAAGCTGCACTGGAGCCCTTTGGTTTTTCGTACAGAGAGAATACAACATATGCTCTGGGGCATGTGGCCTGCCAGAGCTGGGTTCTAATTGTTACATCGCTCTCACAGAGCGGAGGAAAACCCAGCCAAGAGTCTTTGTCATCTCTGAAGTGTGTGGTGCCATACTGCAGGCCAACATCAGAGCATGGAGCAGAGACAGATGTCTGGACATTTGCTGTCAAACTAAGTCGGACACGCTGCCAAAAGGACAGAGAAAAATCCCAAACTTTTCTAGCTTCTATCTGCCGCCTTCAGAGCTGAATTGACAATCCCACTAAATCCACAAAATAATAAAAATATATAAAACTTTTGTTATATTTGTTAAATAGAAATACATTTAAAAACATAGACTGACTTTGGGAAAAGCCTTATAATTAGGACTAGGTAAAACAGATATCCGTCTAGACTTGTGTGCTGAATTGGATTAACTCAATCAATCAAGAGCAAACAAATAAAAGAGCGCCTCTGTATAAAGTGGCAGCTCAGACGAGGCCTGACGCTTGTGAAATGGCTTCGCCCAACTTGCGGTGAATAGCAGAGCAGCAGGAATGCCTCGGCGGATCGCTCCAGCAGATAATGTCAATCACCTACTGTGTGGAGAACCCCTCCCCATTGTTTTCTTTTACCCCCCAACAGAAAACAAATGGGCCACACAGCTTGCTGTTTGGCCGAGGTGTTAATTACTGTCCCCTGCCCATATGAACAACAGCCCCATACAATAGCCCAGTCAGGCCCCGACACAACAGTCCCTCCATGGTTTTCTCTGCTGATATCTGCTGCTCATGCGGGGCCATTGACACCTCAACCTGATCTATGCATGAAACACAATTAAAAGCTTTCCAGGACAAAGGCTGCGTGATAAGTAGCTCCCGCCTCGACTTAGGGTTTGCAGTAAGGCTCATTGTTTGCCAACATTAGCAGCAATTGCACTGACAATTCTCAAGCAAACCTCGGCAGTCATTGTGCTAATTACTGTGTAATTGATGGGGAAACGACAAGCAGCTCAGCTGGTCAGACCCGCGATGCACTAGTGGGCCACTGAATGGGGACCGTGTCCTATTATCCGGTTCAATATGAAGTAAGCAGATTAGTCACGGAGGAAGTTATTAATTAAACTATCTTTAAAGACCAAGACATAAAAACATTGTGGTGCTGAGCAGGGTTAAGGTTTATTCTGACCATGGATCATTTTCTGTAGATCAGCAGTATTTAATCAGACACCCATTAAATAACGATAAGAACCACTGTTATCCCATTCTCTTGGTTTACATGATATTAACCCTGACAAGCCGGTGGTGCTACGGTGGAAATAGCATTCTGCTAATGGCTACCACATTTGAAGTGTCCATTAGCCCATAGAGGAATGAAGTTAAGTGACTATGACAGGGTTACTCCCTCAATTCGCCGGGCGTCTATTGTGACCTGGTTGGTCATCCTGCTCCCTTTTTCACAGCCAGTAAAAAAAAACTGGGTCAAAGGTCAGACATCCAGAGTGCTGGGGTTTCTATGGCAACGTGGCCCTATTAAGGCCAGGCTCATTGGCCTCTTAACATGCTCTTGTACACAAAAGAACTATTAGTGCAAAGAGGGAGAGAGAAGAGCAGGAGAGGGGAGGCAGCGTGAGGGAGGTCTCCACAACACAGCGGCAAGGTTTTTCCAAGATGGTTCCACACTTGGCCCGAAGCGTCATCTACGTCTATATGAAGCACACGTAGAGTTTCTAGTGGTCTTTTCTAGGGCTTTGGAGAACAACGGTATAATCTATTGTAGGTCTGGTGGGTTTTTTTTATTCCAAAATTAACACAATATTATTCTCGCAGCGTTACTCTGCTGCATATAAATTGTATTCCACATTTTTAACAAAAGATTTCCAAGATTCAACACAGAAATTCTCCCAGAGCAGTCGAGTGCCTCATACATATTCTGCACAGGGCCAGGCTGGGTTTATTTGAAAAGTCCAGGGAGTGAATTTACTGCTGTTTCAGTAATAAAACAGCATTAACAGAGAACAGGGCCAAGGTACCCCCCCCCCTTTAAAAGCTTCTTTAACATTCTATCCCTGTGAGTGAGGGAGCTCCGACTTCAGCAGGAGTTTGTATTTTTTTTTGCAACTCAAGCAATTATTTGTTTCAGGGTCTATTTTTCTTCTTTCCTACTTTTTGCAAGAAAAGATTCTAAGTTATTGCTTCCTGCCAGTGGAATGTTATCATAGAGCTCGTACGAGTTTTTAAAAGAAGCCGCCATTGTTGCTCGTCTGCCTCAAGGATTTTCAGGTACTGTTAATCGGAGAGGAGTTCCAGGAAGGTCCTTAAAGTGAGGCTGAATTTAGGGAATAAGTGAGTAATTCTGTTACACGGCACAACAGCAGGTCATATAAAACTCACTGTATAATTAGAAACACAGGAAAATAATTATGCATCTGGTGAGAGCAAGGCCATCTCATAAAGACAAGAGAGGAGAGTGTGTTGCTATTCAAGTCAATTATGTGAAGTCAGTTATGTGGTTTCCCGTACCTGGGAGATCTGCTTCCAATTGTCGCGGAAGGTGCTCGGCTCAGTGTCAGAGTGATCTGGTGTCAGGACGGGCTACACCTCGAAATGTCAGAAGACGTCCTCCTCTTCCATGTGCCGTGGCATTGTTTGTCCAGTCGCACAGGAACACCACTGTTTTTATTGTTTGGGGAGTAGCCCCGTTTCATTGACATTCACAGCCGTAAACGTCTGTATAATTAACTCCAGAACTCGAGGTGGTTAGCAGAGGCTGGCTGGATGTTTACAGTAAGGCTCAACTTAGAAATCAAATGTGTGTGTGTGTGCATTTGCGCGTCCAAGTCTACGCCAATGACACCGAAGTGAGACCTGAATTTTTCATTTATGACCAAACACAAATTGAGTAGAGACAGCATGGGTGACCAATATAATACGGAGTTTGCTGCCAAGGCATTTAGGAGGCAATAATAAGCTCAGCACACACTGAACAGGGCAAATACCACAGCACAGCAATCAAGTCTCTGCGAAGACATATAAATAATACTTCTCTTCTTCTTTTTCCAGATAAATATTTACCCCCACTCTCCGAGAGCAACTTTGAATACATTTGCTACGAGTTTGTCTATTTTCTTCCTGACAGGGCACAGTGGGTGATTGTTTCCCCCTTTTTTTTTGCTTTTCTTGGCTCTTTTCTTAAAAACTTCTTCCCGAGTGCAGCTGACGGGGGCCGGAGAGGCACTGAGGCATCTCGAAGGGAAAAAGTCAGTTTTGAGAAACGGAGGTGGGCATAAGTGGTTGTACGGTGGAGAAGGCAAGAGGGAGGAAAAAAAAGGGCCTAAATTAAACACATTTGTTTCTGCTCTCACATACCACAAGTCTTATGAAAACAGAGGGCTGATTGTGTTCACTCAACCCCCGCCTCCTTGCTCTCTCCTCACCACCACCCAGCTCCACACCCCCACCCCCCTGTCCTGAGCAGCGGCGGCAGCCCCTCCCCCCGTGTTCTCTCACACACACACACACACACGTACACACAGCTGCCTGCAGATGCCTCCTGTGTTTGCTCTCCCGAGTGCCGGCGCAAATCTCCAGGCCCCACAGACTTCTGGGCTCTGCCTCATCTCAGTTTTTACTACCTGACATCCCTATCACCCCACTGCTAACCCCGCTCACTTCACTCTCTCTGCGTCTCCTCCTCGCCTCACCCCCGCAGCCCGCCTCCCCTCTCCGGCTCTGTCCTACTCAAACACACACAGACACATTCGCCAGCCACAGGTATGCCCAGTCCCGTCGCACACATGGACACAGACACCGACTGTTAGAAATGAAAAACCCCTATCATGTATTAATGCTTTTAGAATCATTCAGGGACATGACCAATATAACACTGATAAAACCTGTAAATATGTTTAATTTAGTAAAAAAAATCAGTTGAATTAACTTGTAGACTAATCCTCTAGCTGGCAAAATCTGATAACAAAACATGCTGAAGCAGAAATGAATCTCAATGCTTGGATCTAGCTGAATAAGACAATATTTTTGATAGGTAGTTTTAAACCCCTTCGAAGTGCGACACAGTGCACAAGTTACTACCATGACATTCCCGAGGATTAGTTATGTGCATTGTCAGCAGACTGCAGGGAGGTCTGGAACGTGGCCAGAGCATTTGGTTTTATACCTGAAACATTAGTAAAAGTCATTCCCCCTGAAATCCAGAGGCTTCATTTTCATCATGCTGCTCGTAGCTGTATCGGGTGCTATATCATGATCTAGTGATGGGTCGGTCATAAATTCAATTCACGCTCACATCCGAGGGCTCGTCTGGAGCGTCTGGAGCGTTGCATAGAATACATTTTGTAGTAAAGAACGTATAGGTTTTCACAGTTTGGTGGAAAAGCCTTCGGAGCATGAGGCTGGGTCCTTCCTCTTCAAGTAACATCAAGCAAAGCTAAAGTAATGGAGTTGAAACATAAGGCAAACACTTGAGAACATCAGATTTTCTCATCTGCTGATATTACAGGAATTACGCGTTACTGACGAACTCACATTGATTAAAATCGGCTGTTGCTGTTTTCCGAGTCAGAAAATGTCTTCACTACATTAACCAGACCCACAGAGAGCTCAAGGCTGGACATGCTATTTAATACAATACGTACAGCTGCTGCTATCTTTCAGTTTCAATACAATATAATGAGAACGGCAAGGTGATTACGATCAGGGGCTGCTGTAAATATCAGATTCCCAGGGACAGAGTTTAGGAGAGGCCCCTTACAATTACACAGGATTCAGGAATGCAGAGCACGAACCAAAGCAACATGCAGCTGAAGACGAATGCTCACGTCCCCGTTTTGGACGTTCATCTCGCACCACCTGACACTGAAGGTTTAGGGATAAGCGAAGAAAAAAAAACGAGTAGGAAAGTTTATCTTTCATGAAGTTCTGTTTTTCGGTGACCCCCCCCCCAAAAAAAGTGAGCCACAATGCAACAAAACTCTCCTCGACGCAAACTGCGAACTTCTGCAAACAATTAAGTGTTAACCCAAGAACTGTAAGCTACTCAAGAGAGAGGGAGAAACGCACGGAGGGAGAGAACCGAGAGGGAGAGAGAGAGAGAGAGAGAGGAGTGCTTGTGCACAATTACAGCAGGGATTTATGGCCTGAGAAACAATTTATAAATCACAGCGCCTGAGCTAATGTGCTCCAGATTGTTCTCCATGCAGCTGCAATTTTGGTCTGCGTGAAACGGCATAATAAACCTGGCTGCAGGATATGTTTGGGTGGGGGGTGGGAGGGGGTGGGCAGGGAGAAAAGTTGAGATTGTGGGTGGGGGCTGACAAGGGTGAGGCTATGGGCTCACAAAGTTTTGAACAAAGAAACGGAGAAGTCTTTTTTTTCGTTGTTAGAAATGTGACTGACGTCGACAGAGGAAGAAAAGCTGAAAAAATCTTGAATTATACAAATAACATGAATTAAGAGATGTTTTCTTGAGTAATAATACAACACAGTAGCTGCACAACAAAAGCAATTAAACAAATCGAAAACTTTAACTGCGTAATTACACAAGTTACCAATGAGACACAATTACAGTTTTAAAGCCCAGAATCCAAGCCCCTTGTGATGCTGTGAACCAAACCCTAACAATCACACACGTGTTAGTGAAAATTAATTTGAGGTTATAATAAGAGGAGACAAATGTTGCAAACTGATCCCTTCATTGAGACCGCACGTTGGTGTGGAAGAAGAGATCGGATGTGCTGAAGGGAAGCCTGGGCTTTTGTGGCCACTCAGCCAACTGGCCCTGAACCTTAACCTCTAACCCTTCACCCTGGGAGGCAAACAAAGCTCTGAGTGACATCTGAAACTAGACACTCTGTGGGGAGAGAGTGTCTGGACAGGACTCAAATAACCCCATTAACTCTGCAGAAAAGATTTATGGCTTTTTATTCTGCCCCTGCAAATCTCGAAAGCCGAAGAGTCGCAGCAATCTGTCAAAAACAATCGAGCAGTTAGACTTGTGCACCGGGTTACATCTTGCTTATTGGGCAACATCGCCATCTTGAACAGAGATAAACAAGTATGCTCCATAATGAGAGAGGAGTTGTGTTTAGCAGCGACAAACACATATGCCAGCAGTTAGTGTGGAGCAAAATAAATTCTGCTTAATAAGAGCAACATGAAGGTAATCTTCAGGCAGTTTTAGGAGTCACTTATGCATTTTCAGCAGCGCCGCTGACGGACTCCATACAATGGGTTACGTAAACAGGCACCGGCATTAGCACACTGTAAACACAAACAGAGAGAAAAGTTGATGGTAAATGTGCTCCGGTGAATGCGGGCCTCCGTCGCCAGAATGCTGAAAGCCACTGTAGTATTTAAATCAGGCAAGGAGGGAGGAAGACTGGGCCAAGCATTCTGTAGCTCAGCTGTGAGGCTCTAAGCCGTTGCCCTAGGGTCTTTGTCCTGCCTTTCAGGGCAAGTCTGAGGTAGTCAAAGACCCTATTCATGACCGGCGCTCCCCCTGCCAACACACCCATACAGCCCCAGTCAAGTCAGCCGAGAGCTATAGAGCCTCCCCAATTCACACGAGAATCAGACCTGCCCCTAAAGCCTGCTTCAGGGATTTCCAATGGCCAGCTCCTCCATCCCATGTACAAATCAAACAAAAGGGCTCCTTGGCCTACTCCATGTCATATAGGGCTGATTAGATCTTTTTTTCCCAATGTAGCTACTCTAAATTTGAAGCAAATAAGTCAGTCACATTTGTAGGGATTATGTCGGAGGAGGCCCAGAGCTGCCATCCAACCCTGCTCTGTCCACCGCCGTCGCCTACTCAAGACCCGCCTCGCTCTTCATCATCCACAATTCTCAAAAAGATAGGACGCAAAAGATAAACCTGAGTACATGATCGAAGCCCAAAAAATTCAGAACAAAGAAACCCAATCATGCTGATCATCTGCGGCAGTCACAAGGGGGAAATGGTGCTATCGCCAAAGAGTGTCTTATGTCTGAGGAGCACAAGGCCCCAACCACAGCCATTACTCATAACTAATCAAGAACATTACCTCATAATTTTAAATTGAGTAGATAAGGTCAGGAAAGAGTGACGCGTCCTGAGGCCAAGCCCGATGTAAAAATATCAGCCCATCAGAAGTTTCTGCTGCTTCTGCTGTTTATTCTAACAGGATCCACAAGTCTGGCCGGAGATAAGGAGGCTACACATTTTAGATGACTTGTGCCTTTGCTGGGCTTTAATCTAATTTGATGCTCTGCAGAACATTGTGACTTCTTAACAAGTACAATTGGTTTATGAGGGTAACTAGGGGAAGCAAGGGGCACCCAGTGGTTAACTTGTTATCAATATGTGGCCTCATCTCATGGGGAAATTGTTCGTATATGTTTGAACCTCTTCCTATAGCAAAATAGCTGTAACACACTATAACTCAACAATACAAGGTCTGGGCCGTGTATGATTTATTTGCAAAATGTGGACATAGCTGAGATCTTGTGGAACCGCAGTATTCCAAATTAACATATGCATGACATCATTGCCTTATATCAGACCTTCATCTGTGTGCACATGATTCTATTGGACACACTGCGAGGACTCTTTGCTTGGGAGCTGGCAGGATAAATTTCATTGAATGTCCGTTCTGGCTGATTCTGAGATTTTGCGTTCACACAAACAGCTCCTCAGGGTAATACGTAGAAAAGTTCAGGGTTGCAGTGCATGTGTTAAGGCATCTTTTGTGCACGGCCTCCGTGTGGGTGAAAAACTGATGCCTTGCTCTCAGGTTTGTCCGAAACGTCTCTAGATTTGGTTTATTAAGGTGTCCAATAATAGAAAGTGTTTGGCCAAGTCATTTTTAAAGAGCAAAGGCCAATGGGAAAACTCAGCTGGCCCCCCCCAAATGGTGTAACACGATCAGAAACTATCACTCATGGACATCTGTGGCCGGCCCAGCCAAAACAATATAAATTAAATTAAATAGGTCATGAAAATCCTGTACAAATAAACACATTTCTGTTTAGAGAATACATTTACGCTGACAATGGCAGCTAAAATAGCTACGATAAAATCTGTTTTTACTGGTTCTACCTTCAAAACAGCTGGTAAAACTAATGATTATGTACTGTATATGCAAATTCAACTTCAACCCCTAAAATACATCGTTGTGTGGAAGAGAATCTTAGTAAATGTATTCCACAAATCGGATTACAGATCGCACGTCCCTCTCAGCAGTTACAGCTTTAATTTTATAGAATATGTACGTTAAATGTTTTGTATGTCATGGAGTCAAAGACAGATCCACTCTACAACTTAAGCACAATGCTATAATGTGATTATCATCTAGGGAGGTAAAAACCAACCCAGTCAAATTAACTGGTGAATGCCTCTGTGCAGTGGGCCACACGTGATTGCAAGTGCAACATGTTGAGGTGACATTTATCCGCCGGGGGACTTGAGCCACGCCAGCAGACCCAACCTGCTGCTCGGTTACAGACCCGGAGCGAAGCAGCCAGACTGATTTATAACTTCAACAAGAAGAAACAGCTGCACTTCTCGCTGTCAACTAACCTCATCCTCGACGGATATCCATCCACTTCTTAATTTAGTATGACCACTACCACCTCACTGATACTACACACATACTGCCTATGACATGGCCTTTAACAGAACGTCTGGCGGGTGGGAGAGTTTAATGCCCTGTATGTGAACTGAAGCGAATCCTGATACAAATCTTATAGTACTGATGCTACGTGCATGATCTGATGGACTCCTGCTGTTTGCTGATTGGGCTGCGACTGCCTCAAGGTCTGGAAGCCGGCCCACCTCGGGATAACAGGCAGAGGAATCGCAGGACCCGTATCTGCCCCAGTTTATGCTCCCACCACCACATCTCATCAACAATCTCTCCTCCTGCCTGCTCGCTCTCCCTCTCCTGCTGCCTGCAGAGCTTAAACTGAAAACAGCTGCTTGGAATACCAGACTGATGAAACCCTGTTTAGAGATTTTTTCGTTTTTCTTCCTGCTGTATAATCACGTTTTATTAGCATGGAGCGAAGCATTTAAGGCACAATTATGGAGGGAAAACATTTCTTTATGTGAGCTAAACAGTAGTGCTTATAGGTATGAAAAAGGCCCACATGCAAGTTTATGGGACAGTCCACACAGCACAGTTTACTGTCATTCCCCCTGCAGTTTCATCACTTACATTTATTATACAGTGTGCGGCTGAAAGTAAGAGCTATGTTCATTATCGGTTCATCCACAATGTCTCAATTCTGTCTTCTAGATCTTAAATCAATTAACTGATGTGTTGATCAGCATAAAAATGTATCTGGTACTTATATGAATAACAATTATTGCAGTCTTTTTTAAGCAAAAATTCTTCCCGCAGCTTAACGAATCACCTTTACTCTTTTTACAGTGGCAAAGGGGGATGTGTCATTTAACTTGATAGTTTATTTTTTTAATCTGTATTTTGTATCTTTATCTATAATCTCTTATTATATTTTGCATTGAGTATGTTATGGATGTCTTTGCAGTGCATTGGACTCAGAGTGACAGATGTAACTTTACCTCTACATTAACAACTACTCAGGCTTTGTTTGTGTTTGTTGTTTGAAGCTAGTTTATTAATATGTGGCAGCTATTGGATTTATGTAGTTTAATATTGCTATAGAAAATATATGGACCTGCTGTGGTTTTGACATATCTGGGAGAATACATATTTTTCTTACATTTTAAATATTTTCATTATTTGTATCATTATCAGCATATAACTTTTCACACCTCAACTTTTTTCCCGAATAAAATGTGACTTGAGTACTTGAGTAAAAATATAGTTTAATAAAGAGTACCTCTTCTTGATTACAAATTTCTAGCTCTCTTCCTACCACTGAGAAAATAATCAACAACTTACAATCAGTAATTTTTTAGTTGACAACCAGAGGATAAATCAATATATATTCAGCTTATTAAATGACAAAGATCTCATGTTTGTTTTTAAGGGATAAATTCAGGACTGCGGTCACCTGGGAGAAAGGCAAACTCCGCTCCTGACAAATCTAGGATCCCTTCCCCCACAGAGACTCCATGTTAATGCCACTAAACAGACATGGATAACCTGGGATTCACATGACACATGATATACGCTTCTACCTCCATCATGCAACATGTGTCAAAGCTTTTGTGTCACTTTTTCTGATCAGGTTTGAATTACCTACAATCTCAACCCCTCGGCCATTGAGTCTCCTACCAGCTTAACCCTCCACCACTGAATGTGTTAGGACATGACCTGCAGTTTCCTCTGCAAATAGGTAGACGCTTTGCTTTTATATCCAAGTTTGCAACAGGAGTTTGTTTGTTCACATATTGAACAGACACAGTAGACATCTTTAAACACTTAAACCTGGTGTGAGCTCAGGTGTGATAGACCTGTTCACCTCTGGCCAACTGTCTCTCAACTCAGACACAGTTTTTGCCCCAAAATCTTTTGCGAGGAGAAGCAACGTACCAAACTATGCAGCATCTCTGGCCAAACATAGCAAATGAGAAAAACACATCAATTGATAAAAACACATTTGCACACATATTCATCTTGGCACATCAAAGGGATTCATTGATGTCACTGAACATGGGGAGTCTGCGGCTGGAGAGGGGAGATGTTGGTTATCCATTCCTCAAAGGGTGCTGAGATGCTCCTGACGGGCCCCACGCTCGAGAGCCAGAGAGCGCTATAAACAGAATTTCTAATGTCAGGCGGAAGGGTGGGCGGGTGGGTTTAGGTAGCGAGCGGGCTATGGGGTAGCAGGAGGAATTGACGCCAGCTCACACTTTCCGCGGAGACCAAACAGGGTAGGATACAGACCAGGACTGACACCATTTCACATAGTTCTACAAGAGTGCTGTTATGGAGTGAGCATGAGCACAAAATGCAAACTGCTTGTAAAACTCCACAGGAAAGATTCTGCAAGAAGCAGCTAAGGCTGCACAGTTTAAGTGGCTCGATGGTTGCGTCACCAGTGATTTATGTGTAAAGTGGAACATTAGAAACATGTTATGGCCATAAAATTACCTCAACCCTCTACTTTGGTTTGTGTTACACTAATTACACGTGACCTTGATAACCCCTGTGTGCTATAAATGCTGCTGAGATATACAGTTGTTTAAATGCATAATAAAAGGTAAGGGTAATCAATCAAAATACCACATTTTTTAAATTTCAAATTATATCCGAAATCATCTTTCATCTCTAGCAAATAAAACTGCATTCATTTATAAAATATATATTATTTTACCATTTTCAATTAAATGTTCTCAAACACAAGCAAAGTGTTCATTATCAAAACAATTCACTCCCGGCAAGAGCTCTTAGCCAGCGATGGCATTTCTGCGGTCGCTGGCAATCTGTTCCTAATTGAACAGGGCCGCTGAAATGATGTTGATGTGTTTAACTTTGAAGAAAAAAATCTTTCAAAAACTATAAACCCTGTCAAAAATGTTCGCTCTGTTGACACAGCGCTTGGTTGCAAAAATATTTGTCCGCTAACATTCAGGAATACAACACTGAGGGTTGTCTGAAAGTGAGCCCAGTCCGGCACACTGTTCCCTCTGTTGCAAGAGTATCCACATAGCCTCACCTGAATGCCCCCCCACCCCCACAGACTATACACACACACAAACGTGCAGCACGCATGGATGCATATGTGCACACACACACACACACGCAGCAAGGTGAGTAAAATTCCAAGTGAGCCACCTGATGAAAAGACACCTCAACACAAACAGGCTTTGCTTATGCAGGGAGAGGCCCTTTTATTCGGCGGGACAATGTCTGTGTTGACTTTTCTTTGTCTGCACATTTTTAAGCACCAAAAGCAGCAGAGAGAATGGGAAGGGAAGAAAAAAAAAGCCGGAGAGGCATGCAAATGTAGCCCCTGACATGTTCAGACTAATACAAGCTCTCCATTCATATTTCAATCTCCAACTATTTTCTATTCAACACTCCTGCCCGGTACATGGAGTGTCCCACTGCAGGATTTGATTAAGATATATTAGAGTGGCTCACCTCGCTCTCACTCACTCGCCACCTCTCACACACAAGAGGCATTTCACTCTTTAGTGACGATGATGATGTACTAGCGGAATTATCTCAGAGTGCGGGTGAAGCTGACAAGAGATGGCGTCAAGCGTAGTTAAATCTGGCACTGGTCGGTCGCTACGGGGACAATGTGGCGATAATCACATCAATGAGTCGACAAACAATGAGCTGCATTTGTCGAGTTGACTTCGTAGGGGGAAAAAAAACTCTTTTGGCTCCGCAGACCATGGCAGGCAGAAGTCTGGTGGAACATCTCTGCAAACATAAAACCTCCTCCTCAGCTCTCGGTGGATTACAGCGGAATGTCAGCTCCGAGCAGGCTTTAAATCAGTTATGCTTGGCCCCCAGGGGAACTCTGAGCTGATCCCATGTAGGCCTGTCTCTCATTGCTCATGATAGGGTTGCCACATCCAAATTTAAAAGTTCAGGCCTCAAATCATTCATGTAGCACACTGCGGAGTGAAATTTGCTGCACGGTGACTCTTGTGCAACATCTTGTATCTGTTATTTAACAGGGTGTTCTTTTAAATACTGCTATGTATGTAAGCATTATACTGCTCCTCATAGCTTTAATATTACGCAACAGTACTACGTTGTCAGGCCAGAAGGGGGAGTTGTAAATAGATACATGCAGGAAATGTAAAAATACACACAAAGCACACACTGTTCTATCTACAATTACCAAATAATATTTAGGTCTAACATGGCCACACAGCTACAGTATGAAACTGAGTTTCTACGTGTGGAAATAAAAGCCATGGATTCCTAAACTTCCCACGGGATCAACAAAGTATCGATACATCTATCTCTGTTGACTAGCATCACATAATGTGATTTAGAGACGTTATTTGAATGTGCATCATATGGGATGCACACGTTTTGTTTGCTAAATGATTGACTGATCCGTCGCTCATTAATTTGTCTGAACGGTACTTATAATAGCCGGTTTAAATTATAATTTCATTAACGTAGAAAACTAGCTCACGGTTGAGCCTGAGATGTTATGCAGTCACCTGCCACTAGGAGGAGTTGCAGAAATCCCTTCTCTCCCCGCGGAATTTAGAATAATAAAAACTAGCATGTTAGAAACTGAAGAAAGATGGCATCTCGTAACATCAGCAAAGTTTATAAGCATTTATATCAAGAAAAAGAAAATAAGGTTGTGTGTTGGCTGTGTCAAATTAATTTGCATCTTGACGTTGGCCTGAAATTTAAGAGGGCTACTGCTGCTAGCACTGCTAACGTTAGCAATTATTCGAAAACTGATATATCCCTGCAGACATGCTGGGATACTGATTTAATTTTGCATAACTTTTAGTATTATCTTATTTTTAGTCCTAAATTTAAATTTCTATTTAATCTGCAAATAATGTGTCATTTGGAATATACTGTCTCATGCAGCACGCGTACAACCTCAATCCACACCAGTGATAAAGCAAATCTGTCAGTAACAGCAAGGCTCTCAAAGACAAATAAATCTTATTTAAAGACCAAGAGAGGTGGCAACACTAATTAGTTCAGCCTGTGGGCAAGTTTTATCTCACAAGCCCATCAGCATATATCCCAGAGAACAATACTGCATGATCAACTGCCGAGCTCATTAGTGACACTAAGTCATTGGCCTGACGTGGGGGCAGGCCACTTGTAAATATCATCCAGTATATCTGACTGTATTCAACTTTATCCACAGGTGTAAACAAACCAACCCCTGACTTTGAGTCTTAACAGGCACTGAAACAATCCTCTCATCAATCAAATGCACTGCATTCACACTAAGCCGCGAGCACAGGGCAATGCAGAGACCTTCAGACATCTGCTAAGTATGCCAGCCATTGTCTGCCTGCTTGTTTTCTGCCACGGCGATGATTGACACAGCCAGCTCACTCTGTCCCATTGACCTCATTTCTTCTTCCATAACATGGAGGATTATACCTTCAAATTTTAAATCCTCTCCAATTATTTGCTACTTTGTCACGAGGAACCAGAACAGCCGTTTTGATTTGCAGCTTTTGTATCTGGACAAGTAACACAAGGTAACAAGAGGGTCCATTGGACTGATACAAGTCAAAACAAAGCAGAGACAAGGTAGTAGACCGATAAAATATCACCAGACAAACCAAATATAAGACTATTAGATTGGTTTGTTAGTAGCTTTACTGTTCATCATTAATATTACAACTATTAAGTTTTTTTTCCTTATTACTCCTTATGTCAACCAAAGTTTAAAGAAATAAAAATATATAGGGGAAAATATATTATTCCTGAAAATAAGTACTTAGAAGCATGGAGGTAGACCGTGCACACGGGGGGTATTTATCCCCTAGTGTGAGCAGAGTGGCCATTTAGTTAATGAGCTCCAATGGAGACCTCCAATGAAGCCATCACGGCTGCTCAGAATAACAATGGTCAACTAACGCCTTTCTAATTGAATGGAAGATACAGGGAGGAGAGGGGAGTGGGCCTGGAACACTGAAAAGGAGACAGACGAAATAGGAGGGGGTGGTCTTTTCAGTCAGATGCCTCCCAGGCCTTAACGAAAGTACTTTTTTTGTTTGTTTTTTTTGGGGTGGGGGGGTCATGCATTGGGGGATGGACGAGCTCAGAGGAACTCTGCTCTCCAGCAGGGATTATTATAAGGAAGTTTGCACAGTCCCATTTAAACTGTACTGAATGGGCTACGCTCCCAAGCAGTGTTGGGTTGAATTGTTTAAAAAGGAGTTGTGTTTTTTTTCTCCTTCGCCGTCGTCACTTCCTCTGACATGTTCTTTGACCATAGAATGGGATTTTATCACAATGAACGTTTTTGTGCGACTTCATTGTGGATGTTTGCATCATTGCTAACTGGTGTGAAATTATGGTCACTCCCAGCTCTTCACTAGCTGTAAGCCATGTTAAACTCGATATTTATAACTAGAAAACACTTTTTTCTGGAAAGAACATACTGCACAGCGGCAGCAGCAAAAAAAGAAACATGCATGTGAATGGCCTTTCACAACCAAATGAACAACTGGGGTCATGCAGCAAGTTGTGCATCAACAACACTAACAAGGGACTGTCAGCCTTAATACTGTGGTGAAATGCCTCCCATATGAGTCAAAGCGAGGTATTACATTGATGTTACTGCAGGATATGAATGTCTTGGTTTTTTTTAAATGTGTGCACAAAGTCTAAAAATACGCCAAGCTGCAAACTAAAGGAGTACACCTACTTTAGGGAAAGGGATCACAGTGGGAAACTTGAAAATAATACCTTGCACCTCTAATGGACATTTCACAAAAACACCAGCAAAATATCTGTCAGCACATGAGATAAAATGAGCTTTAGCAAGGCGAGGTCACAATAAGGACTGTAATTATGAGATCCAGTGAGAGCAGTGCAGGGTGTTTTCGCTGAGAAATTGCCATTAATCCTTTTAGAATGACTGATGTGTGAGAACTCTGAACCGAATGAGAAGTTGTCAAATGTAGGCCCTGGGTGGAGGGCTGGGTGGCACAGAGAAATTTATATCCCCCCTCAAAAAAAGAACAAAGAAGTAGTTAGTACTCCTTGAGAGGCCACTCGGAGGGAATATGGCGGTGTGTCAGTGTGTAAGGAACTTTTACGCACAGCCAAATTTTTTTTTCTCCTCCAGCTCGCGCTGAGTGCAATATAAAGAGGATAAAGAAACAGCCACAGCCACACTTACTGTTCTGGCACTGGGGGACAGCGCGCCGTTGGATAGGTAGGGGTTGGAGAGGTCTGGGATCATGAGGAACGGGTAGCCAGGATAGTGAGGACTCTTAAAAAAGCCTCCATCTTGCTGCCTCCTCAGTGCTGCAGGGGTATAAAGAAATAAAGAGAGTCATGGTTAATGCAGGCACTGAAAGTGGCACAATCACCAGCTCCAGCGCAGAAAGTACCGAGGGTGTTTTTATTTGTTTGTTTTTTACCTTCACTGAAGTAGTCTCTTGTTTTCTCATAAGTGTCTGAGTCCACTCTGGTTTGGGGGCGCCTCTCTGCTTGCTGACAAGGAGAAAACACACACACACGCGCGCAGGGGAAGAAAAACTATGTTGAAACTTTGCAGCAGCATTAAAAAAATCACACCCCTGTGCATTGGACGGGCTGGAGAACATTTGTGCATGCTGTGGCACGGGGGGGGGGATTCTTACCTCCGAGTCTGACGAGCTGCTGTTGTTTTCCGACTCGTTCACCAGGGAGGACTTCACATCATCCAGGTCCCTCTCCGCGGACACGTTCTCGGAGATCTTCTCCTCCTGCTCCCCTTCGTCTTTAAACGAGATCATCTCATCGTTGGCCCCCAGGTCGTCCCCGCCGCCTCCGTTCAGCTGTGGCATGTTGGCACAGCAGTGGATGAAGGATCACACACACAGGGAAACAGCAAGGCTCAGCACCTAGTCACTTCTATGATATGTATATAGCGTCTCGGACGAGCGTAGTCCAAAACGCGCCACCGGAGCGAGTCGCACCAAAAACTACAAGGAGCAGTTCATGTTTCGAAACTCCCTTCTCATCCCCTGAACGCGGCTCCGTGGTCCATGGCGAGCCTCGCGACAACAATAATCCACAGTTTAAAGTTGCGACACGCGCGCGGATGGGAAAAAAGATCGATGGATAATTATGGCGTCGGTGGCCGGATGCGCAGCGCAAACTTGGCAAAGTTTCGCCTCCTCCTCCGCAGCTTGTGGACAACTTGTGGCCCCCGTGTTTGTTGCTGCTGCTGTTGCTGCTCAGGAATGGAGCTGGGGGGTGGGGGTGGTACTTTCTCTCTCCCCGTACAGATCCAAGTGACCTCAAGAAACACAACTCAAGTCCAAGCGACTGCTAAAGGAAGAAGAAACACGTCCGATTTCATCTCCTCATATCCAAACAATGGCTCGAGTAGAAAACAGAAAGAGGACGGGGGGGGAAAACGGCCACGGGCTGCAGCTCAGTCGTCTTCACTCCTCTCGCGCGTGTTTTCTTCCCACAAGTTGGTTTCTCCTGCAACAAGCTCGTGAAACTGGATAAAAAGAAGAAACGAACTGAGAAACAAAAGCCGACGCGAAGTGTGAAATGTTTCAGCTGAACGTGGTCGCCCTCTCGCTCCACATCGCTGCCGGGGAATGCGCCCTGAAAAACTACTTGGTTGTTCAAGTGGAAGAAAAAGCGCAGCCCGTCCGACCAGGGGAGGAGTTAGAGCTGAAAACCGACACTTCATTCACCAGCGTGGAGACCAGCCCCAGTCTTAACCCTCAAACCCCCGCACCACATCTTCTGATTATTATCGTTTCACTATATAGTTATTATAATGATGTATCACTACAAAAAAAGCAACAACAACAATTATAACAGTAGTAATAAGAACGATTATAATAATATTAATACATATTTTATAATTTATGAACATTTATTTATGTTCATTAAAAATAATTGAATCCAGGGGCGGTTCAATGAGTAGGACCAGGGGGGCCACTGGCACCAGTTGAACTCTGATTGGCCCTCTGAAGTTTCACTGTCATGTCAGTAGTCTTTTTTAAACTAAATTAAACTAATTAATAAACTTATTATTGTGAGGTTTTTTTTAAATACAAATTGTGCTTCAACAGGGAATAATCGTCTAAATTTATTCAAAGATGTGTAGCATTTATAAAGCTTAGCGAACCTTACAGCTGTTACACCAACATTTGTTCAACAGAGCTCAAATAAGAGGATGAACTGGTGCGTCTGTTCGACCTCACAAACTCATCAACTGAGACTCTCTTGTCGCTGTCTTGCCAAATTAATGCGTTCACCCAGGTGTCTTGTTTCCCTCACCGCCGATCGGACGCAGAGCCGGTAAAAAACATTTGTCTAATGCAGAGTAATTTGAACCTGGAGTGAATCCCGATTGAATCAAACCCCATTGCAGACAAAAGCCAGATGTAAGTGGGTGTTTGTGGGTTTTTTAGACCAGAGGAAAAGGTTCTTTATTGCCCCCTCTGTTTAAATTGTGGCCCCTTTATGGACTAAGCCACAATTTTGAATTGTTGACATCAACATATGAGAATATGCAAGAATGAAGTGTGTTCCTAATTATGTTTTAAGTACATTTAAAATTGAGATAAAAATGGATCATGTGGTGAGAGCAGCCCAATATCTCTAGTGTTGTCAAGTCGCGCGCCACAGAGACCACACAGCCTCTGTCTGTGTGAAAATGACAGGCCAGTGAGAAAGTCCTAATTATACACTGCCATGTAAATTGCATGTCTGCATGTCGTGAAACAATACGCTGGGAAAGATAAAGCTCAATAACACCTGGGATAAGCATGGCCTATTATGGCCCAACTATAGGCATGACAGAGAGTGAGGCAACACGCCCCCGAACACCCAGGACAAGCCTGTTGCACTTTTTTTCTCTCTCTCTCTCTCTCTCTCTCCTCTCTCTCTCTCTCTCTCTCTCTCTCTCTCTCTCTCTCTCTCTCTCTCTCTCTCATCTCTCTCTCTCTCTCTCTCTCTCTCCTCTCCCTCTCTCTCTCTCTCTCTCTCTCTCTCCTCTCTCTCTCTCTCTCTCTCTCTCTCTCTCTCTCTCTCTCACTCTCTGCCTCTGGCCCCTTTGTTGATTTGAGGAACAGGATTGGAGGCCTGATTTTGCAAGCAGCCTTGGAAGAACAAGGGAAGTGGTCTCAGCTTTTCTCTCTCTCGCTCTCTCGCGCTCTCTCTCTCTCTCTCTCTCTCTCTCCTCTCTCTCTCTCATCTCTCTCTCTCTCTCTCTCTCTCTCTCTCTCTCTCTATCTCTCTCATCTCTCTATCTCTCTCGCTCTACTCTCTCGCTCTCTCTCTCTCTCTTTTATACTGTGGAATAACCTGCAAATAAATCTGAATGACTGCAGCTTTTCAAATGCATTGAAAGAACATTTTAACAGTAGGACTCGCAAAGTTTTCCAAGTTGTACCACCCATAAGTTTGCGGATAAGTTTTTATTCTTTTGGAAAAGTAACTTTCCTCATCCTGTCTTCGTCTCTCTCAGTCCAAATCCACCGGCCCTCAGACTTCTCTAAACTTCTGATGCAAGTCGACAGGCTCCAGAAAAGAAGTCACTGATGCTGTCGACTGCATGTCAGCAAGCAGAGGGTTGACTGACAATCAAGTCTCCAAGGGCCTCATTAGATCCCCACTCCTCCAAGGTGTTTGTGTGTGTGTGTGTGTGTGCAACATTGTGTGTATTTGTATTCTGTTAAAAGCAACATGTACTGTAGTTGCATATTACATTTTCTATGAACTGCATGCAGGGTAGTTAAAATGGTGGTTTTGTTATCCACATAAATATACTTGTTTGGACTTGCATATACACACACACTCATACACACACACACACACACACACAAACATACACACACGTACACACACAGGCACACACACACACACAGGTGAATATTTGCCCTCAGGGCTGCACATCATTGTTTATCTGGGCTACTCTATACGGAGACTGTAACAGTGCATCCCCCTAAAGATGCATGGACTAGTTTGTATTATTTGTTCATCCACATTTATGATGCAACCCTTTGTTTGGTTCCAAACTCCAACATATTTTTCCATACCCTAAATTAAATAACACAAAACCCATGATAATACTACAGATTTTCACCATAATATATCACATGTCACACATGTAATAGACTCTGCAGGTCCCAGCAGGTGCAATTACAATCATTCTGTGCTCATGTAGCACAGCCTTATAAAAGATTAATACAGAAATCAAATATTAAAACAAGTCAACACGGGAAAAAGAATAATGACATGCATAAGCAGTTTCTGAAAGGAAACATGTCCTGAACACTGACGTTTCTCACACATGCCTAACTTTCTGCAGCGTGCCATGAAGCACCACTGGCATGCAGAGGGAGTCTTGTTCGCAGTAACCTGCAACATATAACACCTGTGTGATAAATAAAATAACAAAATGTAACTGCCCCAGAGGAGTTTTATTGTAAAATTAGACAGCAGGGCAAAAAGAAGATGGATATTGTCAAAAGATGAAATGGTCACTCTTAGTTCTGATTGGAGGGTTTAATTCTTTTTTTGACAAATATATTTTCTGACTCCTAGATTTAATATGTAGGATTTTTTTATGTTGGTACAAAGCTATTTTAATTATTTTGTAAAGTGTCACTAATATTTGCTTCTAATTGCTTTTAATTATTTATTATTGTTTGTTAACTATTTCCTATTATTTGCCATTTCATTCTACATTTATAACATGTCAAGCACCTTGGAACTGGGTTTGAAAGGTGCTCTATCAATAAAGATGTTGTTATTATTATTATTATTTCATCAAGTCAGCAGTACACTGTTTATTAAATTTTTTTGTTGGAAAATCTCCCAATCAAATGTAAGCTGAAAATGTATTTCTGAACACCTGCGACAGAAAACTCCTTCTTTACAGTACCGCTGGTATCCCTCCCTCTACTCCCCACCACTGCCTTGTTAGAGCAGGATTGGTTGTAACTGGGAGTTGATGAGGGGTCAGGAGAGATGCGAACAGCCACAATCTTAGCCCGGGGGCAGATCGACTGGTGGCCAGAAAATTTATTCAGAGGATGCTGTCCCTGCATCTGCCTTACTTTGAAGTTGCTCTCTCAACTCTGGCTTGTCGTACGTGCCTGTGTGTTCATTTCCCCCCTCTCGCTATAAGAGGGGGGGAAAAGCGCAGAGATGGAGCGCTACTGTGTGTCAATATACATGTGTGTGCCTCTGCATGTGATGTGTGTTCCTGTCAGGGTGCACGCGTGTGTGTGCATGTGTGTATGTGTGTGTCTGACGGGAAGCGAGAGTTGGGGAAAGAAAGCAGGCGAGGGAGGAGAGAGAGAGAGGGAGCGATGCTGCGTGCCAATCCATACTCGCTTTGGAGAATTCAAGGTCATCCTTTCATGTTTTGCCAACCATCGGTCAATCAGTTTCCAATCAAAGTGGTGCTTAATTCAGCAGTAATTCCCATCTCCTCATCACGTTCCTCGCCCCACTGTTTCCGAGGTGTTAAAGCAGTTCCCTCGCCTTCCCTCTGATCTGCTGCAGTGATTCCAACATGTCTTGCCAGGCCAAACCCTCCCTGTCAAGCTCTCTAATAATGCTTGTTAAAGTGTGTGGAGGACATGTCAGATCACACAATGTGCTACTGCGGCTTCCATCCATCTCACTTCAGGAGATTTAGGTTTCACTTGATTGTTTTTGAAGTGTACCCTGATCATGCTCCTTCATTAATCCAGAGGGCCCTCCACAACGTCTCCATTTGGTTTTTGTACCGTTCACATTTTGGTAGATGGAGCAAAAAGAAATTGGGCAACACGTACCTAGATGATTTGTAACAGATGGGTCTCTTTCTCAAAATCTGCAATGCTCCTATTCATATAAAATGCTTCATTAGCTTCACCAAGGAGGTCATGTTGTCTCCTATTTCCATTTGTTTATTGGTTTGTGTTGTTTGTTTGTGAACAAAATTACAAACAAATGACAGAATGGATTTCCACAGAAATAGACTTGGAGGATTTGGTATGGGTCAGAGAAGAACCTATCAAATTTTGGTGTGTATCCGGATCTAGGAATGTTTTTTCACTTTCTTTAAGTTTCCAAAGGAATAAGTCAGGATCTGGATGAAAATACTAATGCAGCTTTATCTGCTCCAAAGTTCTGGACCAAACTGCCACTAGATTTCAAAGAAGCTAGTTCAGTAAACAACTTTAAACTTGTATAATTATTGTTCTTTTTCATTTCTGTTTATATACTTTTTTTTTATTCAATTTTTTTTTATTTCCTTTTCTTTTGAATGTCATGTTAATTACTTGTTACATACAAAATCTGTTTCGTCTGTAATTCAAATTGCCCATCTTCTTTTATTCATAAACATGTTGTATTTTTATGAACATTTTTTGATTCTTGATCAATTAGGTATGTAAATAACTTTGAACGGTATCACATGAAAGGTGTTATGCAAAAAAAGTGTATTATTATTATTTCCAAAAATCTGGCATATTTAGGGAACTGATTTGTGTGTGAAATTTGATGCAGCTTTATGGATTCTAAGTGGTGTTTTGGACCTTGGCGAAGGTTGAGCCATTAAACAAATAGCAATCCACTTTTTAAATAGAAAAACATATGGTCCCACCTCTACTTTCATTTATCCATTATCTACGTTTTTCTAAAACATCCCAAGATGCATTTCCCCGTGTGTCAACTTTCTCCCTGACATCACAGAAGGATCAACAGATTCAAATGATCAAAAACAAAGCATTTGTCTCTCGCACCGTACAGCAGGATGCAATGCAGATGACGAGCCCACGCGACTCGTTTGCATCACCACTCTGCTATATTACCTCAACTCCTCAGTCATCACGCTAAGTATGGATGGGAGTGCCGCACGCAATCGTGGATCTCACAAAAATAACCTCATATCCGTTTTAATCCGCAGAAAGGTCCCCTTTCCAGGCTGGTATGGGCGTATGTGGCATTTAAGACTGTGTGAGGATATGATTAGATGACAGTTTTTACTGCCTAAAGGGTGTAACTGGAACACTAAACTGTGCAGAGAAGGGAAAATAAAAGACGGTTGCAAAGTTTTATTCCTGCCTTTCTCCTTCTCTCTGGTGTTCTCTTGCGTTTGTCGTATCCTTTTTCCAGAAGTGTCCCGCAGGTTTTGAGACAAGAAGGAGCTCATCTGCAGGAGGAGAAAAAAATCATTACATTTCTTTAATTAAAGGATCAAATTAAAAATTGTGACAAAAGTGAATTCAATGATATATAGTCTGCCTTGACACGTTTCCGTGAAATGACTGAATATTACTCCATAAAGCCGATCAATGCTGCTGGTGCAAAGGATAAAACATTATGAGACTTAAAAGACATCAAACACGTCTGAGTCTTCCACTGCGGATTTACATCCTTGTTAAGAAGTACTCACTCAGGCCTCTTGACTGAAATACATGTCCATGTTTTTCTGTATCGCAGAGGATGCTTTTAAGGAGCATTATTTCTGTGAACTTCAAAGCCTGCCAAAAGCACTCTCCCTTTGGAGTGCAGCTTGAAAATGTACTTATATTTTCCAAATGGACAAGAAGGGGCCCTCACTGGTACTGAGGTGATGCTAATGCAATGTGGGACTAGTGTTCAGTGTAGTCCAGCACAAAAAACACAGTCTGTATTAAACACTGTTAATCTTTTACTGGCTTGATTTTATATTAACTTTAATGTCTCGTTATTTTAATTACAAGAGGACTAATATACTTTTTATTTCTCTGTCTATATGGAAGTCTGTGTTTTATGGTTGAGGGGAAAAAAGAAGCCCAGCTAACAATGCCAACAGGTCCTCATGGACACAGTTTACTGTGTACGGCTCTGTGGCTGACTCCTGTCCCCAAAGCACCAGTCAGACTCTTTCCAGATGCTGCATCCAGGCGCTCTGCTGTTGCCTGGTTTTATTGATCCAGTTAACATTAATGCTCACAAGGTCACAGTCTTCAACCGTCGGTGTTTTCTCAGCTGAGGACGCATTGCGCCGCTCCTCCGAGGACTGGAGATTCTTTTCTGTGATGTAAACCCTGCCCAAGTGAGAGGCTGTTGACTTTATTTAATATGTCCGCAGTCTGGTTTTGTTTTATGAGCATTACGCAAATGAAATGGTTTGCATTATGCGTGAACCGTACGTTCCGCTGAGGCATGCACGGCTGCAGACAGCTGGAAGTAACTTGAGCCCCTCAGTCACTTATCAGCCCTGGCATCCCTGCCATTTCCCATAGCCATCTTCAAGCCAGAAGAATCCAGCCATTGTTTTCATCTCTGTGGGCCCTGTGTTAACTCAGCAGTGCCTCGCTGATTGTTGCTGAGATATTAAAGAAAATGGTAGATTTGTCTTTGTCCATATAACCCTGTCTTGTGACATCCAAGCTCTTGCTCCAAGTGCATGTGTGTGTTTGTGTGTGTTTGTCTGTGTTTGTGTGTCAAGGGGCTTCTACTTGATGCAGTTGTAGAGAGCAGCTGCACCTGCCCAGTACGTCAACAACAGGGTCTGGAGCAGACACTCAAGAAGAGAGGTGGCTTTCTCACCACTGGCCTCACTGAATCTGCTTACTTTCCAAAGACAACAATGATCACGCTGCTCGGCTGCGCCACAGAGCTTTTAGGCTGTATAGGCTTGGCGCCTGGTCTGTGTGGCCTCGAGATTATCTCCCGACTGAGCCCTCTACATACAAGCTTATTGGACTTCCTCACGCCCTCTTGTTTTTGTGGCTCTAGAGTTTCCAGGATGCTTTCTGACTGTCTGTTTTACACATAGAGACAGGATCCCCCGTGGGGGTTGTTAGGAGGTTACAGGGGGGCAGTTAAGGGGTCAGGGAGAAACTGTCAGTCTATTTCCCTTCTCTGGCCTTGGGAAACTGCACCACAAGTCTTTTGCATATTTTTAGCGTCCTTGCTCGTTTTGTCAGCGTGTATCCACAGGAGAAGATAAACTTATTCCCAATCCACGAGGGCTTTCGATTTTCACATGGATTACTTATTATTAGTTCTCTTTTGAGTTTTTTTTCCTGTCTCTGGTCATAGGATGAGAGTGTGCAGCACACAATCTGTCAGAACAATGCACACAGTTTGAAAACCATCATCTTTATGTGTCTGTAAAATTCTCCTCCATAGAATTACTGCACAACCCTCTGCTGGTGATTGCCTCATACTTGAACATGCACATCTGGTGGGGTGTGTGCACAGACACAGGAAGCGAGGGGTTGCCGTGGAGAAGAACAGTATGTATGGTGAGTCACAGGTCATGCTGCTCTTTTTGGTGTCTGTGTCAACGTCTATACATTTTTACTTGATTTGTTTCCCCATTGGTGATGAGGAGAATCAGAGCCAACAAATATCCGAAAGGTCACATTTATATGATAGATATCAATTAGAGTATATCATTTGTAAGGGCTAGCGCTAATTTGGGATGAAATTTGTGCTGTTTTTCTTTTTTTTTAAGTGAAACATAGTAAATACACTGTTTGGAAACTACAGATGCATTTTCCTGGTTTGTTGAATTCTGTCTTAAGTATGGGGGGTGAAATGGGCCCCATCTTTTGCTGTTAGTAAATTGATGTGCCGGGCAGGACCAGAGTCACGCTGATCAGACACATCTAAAACTCTAAGAAGTGAAAATTGAGATGATTGTGGGGGATAGAAAGCATTTTGAGGGAAATGACAGGAGACAGGCTGGATAATTGAGAAAAGAGCAAAAAAAGATAAAAACACCTCCCTCTCTTCTTCGGTGAACTGTTCTCTGAGGTCGGGGCAGATGTCTAGTGATTGTACTCAGGTGAGAGAGTGAGCATACATGAACCTGCCGCTCATTTACATTGGAGAGCATTTAGAGAGAATTAACTGAGTGGTGCTATTGCCCAGATAATATTACTCACAGACATGTTTTACCTGCTGCACCACATTTCTTCCTGTGGTATCCGTTGGTGCAACAAACTCTCTCTCTCTCTCTCTCTCTCTCTCTCTCACTCTCTCTCTCTCTCTCTCTCTCTCTCTCTCTCTCTCTCTCTCTCTCTCTCTCTCTCTCTCTCTCTCTCTCTTTCTGTCTGCAGCTCATTCCTTATGTGCGTGAATGACTGGCCACTCATCTGTGGTTGTTAAAAAAGCTGCTGTATACATATCAGCCTAACTGAACTGCTGCAGAGTTTACACCACCTCTCTGCCGTACAAGTTATTATCATTGTCAGTATTCTCACTCTTTATGCTGTGTGGTGAGAATTAAGCTGTGAGAAAAAGAGACGCTGTGTATGAAGTAGATATTACAAGTAAAGCATGTTTAACCACATTAACAATATCTGAACCAGACTGTTGTTCTGTTGCCTTCTAACTCCACTGTACAATTATCACTCAGCGAATAGGAGGGTGCGTGCCAATAAAAATAAGTCATTTCTGTTTTTTGCTTTGGCCCACCTCTCCATAATGCTCGCCTCTGCAGCTGCACCTCGCTGTGGAAAACAAACAGTGCAGTGCAGCTGGGCTCCTCAAGACAGCGAAAAAGGGGGAATTTTAATCCCATTTTTCCCCCCCATTTGGCACCAGCCAGATTTATTTGGTCATAAAGCGAGGAAAAGCACCCCACCATCTGAGAAGGATTGGGAAGTGAGAACGCAAATTATGCCAGAACCCCAACTGCAGACTTAGAAACACAACGGGCCAGGAAATGAATCCCCAACAGTCAAAGTGCTCAAAACACAGACGTGTCTGATTAACTCAGACAGTGACACATTCGTGGGATACCTGGACGGCTCCGATCTGCTCGTCATGCTCACAGAACACTAAGAACCAACTAAGTGTGCAGCCGTGCAGATTTTTTGACAGTGATATCATGCACAGAAACAGTTTTTATCACCACGAGGCGCATAAGCCAAAGGCTAACCTACACGTGTCTCTCATCCATTCCCTGCAGCGTGGTCTGAAAACAAACTATCCATGGAGCCTCAAACCATTTCCAGCTGTCACGTCCCTCCTCAAGTGTAGCTACTAACCTGATATGATGGGGGCAGGATGAGGTGAGGGTCAGGCCTAGAGGAGGATACATAACATGTAACTAACACTGTGAGCATTATATTCATAAATGCCTGTGGTTGAAAAATGAGGATGGCCATGTGCTGCACCTATTGTCTCTCATATTACCTCTATTAATGGCTCATCTTACGCGAGACACTACAAGTCTTCACACGTCCAATAACAAGCCTGAGAATAATGAAAACACACAATTATGCGGCAGTGGAATGTAACTAAGGACATTCAGATGATTTTATTCGAGCGCTTCCATGTTATGTTACATTATACTGTTGGAATTTCTGCTCCATCTCTTGTGTGCGTGTGTGTAGTGTGACTTGAGTATATTTAGTCAGGTTTACATTGGTAAAAGTTTTCAATTATTCAACTCTTGTAATTACAGTCAGAAAGAAATAGTAATTTTAACACATGAGTGTGCGATAAATTAGAAATGTTTACTCTATCTGTTAAAAGTTAAAACTATGCCTCAAATGTGACAAACACATGCCTGAAATTAAAATAAATCAATCTGGCGACAGATACAAATATGAAGCCTTTTCATCGCCATCCATTAGAAAACAGCTGATAAAATGCAAAACAACAAACATCTGGAATATTGTTCAAAGCTGCTGCTAAGTTCGCGCCGTAAAAATGATAAATGAGTGTCCCTGTGAACGTCTAGAGAATAGCATGTCTCCTCATCCCATTTCTGCGTGGGACGCAGCTTAAAGCTCTTGGTTCAAGTGCAATAAAAGAAATAAGACTATTTCTCAAAAAAACCTTCGGAATAATCTTCACAGGAAATATTGTGTGGATGCTGTTTCCCTCAGACACAAGAACTTAAACTGATATACACCTCGGCCGCTGCTGTCAGTTAGTAATAGCCTCAGGAGAGGTGCAACAAGTTTCCATTATGAAAGCATGGTGTTTCTGTTTAACCGTCATAAACGTCTGCTGTTCTGGGGCGATATATATTTAATTGTGCCGCCAGAAACGGCATTTACGTGGTTGTTTATACCCTATCCTGTTTTAAAAGGTCATTGCAGTCAGAGGCATGTATCTGTTTCTCAGCTCCTGTGGTTCAAGTATAACACTAGTGTGGTGAAAATCGTACAATACAACCACTCCTTTCTTGGCTGTCTTAATGATGTGCCTTACCCTCTGTTAGCTACTTAGATTGAATTTCCCAATTTTGTATGGGAAAGCTTGTGGACCACAGCCTCCATTAAAGATATGCAAAGAACGCATGCAAGGAACAGAGCTCTACACATGTACTGAAGGCAATCAGGATGTTCAATAAGAAATAGTCAGTCTGTGCATTGTCCTGATTCCACTTCCTGAAACTCTTGATAACGACTGGGCCTTCCAGCGAAAGACGGTGTGAGAAGAGACAGAGAAAAAGAAGCAATTTTGACGTTTTGTTTTTGAAGGGGTGCGTGGTGGGAGGGGGTGGGGGTTGGCTCTTTATCTCGCCTCACTATCCAACCTCTTACCTCCCCTTTTGGGCCTTTAGGAGCATCCTGTGACCCCCTGACCTCCCGGACAATAGAGACCAGGACGTTTCCCAGTGAGCGCCGATGGAGCCAACAACAGGAACATGAGGGGTGCTCCTGGGAAACAAACTGTTTATTGTGCAGCAGGATGGACAGCCCCCCCCCATGTCCCAGTCACTTACTTTCACACACAATCACACACAGCGCACACCTCCGCACAGTAAAAGCCTGTCAAACAACAGGTGGCAGCTTCTGAACCACGTAGCAACTGTCGAAGGCTTTTCAAATCTCCCGAGAGTGCATGCATGTGTGTGGTGGTTGCTAAAAAAGGATATTTTGCTTTCATCGAAGTCACAATCTATGACCATATGATGCAGCTAAAAAGTTTTTTTTGAATCTTTGTCAATGTCCAAGGAGACATCCTGTAGACAACAATGTGTCAGCCGTCGCCTTCTTCGTTTCTGCCCTGACACATGCAGGCTGCAGATGATTTATATTATATTTATATTTAGTCAGACTTTCTATTTGATAACAGTACCAGGCCATTTGTTGGTGCTGCCACTGCCTGTCTGTTTCAGAGGAAATCCTTCCTTTGTCTCTCAAGGAAGCTCAGCAAACTGGGAAAACCTGAATTTGTCATCAGAACTCAAACAGCTGGAACACATTTGATTGCGGAGAGTCGCCGCTAAATGTATTAGTCAACACTCCAGACTGGTTATTACCTACGCTCTGGGGGCTACTCATTGCAAGAGCAGCACTGTAAAACTGTTTCCCGAGCTGTCAATCACCGTGCCAGAAATGTGTTGCAACACAAGAGTCACAGAGGCCCCAGGGATTGGTCCTTTAAGTGCTTAACCCCATAGGATTACTGGTTCTTTATGACTATGTGTGATTTGTGTCTATGCTCGGCATGATGCACATCTGATAAGGGTGGATCAGAGGTGACAGACACGGGGGACTGCATCTGAACTCATTCTCTCTGCTCTCGTCGGAGAGATATTACATTCAGATAATCAGAGAAGAAAAAAAACATTAATCATCTTTGGGATGAAGAATCCATGAGTCATTCTTTCTGATATAACCACAATGTTTAGTGATATGTGGAAAGAATTAAATGATATGGTACATATGTTAAGTTTGAGGCTCATGCGAGTTTCCACATTTGGTGATACTTTACTTTTCCTTTTCCTCAAGTATATTAACCCTATCACAGCAGGATACCTATGAACATCTGGCAAAGGGACTTCTAATAAAAAATTTGCCTTTCAGCTGACTGATGCATTTACATTTGTATGATTGTTGATTATTTATTAAATTTTCCTTTTCCAAATAAAGAATAAATAATGATTTTAAAAGCAGAACATGTGATATCTTTTAATTTTTTGTCTAAAAACTTTCAAAAGGGGGGGAAAAAGCCTGTCAATTAAAAAAATAACAAATAAAACACAGACAAAACTAAAGTCATATTTGTGTGCAAGCAGCCCTGTGTGTAAATGAGACATCCAGTAACCAACTATGCAATTAGGCCAATAAAAGCTGGATAGTTCTCCATGGCCACAATTAGAGCATGTAATACCATTTAATAAGCACCTTCTTGAAGCTGTAAATGTTTATATGATTTCATGATGTAAACCTTATGAGCCAAAAACAAACACGCAGTCCCGTACCAGCTTGTTTTAATGTCCAACACTCAAGAAGATGAGAAGTATCTTTAAAAGTAGAAGCTAAAAAAAACTTATAATGGACTATAATATATTGATCAAAGTTGTAAAACTCTCTCACAGTGATACTCACAAAAGCACGGGGGAAGATTTGAAGAATGATTCAGAGGTTTTCTGGGTCAAATGGCCACCTCAGCACTGACAAGCAAAATCAAATCACAGCTAAGGAAATGAGCCATGAAACGCTGATTGCTCCATTCATAATGACCCTTTTCCAGTTGCTTAGCTCAAGAATTATATGATTGTTCAGAGTGCTGACTTCACTGCAAACATGAGTGCTGCTTGCACATATTGCCTGAGTGTATAATCAAATCAAGACAATTGATACAAGGAGTGAACAAATATCTCTTAGTATGTGCGAACAATGGATCTTTGTTGCACAACAGAGCCCTCAGAAAGCTAATACACTGACCGAAGGTAGAACACCTCTGGGGACTGGGAGCCCAGCTTGTGCTCAACAATAATTGGTTGCGCTTTTATTGGATAATTCAGACATTGGCAGGACCCAGTTAAGTTGATTTTTAAAACGTAGTGAGCATATGTGCTTCGTCATGGCAACCATGGGAAAAGTAGCATCGAGAGAATAATACTTGAGCGCGGACACAGCTTTAGCATAATTGCCCCAGTAAGAGCTCTGCTTTCTGCTATACAATGAAACTGATGATGATTCATGTGACCAAAAAGACAGATGACTGTCTGCCAAGTCCAAGGTTTCAAATAACCGCACTATGGGCTATATTCCTCATGAGAAAAGCCAGCTAAGCTTCTGCCCCCACCCATATCATCCCAGCTCTGACACTTTCACACCTCGGCTCATACATCAATATGGAACTGGGGGCACCAGGCCTGTAACTAAAAACTCAACTTCTTGGTATAGGTGGGAAATTCCCCACAAAGGTCACTGATAGGTTTCCCAAAAGAAGGAAAAACATGTCTTACTTGTTGCTTTGGATGTTTACAAGGTAGCATGCACCCCCTAACTAAGGGACTTACCAGCGCCTCTGTCAGTTACACATGTGATATCAGAGGGAACTACAGTAGGGCGATTGTGGGAGGCTTTGTGAGCCGAAGCTTCAAGCCAACAAAGTGTGGGCTTGACTGTGTCTGAAAACCTCATGCTGATAAATGGCCTCTCCAAGAACACAAACTCGGAGCACAAGGCCCCTGGTGCACACGACCCAAACTGCTACCTCTGCTGCTGGCAGAATCTGATTACAGGCAGGCCCCGAGGACAGGCAGGTCATTGAGAGCACAGAGATGAGCAAACAATAAGATATTATCTGAAGGAATCTTCAGCTTTCCAAAGGAAAATGGTCCCTCTCAGTGTCACACTGACGATAGGATCCTCAACCTGACACTGAATCAGCCATTTAAGAAGAATGAACACTGCTGCCCATTCATACATAGCCACTAAAATAATGAGAGCTCTTTTTTCCCCCTTGTTTAAGATATATAAAGGGGAGCTCATGAGGCTTTGCGAGACAAGGCTATGCAGAAACCGGAGCACGCAGCTGACTCAGATGAATATGCCTTTACAATGATTGGGTATTGAATGAACAATCCTATAGTCTTTTCCCTCATTCTTATGTACGTGTAAATAATACACATGCTTGGTTTCATTGCACTTCGCTGCTCCATTGTAATGCATTTTTGCAAGATGACTTACAAACAATTCTTTAAATGAATCAGCTGATCATGAGCCTGTAACATTGAAGTTGACAAATGACACTGTGACTCGTGCCAAAAAAGCTGGTCAGAGCTGGATATCACATGGATTGATCATGTTCAGCCTGTGTGCGTTCGTTTTTGTTATTTTCCAACAGTGACATCTTGTGGACACCTGGCCTCACACATTGTGTTTAGGTCAATGACTATGCCTATGTTAAAAGTTATATAGCCATTGTATTTGTATGTATGAATGTGTGTATGCTGTTTGAACATTATCTTCCAATGTGGTATTAGTGCTGTGCACTCAGTGCTGAGGGTGACGAATTGTATTGATTATGATGGCGAGTTAATACTTTTTTAAGATATATTTAATTTATGTTAGGAAGAATGTGATAAAAAATGTGATAAGTACAGAGGGATAGGTTTGGGAGCGAATTTCTAGTATTGATATGGAGTTTTGCTTCACAACATTATATTGTGATTAAGAATGGATTTATATTTTAAAAAACCCACTGTTGAACTTTCATGAACTATGAGCTAAAGTAGAATGCCATATAACATGTATTATTTTTACGAGTTTGCACTAATAGCAAACTTCAAGTACACATAATTTGTGTTAAATGGATTGTGACAGAAACTATCGAAAGAGATTCGAAAAATACATTTATTTCTGTACCTACAGTATATGTACTTATTTGTAATTATTTTGAATATATTTAAAACTATTACTTTCTATGAAGAACTAATTTAAATGCATGTGATACAAAGAGTACAGCTGTTTTGAAATACTGCAACTGAGAAGTAAAATCAACCCTGATTCGTGGTATTATTGTTTAACTTTCAGTAAAATGACAAAACATGTATTGTATTTGTTTATTGTATGCACGTATAGTAAGAAAAAACTATAAATTGAATACATGTTAAATGTATCATGTAAAAATATGAACAGATAAATAAATACATTAGTTGAGGACTACAGCCATGACATATGCAATTGTGATTTCTCGTGAAGTCTCGCGATATTACCAAGCATTTGGACAGTCAGACACCTCGTAGAGGAGCAGCGATGAGAGGACAGGCTAAATCCCTTGGATGTTCAGTGTCAGTCTAAAGAAAGATCAAGCTCTAACACTTCTTCTCCCTAACGCTCACCTACAAACCGAACAGCCCGAAACCAGCTGCATGTCAGACGTGGTTTTCCGCTCCAACGCGAAGTGAGACTTGAGAGTGCACGGCCACAAAAGCCGAATTGTATGTGTGAGGTGCTATCCGTTAGCTAACGGGCCAGCTAGCATAGCTACAGGAGCAATGGCGTTGAAAAGAATACAGAAGGTGAGTGTGTAATTCTTTTATGTACCAGTCACATCGCAAACGTGTTGCTTTTAAAGCGTGGGAGCCTCGGTGAAGATTAACAGTGGCGTTTAGCTGTTTGTGTAGCTCCCCTGAGCCGTGCTCGCTTTTTGTGCTAATATTCAAAATAACACAGAGACAAAAGAAGAGCTAGCCGCTGCTGGCCCTGTTGGTGCATTGCTACACTAACGCAGGCCGACCTCTCCGACGTGTTGTTGTGACAGCTGCCTCTTGTTTACGCGCAATGTGTGTTTTCGTTCTTTCCCTGACGTAACTTAGCACCATAGTGGTTAGCTTATGCCAAACCAACCGTGTCCCAGTGCGGCGCTAGGCTAGCATAGGTTAGGATGAGCTGTGGTTTGCTCGGTGGACGTGCACAGGGTTTGTTATTGAACTGCTAGCTCGTTATCTCTATCCGTGTTGCTGATGATGATGATGGGTTTAATCGCTGAATGACAGCTGCCTGCTGGTTGCCAAAATTGAACTCTGGTGTCAGCGTTGCCATATATGGAATGGCAAATGGGGCAGTGGAGCAGGCCATGGTGTGTATTTATATAACAGAATAGATAGGCGTCCCTATCAAGAGATGTTAAATAACGGGCTTAATGTATTTTTCAAACCAATCCTCCTGTGCTCATTGTCATGTCATGACGAGCGTGTAATGGGATTTGGTGAAAGTTGACATTCATTTCTGATATATTAAATGGAATTTGACACATCAGATTATTGTTCTGCTTTCGTTATTTCTATAGAACCTATTTGTTTTGATTCTGATAATCTCTGTGACCTTCATAGTCGATATTCTTATGGAAAACTCAACTGATGACTAAAGTGTTTAGAAATCAGCTGTCCATGAACCACCATTAATATAGATTGTAAAACAGACATCCCAGCCACTTAAAGGATGAATAGGAATTGCTACCTGTCTTTATTTAAGTGTTGAACATGATATTATATTCCCCTCAAGTTTTTTTTATCCCACTGCATATAAGGACCTGAAATTATGTTGATTAAAATCCGATAGTGTTTCGAAAAGGGAAATTTCCAAAGCAAAACAAGACGTTATATCAAAATGAATACAATAAATTCCTGATCTATAGTTTTGACACTCACTTTATTTGTCCACTGAGTGAGGTTCTAGCATCAATATATTCACTCTGTACTGCTTACTACTAAACGAGTACATCCAAGATGATTAATTATATCTGTGTAATTTTTAGGAACTGTCAGATCTGCAGAGGGACCCACCTGCTCAGTGCTCTGCTGGACCAGTCGGAGAGGACTGTAAGTAGTTAGAAAAATTGGCTGCATCTGCATATGCTCGAACCCACAAATATTACATTTTAATGTAGAGAGACATTTCTAAGATTAAAGTGAAATGTTTGCATCTCAACATATATACTAAAGTACTATTTATCTCGTTTCTCCCTCAGTGTTTCACTGGCAGGCAACAATAATGGGACCGGTATGTTACTCTGAAGCTTACACCAATTGAACTATGCATCGAAGTGGCTGTAGAAAAACTTATCTTGTTTCTATTTCTATTTAATTAGGGTGACAGCCCATATCAGGGCGGAGTGTTTTTCCTCACCATCCACTTCCCGACAGATTACCCCTTCAAACCACCCAAAGTGAGTAAGGGTATGCCTAAGTGTCACTACGGCTGTGGCCTCACATGTCCCACCTCATTTAAATTCAATTATAGTCTTCTTTTTATATTTACTGTAAACATAAATTGCTTCACTGGAAAGTATAACATTCTTTTCCTGTTCTGTCACAGGTTGCATTCACCACAAAAATTTACCATCCTAATATCAACAGTAATGGAAGTATTTGTCTGGATATACTGAGATCACAATGGTCACCTGCACTTACAGTATCAAAAGGTGAGACATAATATAAGACATTTCTAACTCTGTTGACTTTGGTTTATTAAAAAATTCTAATGTTTACCCGACATGCACACCACAAGGGCACTGACTCTTTCACCAGTAAATGAATTGCAGAACTTCATGCTACTCGCTAAACCTGATGGGACAAGGGGAAGTGCTTACTTTTAGCTTGGGCTTTGATTTTGCTGCTTTATTGTTCATAGCAGGTTTGTATGGTGAGCTGTTTCAGACATGACCTGCGGGTAATAGTGGATTGGCTACAAAGTCTACCTGCAGTATGCTGAATTTCTACGGACATTATACTAGGAGGCCTGGTAGATAATGTCCCTAGAAACTCTGGAGCGACTCACTCGAACATTTGTGTTCAGACACTGACCTCCTCTAGAGAAAATACAGATGATCTTCAAATTTTTTTTTGAGTTTAATATTTTAAATAGGATACATACAAATTACTATGTACGTTTGATGATTACAATAATATCCACATGGTAAAAACATATTACCATGTATAGTTTTTGGTCATGTGTCTACTGATATTCTTTTTTTGTAATATTGGCCGGCCCTACTATCATATCTATGTAAAATATCACTGTACTAGTGTTAAGAGTTTTGAAAAAAAATTGGCCTGTACTCATCAATGTCGTATCGATTTCTTCCCCATTTATTGCATCTTTAATTTGAAATTTCTGATTTCTTCCTCCGCAGTTTTATTGTCAATCTGCTCTCTTCTTTGTGATCCGAACCCGGATGACCCACTGGTACCAGAGATTGCCCACACATACAAGGCTGACAGGGAAAAGTGAGTGTAACACACTGGCATTTAATATATTCTTGGAGTTAAATTGTTTACTATGCTAAAACATTACTTCTAAACTTTGCATGTGTTTTACAGGTACAACAAATTAGCGAGAGAATGGACCCAGAAGTATGCAATGTGAAAAATGCCAGGGAGATCAAAATACAAACAAGAACAAAATAAACACGTTTGATTTGTAACTTGAGACAAATAAGCAACAGAGGAAAAATAAAATAGACAATAGCCCACGTTTTGGAGAAGGAAGCGATACAATGAGGTACAGTGCCACCTGGCTTTCCGTGTGCTGAGCTGCTACCATGTGCTGTCCTTCATGACTTGTATGGATCTGCTGAGCAGGACCTGATGGGTTCCTTATGCCCTCCCATATGGAATACTGGAAAACTAACCACTGTCCATGCCACCACACTCAGACTTTCAACTGTTTCTCCTGCTATTGTATTCATCACTGTCATTGTTGCTATTCCTTTGCATCATTGTTACTGTCAAAGAGTCATATCATTTTTGCTACTCAGAAAACAAAATGTTTGATTAATTTAGGAGATTGGCTGTCCCTTCACTTCTGAAGTACTGTCTGTGTCCCACTGGATGTCTTGTTATTACTATATCTCCTTGTATTTAGTGGCCTTTCTGTGTCCTTATTTTCAAATGGTGTATGTGCAATTGAGGCAGAATGTTCCCTGTTCAACACAAAATGGTGCTGTGCCATTACCAGCAGCTGATCTGTTGGCACATACTGTCTCTACCCCGTAACAATGTGAAAGACGCAAAGAAGGATTGGTCTCTTATCACTCAATGCATTTCATATCGTGGCAGTATTTAGTTGGTTTGAAGATATTAGGGAACTGCTGGGAAGAGCTTGCTGGTCCTCGCCTCACCATCGTAGTGCCCCACGGGGCAAATGTCAACATTCATTTTTCTCACATGGTGTCATTGCCCTTATATCCTGTTTAAGTAGTCACCCATGGCTGGTGTCCATAGTGCACAAAATACTGCTGTTGTATGACTTGTTTCTTGTGTGGCTATGAACATAGCTACTCTTTGGCATAGAGCTCAGCTGTATGCCGCCTCCTCAGTAAAGTTACTCAGGTATCAAACCAAATCATCAGCCTTTAAATGCAGTGACCCATGTTGAGAAGAATTACCAGGGCCCATATCACCAGGTTTCTGAAGAAAAACATAGTGCTGATCTACGTTCACTGGTTTGTTCACATACAAAACAGCTCATGCTTCCTGAAGAGGCAAACTGATCAGTGACCGATCGGCACTCCTGGGGGTTTGAATGCATATAGGCCCTGGTGGCCTGTGTTGTCATTTCGTCACATGGCTTCTTTCACTCGTTGTCCTTGAGTTCTTTTTTCGTCACTATTTCCATTTTGAACAACACTTTGGATGTGAAAAGCTGTTAAACATGTACATGCTAGTGTTTTTCTAAAATGAAATGGCCTTTGGCTATAGCTGGTGTCAGTTACACTCAAAATGAGGAATTTGAGCAGAATAACTTTTTGCAGAGCCAAGTAATTTGAAGTCATATGTGTCTTGTTACTTGATGTGAACAAATTGGGTAACTTACCATGACAGTTTTATATGCTTTAAGTATCAGGTGACGTGAAGTTTTTTCTTAAGTTTAATCCATCATTGGTCTGCAAAAGTTTTTGTTTCGTTTTGGGGATAAATAATCCACACTAAAACAGTTTTGCCTAAGTGATACATTTGTGACCTTTTGTATTGTATCTTTAAAATGCTTTAGTTTTAGGTTCTTTTTTTGTTTGTTTCATTCATGTCACCAGAAGTGAACATGATTGTGATTTGTCATGATATTAGTTTTAATGTAACCCATTGTGACTGTTGGATTAAGTAGTTAGCAAATGCAGTTTTTTTTTAAATCATGCTCATGATGTGCTGATGCTGCCAATATAAAGGGAATTATTTGATGTTTGAAAGGAGAATAAGTTATTTTTGCTTTTGAGGCATTATTGAATGGTTTCAGACAGAACAATGCATAGCAAAGCATGAAATTAGTAGATCTGCTTGTAGAATTAACCCAATGGTTTAGGCACAGAATATAGATTTTCATGATTGTTAACTACTGTGGAGAAAAAAGTAAAATCAGGTTATCCTGAAATACAGTATATATTAAAACAATTTAAAAAATGTATCCTCTAAATGCTGTCACAAAGTCTTTTTGCTGACAGACCACAATTGAAAATAACTTGCGTGTAATAGTACTAGTTCAATTTTTTTTAGCATTGTCATGACTTCATCTGGCTATTTATTTATTTGAAAGCAGGGTATCTTCCAGCTGTTCCGATTGAATGCAGCCTCTTCATTTCATCATCTGGATGATGTCGCATTGACTTCCATTGTCCAGTGTGCTCAGTAGAGTTTATTTAGGCAGCTTGGCATGCTTTGCACTCTGGAGAATCCTCCTCACAGCCATTAGCAAGATATCAGGGATTTCGTTACAATTCATCCGCCTAACACCTCTGACTAAAAATTTTAGCCTTAACCCTCATGTTTGTACATACACAGAGTCATAAACTGTAAATTTGCTATCAGGGCTGTATATCCCCCTATGGGTAAATCATGTCATCAGTAGATGTGGAAACCTGCTTGAAGAGTACCAGTTTAAATTTTCTTTTGTTTTTGTTGTTGAAATGTCTCAGCCTGGCTTTCTCTGAATACAAGATAAGCTGACATGCATCTTAAAAATCTGGAATACTTGTGCTTGACCTGCAACGATGAACATCCATATGTCCTCACATAGCCTACATAAGATTAACTATTGACCTTGTCATGACGTGAATAAAGCTCATCTTGGTTTATCTTTGTCTGCAGCCATTTCTGTCTCTTTATTCCACAATGTGGTTCTAGGTAAAAGCCTCACAAGTTAGAAGCCTATTTAGTTGTGAAAGTAGTTTGTTGTGAGGGTGGCCTCCAAATATAAAAAATGTATTTATTAATCGAAAAACATAAGGGTGGCCTAGTCGGGAGAGCGGTCAATCTCAAATAAGAAGGTCCTGGGTTCAATCCCCACTCTCCCATCTCCATTCTGGCAATATACTGAACTGTTAAAATTGACAGTGATTTCAATCTCTTAATTTTAATTAAATTAATTTAAAAAAAAATGTTTAAAACTGCGCGCAATATCTGCGCAATGGGCTTCTGGCAGAATGTGCGCAGTAGGCTTCTGCGCAGTGCGCAGTGGGCTTCTGCGCAGGATGTGCGCGCACAGTTTTTATTTTTTTATTTAATTTAATTGTTTTTATATTATTTAAATTAAATTAAATGTAATTTAATTTAATTTAATTTTTGTATATTTATTTCTGGTGAAGGATATCTCATGAATGCTGCAGAGCATTAGAGTGAAGTGTAATTTCCCTATTTTAAAGTGGAACGAGTTTGAATTGTAGTAAACTAACAGAATGAGAGAGTGTATATCCCATAAAACAAAGCTGATGATCTGACGTTAAAGACTTGTCACCTGAATACAGTCGAGATGGCGATCTCTCTTTTGAAATGTTAGGGACACAACTTGTGCAACAATTGTTTCGCCCTAATACAAATCCCCACACACACACACACACACACACACAATTTGCGCCCTAGGTAACCCCCTATGTCGCCTGTACCAGGAGCCACCCCTGCTGTAGATACAATTAATATCCACATGGGGTCAATATAAAGTTGCTATTGACATAAAGCATGCCTGCGAGGGAGGGTGTGTTTGATTTAACAGGCTGTACTGCGAGGTATCTGCGGTGCCGACAAAGCCATACATTCCAACATCAAACCTTAATCGTCTAAAAGTGTTAATATGATGCTTATTAAAAAATACGCTTCAAACTGTATCCAACTTTTTCACATACGAGTTAATAATAAACCAAACACAATCTAGCTCCGCCCTGTCCCGCTGCCTCATATGAAGGCTACCCTGGCTGCGAGTTAGCCGCTAGCCACACCAGCTTCCTGCTCAGCTGAAAGTCGGCATCATCATCGCCGCTCCTCCCCTCGGTAGGCAGGGCGCATCCCGGATAGCTAGCAGGCTAGCTGTACTCAGCAGAACGATGGCAGTCAACCTCAGCAAAAATGGCCCCGCGTTAACGGCAGCATTCAAAGAAGTGGTGGATGAAAAATCCAGCACCAACTGGTAAGAAGCAGCATCTTTCAACAACAGCAGTGTTAGCCCTGCGAAGGAGCTATTGTATTAGCTGCAGCGATGGCTAGCGCAGAGCCAGTCGATAAGTAGTTAAGTTAACCTAACGTGAGATAAACCTAACCTGTGACCCGGTTAACCACAACACTTCAGTTTAACTAAACCAGCCATTACGCTAACTGGAATTAGCTTAATTTACAAGGGGGCTTCTCACAGTCACTGTCCCTCTGTTGGAGGTGAGCTAGTAACATTAGTTAACATTAGCTGGATGCACTAACCAATTAACACATGGAGAATTATCCTCCATGCTTCATGTGCATCTTCTTGTTATGTTAATAAGCTTGTCTGTCCTGAAATGAGACTAAACAAGTGGCTGGCAGCTTCACCCAGTTCCTTACTTCCTGGTTGTAAATCAGAGAATGTCTGTGTGGAACTCAAATCAAGAGACTTCCTCTGTGCATCAAGGTTCATGTTCAACCTGCTGATGAAAGCTGCGGTGTTTAATAAAGACCTGAGGTAATTAATCCGAGGCAGATATTGTCCAGGGAGTCCCTGCCCCACATTCATGTTATGAGAGTCTGACAGTCTTCTCTCAGTCAAATAACCCGAACCACCACAGAGAGGCTTTCTCTATCTCATCTGAAAGGGTTACATTTAAAGATGAGACATTAAAGTGATTCGTTTATTTTAAGCCAGTGAGTTCCACTTCACTTCCTGTGATAGGATGTACTGCGCCCTTCATATTGATCAGAAGAAAGGGACTGTTTATCTACAAACCATACTTCAACTGCAATATGTATCTTGTTTAGAAAAGCTTAAATGGGTTTACAAAACATCTATTGTTTGGTTTAATGTGACAAGATGCTTATCAACATCGGAACAAGTCCTCCATCTGTCAGTGTCCTCTGTTTAAGATGGTATTTATCTGATGTTTCCTCCAGGGCCTTGTACACTTATGAGGGCAACAGTAATGATATCCGCCTGGCAGAAAAAGGAGGTGAGTAACTGAGTGGACACTTTTTAACTCGATAATATCAGAGATGTTCAGGAATTTCATTGTCAGCAAACCGCTGCAGTACTGGAATATGAGCACAAAAGGATCGCTTGCCTCCGCTGTCTCACCCTGCCATTTGTAAGAGGGAAGAAATGTCCACAGTTACAAAACTGACCACAGAAACCATTTGACTTTTCCCACAATGTTTATGCATCAGATGGAGGCCTGGAGGAGCTGGTTGAGGAGCTCAACAGTGGAAAAATTATGTATGCTTTCTGCCGGGTGGAGGATCCAAACTCTGGACTGCCTAAATATGTCCTCATCAACTGGGTTAGTGCTGTACTCAACAATTTGCTCATTATATTGGTCTGCTTTTTTGTGGCCATCCTGGAACTTGGAGAACAATTCTTTGTGTTTCAGACTGGGGAAGGAGTGAATGACTCCAGGAAAGGATTATGTGCAAATCATGTCAGCTCCATGGGCAATTTTCTCAGGGTAACACCGCTTTTATCACTAAAGCAGAGGAGGTTATGTTTTCATGTGTTTGTATGATTGTTGCAGGATTTCTCCAAAACTACTCTAGCAATTTCCATGAAATGTTGTGTGTGTGTGTGTGTGTGTGTGCATGACCTATTAAGAACCCATTAAACTTGAGTACAGATCCAGATTAGGGGGCTAGATCCATGATCTATTTTTCTTTTTCTTTAACATTGTGAGATTGAGCATTTTATTTACACTGAAGAATTTTCATGGATTTTGAAACAAATCAGACATGTGGGCAATTGATATCTATGACAAAGAAAAATAAAATCTTATGAGTGCATCTAGATTTTGAGTGTAGATTTAAATCCATTCAAATGTCTTCTATTGTTAACAAAGACTGGAGAAAGTAGCATATAGCATGGTGTAGACAATTATTGGAATAATATAGCAGCTAATTGAGTAGGGTCAAAGTCATATTATACCAGCAGACAGAGCATGTAAACAAGCTAGCGGGTAGTGCAGGCAGAAACCGAGATAACACCAACTAGGGAGTGCCCGTGTATGAGGAGGAACTTACATTTTGTGCTGTTTCAGGGGGCCCATGTCACAATAAATGCCAGAGCAGAGGAGGATGTGGAACCCGAGGTGATCATGCAAAAAGTGGGCAAAGCCTCAGGAGCCAACTACAGTTTCCACAAAGAAACTTCCAGCCGCTTCCAGGACAGTGGTCCTCAGGGTCCTGTGGTATGCACTTGCCTGTTTGCTTGTGTTCGACGGATAAGATAAACTCTGGGTTAAATTATAACGTGGCTCCCTAATCTCAAAACATGGGAACATTTGATATGTCTTTGAGTTATGTATTTTATCTATGTTATGGCTTTCCATTCCCTCTAAGCCAGGATTTTTACCATTGAAAACAGATTTTTCAAACACAAACCATTCTGAAAATGCCAATGTACTAGGATAACCTAAAAACAATTTTTTGAACTAAAACCTTTTTTTAGTTTTTCTCTTTTCTTTTTCATCTTACTTCTTTTAGGAGAGAAAGAAATCATTATTTCTTATCTGAGCGTAGCTGTTAAAGATAATACAAAAAAACTCCCACTTCAAACCATGTAGAAGGAACATAATGTGTATGTATGGTTTTTGTGAATTAGTCAAGCAGACAACTCCATTTTTTTCTTGTCTTGTCATGTTTACACAATCATACTAAATAATATTTTCCTCCCTGCAGGGCTCAGTGTACCAAAAGACCAATGCTATGTCTGAAATCAGAAAGACCAATAAGGACAACTTCTGGGCTCAGGCAGAGGTAAGCTTGAAGTTAGGTTCAATTAACTCTGACTGAACTTCCCCTCTGAGACAGTGTGAAAAGAACCTGAAGTTCGAAAACACTTATTAGGAAATAAGCTTTATATGCAAGATCAAATGTATATGTAACAATTTAACATTCAAGATATATTTGCAATGTTCAAACATCCATAATACTTTGTCATTTACCTAAAATCCTGTTGAAAAAACAATAATCATGCAGTTTTTTATCCACAAACAATGTAACTATAGTCAGCATAAAGCGTGATTGTAACTTTGCCATTTTAAAGTTTTTGCTGAGCAGTGCAGCTCTCACAGATACTCCGTTCAGATTGGTATCAGAACATCCATCTGGAGTGATCAGATCACAAGTGATCAGCTGTAAAGGCTCCAAAGAAGCATTGAGGAAACATTTAAGATCTGATCACTCAGACCACATTTGGAGGTGGACTTTGATGTAGCCCCCTTACGTTAGCACTAATGTGTCCTGGACCACACTGAAGGACCTCCTATGTAGCTGAAGTCTTCTGACCCACTTCAGTTTCATATTGAATTGAACATATTAATTAATTTCTTAGTATTTCCCCTGCACTGAATTATTTTTGGCCACATTTTTCTAAAATCTTTGCCAAAGTCATAAATCAAAGCTGACCTGGCTGGTCTGTTTGGCTTTCAGAAAGACGAGGAGAAACGTCGCCTGGAGGACCGGCGCAGGGCCGACGAGGAGCGCCAGAAGCTGGAGAAAGAGAGGAAAGACCGCGAGGCCAAGGAGGCGGTTGTGAGGGACACGAGGGACAAGGAGAAGTCCTCTCAAATCGACCATCAAAAGTAGGTGGCAACTAGGGAAAAACATTCTGGTTGAGTTTCAAATAATATTTCTCTTTAATTCTAAATGGCCTTTTGTATAATAGGAAGAGCCAGCAGAAGCAGGAGGCCGACAGCAAAGAGATGGAGAAGCATCGCTGGGTGAGTGTCTGACATGATCACATTTTGATTTAATGGGTTTCAACTGTGATTTAACTTGACACTGAGATGATGAACGGATGTGATAAGTTTACTTTTATATTGAGCGTGACCCACTTCTCTATGATTATGTTGAAATTTGAGTTAGTGTCAGTAGTGCAAGCGTCACGTAAACACTTAAGTCAGGAAGGTAGAGAATATCAGCAGTGCAAACAATGATGTCAACGTCATCAGGAGGAGCAGGAGGAGAAGGAAGCAGTGCAGAGGAAATCAGTCAAGAGAGGTGTATCTCTGGAGAAGGCCAACGTGAGTTCCCCTCCCTGAAAGTGACCTCTCTTTGGCCTAACTGTTTTTCTTATCTTTCTCAAGACAACAGTTTGTCTCTTTTAAGCTCAACCTCACTCACCTGTCTTTATTGCATGGCCTCTTTTCATAAGACACAGTCAACTCTCTTTTCCACCACATAAAAAAACAAATAGTTGCTTATTGTACGTATGATTTGTTTCCTGTTTCCCAGGAGGCTGCTTCTCTCATCTCTCAGCGTGCTATGAACCCTAGAGAGATGTTTAAGCAGAGAGAGAGGGGAATCGCTCCAGCTGAGCCAGACGTCCCCGCAGCTGCCCCCGTCAGCCCCCAGCCAGGTAGCATGCAGACCTAAACAGTGACCTCAGCATATAAATGTTTGCTTTAAACGCCTTTCCTACATTTCTGTGAGGCTCTTGTAGCCTCTCTGTCAGGTAGCAGTGGCTACCAACCCCAACCTATAGCTTTAACTTTCCAACAAGTCTGTCTACGGCTGCTTTCAGACATGCACTCAACTCTGCAGTTCCTCTGTATTTTCTCTGGAGGAGGTGCATGTGTTAACACAAATGACCGAGTGAGACGCTCCACAGTTTCTAAGGATTTTATCCGCCTGGCCTCTTTGTATAGAGTCCGTAGAAATCCAGGAGAAGTATTTGTGAACACAGCAGGGAATCCCCGCAGGATTCACCACGAGCAAGTGACGGGGTTGATGACGCTTCTAACACACGACAGACATAAAAAATGAACAAACTAAAAGAAAACAAATCTCCCGGTGAGAAAGCGGTGACGCATGTAGAAAACACTGACGAAGATGTCAAGCGTTTTTGGTGATAAGAGCTGAGACGGTGTCTGGGTGCAGTAAACAAAATCACATGATCTACGCAGCAGAGTTAATACGTCACCTCCTGCTGCACCCGTTTGCTCCATCTCCCTCCTGAATAATTCAGAGGATTTGTTGCTGTTGTCAACTCGTCTGTGCAGTAAACCTCCCTCTGTGTTGTGCTTGTGTGAAAGGCAATCTGCGGGTAAACTCCATAGCAAATTTTCCAGATTTTACCCGGAGTTCATGTCTGAAAACGGCTTAGTTGTCTCATAGTCATACTTAATGCGGTGTCTCCATCATGGTGTCTTCTCTTTTTCTGCTCACCCTGTCTGCTCTTTTGTTTTTCTCTCTCTCGTCCATATTTTGGGGCTTCCATGTGTGTCTCTGATCAGGGCGTCTGCAAAGCCCGTTTCTTTCTAAGCCAGCTTTTGAACATGAGCCAGCCAGCTCACCTCAGCGCCAAGCTTCGCCTGTGCCAGCAGGCTCAGCCTCTCCTGTCCATGCTACAGGTGTGCGCTTTACACACACACACACACACACTCAGACACACATGCATACACACACACACACACACAGAGTCATACTAAAAGCTCACTTTTCTCATTGTTATTCTTGTACGTCATCATCGTCATTTTCCTCCTGATCATGAACTTCATCATGTGGCATATTTCCATTCAGTGTTCTTTCTGTGTACATAAGAGTCGTTGAGATTACTGTGGGTTTTTGTTCCTCCCTGAGTGAAACATGCCTGCATGTCTGAGACTGGTGGTGGTTTCCCGCCTGTGTGGACTTGTGATTGTGTTCCTCTGTGTACATGCATGTCTGTGCTTGTGTTTTGGGTGATAAGAGCCTGATGTGGATGATGGGCAGTCCAGGTGTGAGTATGATGAGCAAGAGGAAGCCCCCGAGGAGCAGTTGAAAGGTGGGGCCCAGTTCACACAACACCCGCCTCAGTGTTATCATCATCTCTCCAACCCTCCCATCTGCTTCTTATAAAAATGTAGTTTGCACTTTGTTTATAAGAACCAACTGTGTTATTCCCTCCAGCTAAACGGTGCTGCCGGGATCAGCTGCTGCTGCCACCTGCTGGTAGAGGGACAGCTCAGCTCAGACAGTATCATACTGACATTGTTCTCTCTTTCCAGAGGAGGCACCAGCTGCCAGCTCTTCCGTCCAGGAGACGGCGTTTGAAGAGCCTGCTCAGGTGCTTGTTTACTTACATTTTAGTAAACAGTTCCCTTCAATCATACAAAATCAAACTGAAACACAACCTGACCTCATTTCTCTCCCAGGTGGAGGAGACTAGCTCATATGAGGCGACTCCTGAGGAGACCTCTGACAAAGGCGTCTGTGCCAGAGCCTTATATGACTATCAGGCTGGTAAGATGTTTTTTTTTGTGTGTCAGGGAAGAACCCATACATTTTTGGTGTGGATCAGCGTCAGGCAGCAGATGGCTAGGATGCTTTTAACTTATACTCTTTTTTTTTCTCAGAGAATGATTCATGGATTTTGATTTTAAACAAATATGCATGTTTTCAGGACTGATATGAGTGTAGGGAGATTTTTGGGCCTTGGCGGAGATGTGTGCTGTATTGAGTGCCATTCAGTCAATACTGTAAACTACTGTTGAAATAATAGCAGTGGTAGAAATTGTTTTTCACAGATTTTCATTTATAAGCTAGACACTATTAGATGGATCCAGATTTTGTTTTACTTTAACATGGCTCCATGGAGCATTAGGCTTAGCAGAGGTATGCATTCTCCAGGTTTTCTACTAGTTCATATTTCTTTCAACGTGGGAATTATAATCAAGTGAATATCTGCTTAAAATAGAAATAAGATGTTATTTACTTGTAATGTTTGAACTTGTAAATCGTACTTGTTTTGCTCTTTTTCTGCTTTAGCTGATGACACAGAAATCTCGTTCGATCCCGAAGACCTCATCGCCGGGATCGAGATGATAGACGAGGGCTGGTGGCGAGGCTATAGCCCTGACGGCCATTTTGGAATGTTTCCAGCCAATTACGTGGAGCTCATCTAGCCCAGCGCCCTCCCTGCTCCCCGCCCCCACCCACACAGATCATCCCACTGACAGCCTCAGAGGACCTCTGCAACAGAACAACACAGCAACGTCTGTCCTCGCACAAAAGCGATCAAGCTGAAATGGAGCAACAAGCCGCCACATCAAGGACCAATGAACAGATGGTACTCGTAGGCCAGAATCTTTTGAAATCTCTCTATATATCAAGAAAGAAATTCCATTGAATTATTGATGTTGGAAGAAACTGTTGGCTTAGTTTATGGATTTGTGAAAACCCATAGACTGATCACAACTCCCTCCTACTCCCCCTAAAATGAGTCTTTACCTGTAAATGTGATGAAGTACAGTATCCGCCTTTGTTCAGTCTTAAATTCAGTAGAGAGCTGAAAAGCACTTCTAGTTCACATTCCTTACAAAGTGACCTCAGTTCTACTTGAGGTATATTTAGTTTTTACTTGTATGCGCCTGTACATTTCAGGAAAAAAAATCTAAAATGGTGGTACCAGCTTCAGTGTAATCTTTTGCCTTGATTTGCCTTTCTTTACAAGGAGACTGAATTTTCCTTTTTGTTTTTTAATGCGATTTAACTTGCATTCTGTGTGGATTTCAAACCCTGTTGTACTGACCTGACTGTGTTTGAAGTGAATATTTAAGAAAAAAAAACTGATGTTTGCTGTGCTCCGGGTGATTGACTTTTAGTGGGGAATGCAAAAAATGGTTAAGTTCCCTTAAACTGTGAGTCTGCAACGGTTTGTTTTCATTTCAAGTCCTCGTTTGAACCAAATCATTTCAACATATTAAACTTTTCAGGGACAAGCTGAAGAGAGGACATTAAGTCAACATTAGTGTCGCTCAGTTCAGATCTCAAAGAGTCATGTATGATATTGCGGTGCCATAATGAGTGGTATTGAAAAGTGCTTGGTGTCATTTTAGCATTTGACAAAGTTATGCAAGTTCACTGTTTTTATCTCGGAAGTAAATTCTTGTTCTTTTAAAGCTTTGAGGTCAGTCGACAAAAAGAAATATTGATAACAATCACGAATAGAAAAAGGGCATAATGTATCCGCTGCGTTATTCATGTTTGTTTTTCCAGAGTCTATTGTAATGCACAGACATTCTTCATATTAAAATAAATAAATAAACAAACTTGTATTTTCTTATCATTTCTAAGTGGTCACATCTGGTGTCAGCTGCAGACATCTCAGAAAAGAGAAGTCTAACAGGAACTTAGACGTATACACAGACTATATGTGTGTGTTCTACAATCAGTTTCCTGGAATTAGACAACAGACGGGGGAATTTACCTGAGGTATAAGTTTCATTTTCACACGAAACATCTGATTTAAACCTCTGCCCACATCCTTCATTCTGTTCAAGTGAATGAGAAAGGATGTGTCCGACAAATGAAATAAATATTTATAATTACAAAACAATGTACACACATGAGATTCCTGGTTCTTTTGACCTCTGCATGCTCCCTCCACTCAAATCACACAGACCCACTTGTTCTGTCCTTTTCACATTATTCACTGGGGGTATGTCCCATCCTCACACTCACATCAGAGTGTATCTACATAAAGACATGTCAGGCAGGTTAGAGCTCTTAAAGATGTCACAATAGATTTCCCCTGAGTTGAAAGGACAAATAAAAAAAAATTAATACAATTGTATTGGTTAACACACTGAATATTAAACTACAAACTCCAGTTATGCCTTGTAATTTGTGTTAAGTTTACATTTATTTCAATAAAGTTCTCTGTTATAATTCTCATTTTGTGGGATGATAACCAGAGGGTTTAATGACCCTGACTAACATTAAATTCTGCATAAATAATATCTATTCATGCATGGAATCAGTACTGATAATTTACTTAAATATTTTTTTTTAAGCTTTTCACAAAATGAATCAAACTGTCTTCTGGTCTTAGTTTCAGGGATACTTTCCACAGACACCTACACCATCCAGAAACATTTACTCTCACCCTTTACATTTCTGATTGAAATGATTACACTTCTGTCACTTTGTTTTGAACCCTAAAACAAGAAGCCACCGCATTAAAATCCATATATTGTGGGAAACTCTAGTGTCTGACCCAGAAAGTGACTGTTTCTCACTGTGACGGGAATCAGATCAACCCGTTGAAACATTAACGGATTGTTCCCAGGAAAGTGACTCACTTAGACAAGAAATCTTTTTTCTGTTTTATTCACAATATTTTCTCCTCATGATCTCATTTACACTGCTCTGCCCTCACCTCAACCTTGTGTGTTTATGTCAGTGAAAGTCTGAGATGAATCGCTGGGGATTTTTTCTCATGTTTTTGATCATCATCCCCACATTTGTTATTTGAGATAGAATCTTTCTCAAGAGATTTGCAGTTACCTGGAATAAAAGCACCTCTCTCATAAAACCTTATGACATAACCACTCAATACGTTACTTCTCAACACAGGCCTGATGTTTGCAAGTAAATCAAATATCGAATCACGGGTTGAATGCTACACTACATCTTTGTACAGGAGCAGTGCCGAGAGTGTTAATCATCATCTTGACACTCAAAAACCAAAACGAGTTTCATATCTATCAAAACCAAAGAGAACAAAAACTCCCTCTGATATTTGGACAGTCTGTAGATTCTAGGTTCATTCGACATTTAGATGCTAATCATTTTTGAAATGTCACATTCTATCCACAGCAGATGGCCGAAAGGGTTTCCCCTTTTTATGCAGGTTCGAAAAACATGGGGAGGAAACGTGGATAGAGTTCAGTGCAGCTTTCTGGCACAACAGTGTTTTTCTCATGAGATGTGTTGTTTTAGAGGGGAAACACAGTAAGTCTGAAATTCGACCTTGAAGAGCAAAAACAAAAAAACTATAAAACTCAATTATTTGAATCTCTTTTAAATATTTATAATCATATTTACTGCAAATTTCATCTGGTATTCCTTAACAACTGTCACTCATAAATCAATTTGTTGCAACACTGATAAAGCAACTTTCCTCTTTAATCAAACATGAACGCAAGTCATTTGACCCTGTTGCCCTCTGAGGTCACTGGTGTGGCCATGAGGAACAGGGAAATTAAAGACATCGCCCTCTGACTCATAACTTACAGTTCAGACAAATATGATGTTCTTTACCCACATGCCACTGAAGTGGAAAACGCTGATTCTGCATTAATCTGGCATTATATTTTTAGTCACTATATTTTAGACAATGGTCAGTAGGAACCAGTTTAAAGAAGTAGGATTTTTGCCTCTTCCTTGAAATGTAAAGACCAAAATCTCTAACAAGTTATAGAAAGGGTTTACTCAGCTAATAAATTAATTGTCAATTCATGTCCAACACCCTTCTGCATATTTCTGTTTACCTCCCTGGTTGCACTTCTCTTAAATATTCCAATAAAATGACAGGACAGAGAATAAAAATAAACGGGGAGTACACAGCGTTACAGAGGAAAATTTATACAAATTGATTTTTCATACAAACCACCAAAAAGACATGCTGTGATATGAGCTGTGTTTGTTTGTCAAGGATATCAGTGGGAAAGTTAATGAATGAGTGCTTATGTAGTAACGGTGGGATGGTGTACGGTCCCAGCTAACTAAAGAGTAAAGAGTAAAGAGCAGAGAGAGATAGAGGGACTGGGCAGCTTCCTGTGCTCCTGGGAGACTGGTCAGGTACTCCCAGTTGTACCTGCAACACAGAAACACACATTAGCAAGAGGGGGACACACAGGGACACAGGCCCTGCATATTTTGTATTGTTGAATTTTATATTATTTCATATTTAAATTAAACTCTTTCTACTTTGTTTTGAACTTTCAACCATTGCACTGCTGTGATGGTCTGTTCCTTATTGTCCAACTCATTTCTGTTCAATCAAACTTGGAACTGTTATCTGTTATGACTCAAAACTACAAGTGTGACTCCTGTTTGAATAATGCTTATAAACTAACTAATGACATTTTGGCAGACAATAGTAGAAATTGTATTTTATGTCAAACATGATTCACTCTAAACCGATGAGCCCACTTCCTTAACAATTATTCTTCAGACATACTGTAAACATGTATATTTAAAGCACCATCAAATTAAATAGCTTTTCTCCTAATGAGCGATGCTGGTAACTCCCCCCACATCTTCAGTGTTTTAATCATCACACTAACTATACACACATTGAGGGAAGCTAGATACTTTAGAGGTGTTGAATCATTGTGGTGTTTAATACTTCTTGTGTTACTTCTCAGAAGATGTTTTGTGACTCCTCCTCTTTTTCAAGCATTAACACACACATGTACAATCGCTCAACACAATGTGATTTTCCATGTTGCACAACCCTACATGTCGAACGTAGTAGAGCCCCAGTGACATGAAACAATGAATTGTAATTAAGATAACTCTGTCTGATGGTGAATCAGACAGTAAAAACACTTTTTGAGGCACTGATGTACATCTGACAGTTTGTACCTTTTTTCAAATATTCCTCAAATACATTGTTCCAATAATACAGACATATGGGAACTGATATGAGTCATTTAGAGACATTTAACATTTATTCTGGGCATGGGCTGAATGTTTGTTTCACTTCCTGAAATGTATGAATTTCGGTAAATTGGGTCTGAGCAATGAAGGTGACCAGGCTCTAATCACTAGCTTTGGTCTTATTCTCTCAAAAAATTATATTAAATGAAAAAACTTGACGGATCAGGCATTTATTATTGTCTTCCTAATTTTTGTCTTGTATTATTAATATTTTTTAATATTAATATTTTTAACTCTGTCTCTTGTATTTTTATCTTAATCTATTTAGTCACTTTTTACGTTATAAAATAAACGTTATTAATTGATTATAAGTTATTATAATGAAGACTGTATTTGTTGTTTTTTTGTAATTTGTGGTAAAATATGTCAGTATTAGTTATGACAATACAATGTGTAGCTGATAACATTGGACATCAACACAATTTTTCTTAAGGAATGAAGCAACAAACAACATATGTATCTGTGCAGCATTGAATTCTGTTTGATTTGTGCTTAGATACACAAATTAAACACAGCTGCTGTTTTCTGAGGAGATCAAACTTTCTCAGACTCAATAAATAAGGGGGAGGGGGAGGGGGGGGAGGACTGTGGTGCCACCAGTCAACCAATGAAACTGTCTTGTGGAGACACCTTCCTTTTTCGAGGTGTGGAGTTCTTCGGGCACCACGTGAGTTATTGTCACAAAACACAGCCAAGCCGGAGACTAGAGGACGACTTCTAGAGATGGGTGAGAATTATTTTCATCTTTACTGAAGCCAGACACTGATCGCAGCTCTACTAAACAGCAGGTTTTAATACTTAAATACTTTTAGTTATACTGAAAAATCATTGATAAATATTAGACTTTTAATACTTTTCCTTGTTCTTATTAACAACTGTCTGCTTTTGCAAAAGTAAACTTGTTTACATTTCACTGATTTGTGAAAATTGAACTAAAGCTTCAATGCCTCAGGAATATGTCATTAACCTCAACCCTAAATAAATGTGTATCACAGTAATTGGACTAAGATGAATATGACGCTTGATAATATAATAATATATATAATTTACACACGTTTTTGAATTTGGTGTTGAACAAATGTTAGAAGTGTCAGTGCACGTTAGAAAGAGTTCATCAAAAATATTTCTTCAACACGTGAAATGGAGAAGTTAGAGCGAATGAAAGCAGAATTAAAGGTTCAAGCCGCAGCACAGGAAACAAGTGATCTCAAAAGAGAAGTATGCTGGTTTTGCACACAAATGATATCAGTGTGGGTGGGGGGGCGATACGTGGAATTGACTGTGTGATATTTCATCTGAATTACATTTCGTCCTCAGGGCTCCAGCATGTTTTATTATTTTATTCACGGTGCGAATTAGATGTGCAACGTTTCTCTATGTATTCTATTCCACTAGTGACAGTAATATTATAGTCACAGATGTTTTAGTACTGTCATACTGTGCAACTTACAAGCAGGAAGTGGTTTTGTAACCTGTGGTATCATATCAGGCTCAGTTGACAATATGTTCCACAGAAGGGTCACCTGACCAATGAACGAAAAGTAAATCAGACCCCAACATCAAAAATCTACTTAAAAGAAATGTACTTATTTATAGTATATAACCCATGTTTTAACCTGTGTAGACAGTGCATTGCTACATAGGATTTTTTCCAGAAATGAAGAAGTGGTTAGTTTCGACAAGGTGGTTCCCTGAATTCAAATTCACACAGTTCACAGGAATCTGTTTCCACGGCGAAGTTGTAAATTCCATGTCTGTGTTTCATGTGTGAAGCTCAAGAGGACCAGAGAGAGACGTCCCAACAGACGGAAGAGGAGCGCACCATGAACCAGGTACTAACTTCAGATGAGGTGTCAGTTGGCCTTCTTCTAGCAAAGCTGTACAATCATTTACAGTTAATCTGGGACTTCCGACATGACTCCTCGCAGCGAGTTGTGTTTTCATTTCCCTGTTTTGGTGAATTTGAGATAGTGGGCAGATTTGGTCTTTGAAGTGCTGATTGCGTGCGTCCAGTCGTTTCGTCTCGATTGTGAAATGAGTAAGAGGATTCTGCTTCGTATTCTGACGAGGACACGCTCGTCACGCATCCACCACACGGTATTTCACCTCGCACTCAGAGGCTGCAGGAGGTCTTCACAGCCTGCAGTCTGTTCTGGTAACTGAAGCGAAACGAATAATACGAGAAATTTCCAAGACGGCTGATGCGAGCCGAAAGCCCAGTGGTTTGTGTGGTGACCTCAGGCCTGTCGATAGCAGCGACCCAGTAATCCACTGACAATCACTGAGAGAGTCACATATCTACACTTTGACATCAACATCACCCACATGGTTTTCCACAAAATATAATCACCCAGTGGAAATGAACTGAATGTGACAACACGATATTTGCTTTCTGGTGTAGAGAGAGACCTACAGACATAGGCCACCCTGTGTGGCTTAGACGTTTCCTGTAGGCAGGCATTGAGGCAGGAACCTGAAAGTATTGTGAATCACTGACTGAAAGTGAAGATCGGTGAATTTTACTGATGAAATACCCGGGGCAAAATTTAGAAATTTCATGGTCACTCTCACACGACTTTGTCTGCAAATGCAAATATAGGTGGGCACCATGTTCCACTTTGAAGCAGCCAATCGTCCTGGAAATAGATCGAGCTGTTCTACTTGGCGCTGCAGAGTAACAGTGGAAAGTCAGACGGGTTGAGCTGTGAAGTCCATCACAGCTCAACCCGACTGTGACTCAGTCAGGTTATCTTGGTTAGAGGCCTGCACCTTCACTATTACTCACTGGAGGCCTACTTCTCGGAACCAGGAACCGCATACAGGAACTTGATTCAATATGAAACCACCTCGAGCCGTTGTGTGGTACAATGACTGAAATAAAGCAGCTGCTACGTGCGGTGATTCAACGTGAAATACTGACATTGTGGTCACCGCTGACATCCAGACTATGAAAATTGATCGACGCAGTGGCAAAGTGAGATTTCACATAGAAATATCTGATATGAAAGACCATCAGGTGTGATTCTGCTACAATAACAGAAGTGACTATATGAGCAGTTGTGCTGTTTAAGTCAGATTCCTAACAACCGGAAAAAGATTGTTGCTGTATTGTGTACAATACAACAACAATACAATATAATACTATACAATATAATACAATATTGTACAATACAATACAATACAATACAATACAAATACTATACAAATACTATACCATAACCATACCATCCCATACATTACAACACAATATAAGTTTATTAATCCCAAAGGCAATGAGTTTGAGGGCAATAAAAAGAAGAACGAAGAAACAAGATACAGTTGCGCTCTGACAAACATACACTCAGACAATAAAACACCATAAAAGAGCTGTTCAAAAAAAGTTAAAGTTATAACAAATAAATGAATTGACATGGAAGCTGGTCGTTAAAGAGTAAAGCGTATATTTTACTGTCCCAAGCTCTGGATGGAGCACAGAATTCTCCTGTCAGGCCTTATTAACCAGGCGGATCCATTGTATTCACTGAATATCGTCCACATCACAAAACAACAAGTGCAAGTTTTTCAGCTCCCTTCAGCGTTTCCGATTTTCTGAGCACAATCATCCTCAAATCAAACTGAGAATATCACCGGTGTTCAGACACTGTGTCGCCTGCATTAGCAGTTTCTCTTCTTATGTTCCGGTTGCTTGACACTTCTCTTTTTGACATCTTCCTAACTGATGTACTTAATTGTGCATGCCTTCACGGTTTCATTTCTGCTTTCCTGCAAACCACAAATAGTGACATTATCAATTTCCTACACTGGACTTCTGGACGTCTTGGCTGTTACACACCCAAGTTCTAAAGAGAAGTACAGTGTTTTTAGATATTGCTACAGTGCAGTGTCCATTCTATACCTGCCTGTTTAGAATGGGCCGTTCTCTTCGCCTGTGCTAATGCTCCAGAGCAACTTAAGATTTTTCTTCCTTTGTGTGCTGGCCATCATGTGCAGGGATTTTATAGAAAGTGTGCAGTGAAGTTTGTATTCATCCCACCTGGTTCATCTGCAGTGAAGATCTTGAATGAAACGTAATTTGCTGTTTTACAGTAGCTAACACGTTTGAATTCTGTATTTAATACCCTCTACTGAGCTAATTTCAGCATGATGACTTCTCATCTATAACCACTTGTATACCCTTATTCAATACTTAATATATAAGTTCCTTCTTTTGGCTTATGTTTGTTTTTCAAAGTGACATTTATGACAACTCCAGACCAAACCCCTCACAAGTCTGCTACTATCTCTGCAGACAGGATGTGCAGCGGTTATCTATAGAAAGTAGCGGTGAAAACCTCCTCTGATTGTGATGTTTCATTTCAACTTTTGGGTCCCATGAGAGGACTGCCTGTGTCATTTTCCCATCCATCAAAATACCTTCAACTGTAAAACCGGTTTCACATCAGTGCAGTGGACCTGTTCATATTTACAGGAGCTGTATACCTGACACGCTCTCGCATGCTTTGCCAGGCTTCTCCCGCTGTCATCGAGATTCATGACTCTACGACTGAATGTGAGGAGGAGACGAGGCCCAGTCCGGTGCAGATGGAGGAGAAGGCTTTCGTGTCCCGTCTGCACTCATTCATGAAGGAAAAAGGTTCCCCTATAGAAAGGATCCCACATCTGGGCTTCAAACAGAGTGAGTTTCTATTCATCAACGCCATGCTTGCACAATATTCTAGGGGAATTTGAAATAAATAGGTTCTCACGTGTGTTTTTTCCACCCTCAGTTAACCTTTGGAGGATCTACAAAGCCGTTGAGAAACGTGGAGGCTACGATCTGGTGAGTTCACGTTCTTCATTGTTCACAGTCGTGTGGCTGGTACAGAACAAGTTTTTGTTGTCTGTCAGTGGAAAATACGCAATAAGTCAGTTGCTGCACACGTTGTGGTTTTGTACCACACTGCAGGACATTAATTCCTCTGAGCTGTCAAAGCGTCAGCGCACACGCACAGTTGTTTTTGATAATGACACATTGACACACAGGGACAAGTTCAGAGAGAGTGAAGCTCGTATACTGAAATAGCAGAAAGGAAGAGCTGACCCTGAACTCTGTCTCCACCGCGGCGCTGGGTGTAAATATAAAGCCGCCTTCGCATTGACAAGTGTAAAAATGGAAGGGTTCTCTCAGCAGACGTGACATTTAAATGATAACCTTTAATCGCCTTCTTTAAAACAGTTTGGAAGTAGACCTGAGAGCAGGAAGAGTCGGGGCCTGAACCCTTAATTCAAAGTGAAACCAAAGGTCAAAGGCAGGTTCATTTTGCAGTGTGAGAAAGCACATAACGGCAAGTTAGATAATAAAAATGAGTAACACATATTAATAAATTAACCCTTTTTGAACAATTTCAGAACAAAAACAAGATAACAATTTATTATCAACAGTTGTTTATAATTGTATAAGCCCCATGCAGCCCTTTAGTTTGTACTCTAGACTGAATGACACGTCTCCACTTCCTCCCACTATCAACAGATAAAGCTAAAATATACCACATATGAATAATGCAATCTTGCATATTTGGAGCCGGGCTTTGTGCAGAAGCGATCAGGTGATGGAGCTACGGAAGCCAGGTCATTCTGAGCTGTCAATCATAACGTTTCACCGCATGTTAACAGCATCAAATCCTGACCAAACTAATCACCTGAACTTATGATAGTGTGAGAAAACTACCTAAAATGAGAGAAAACAGCTCTGACAATTATTAGGCATTATTAGATAATTTATTAGGCATTGACTTTGACTTTTTATTCAGTTCATGATGACCCATCTGTTTACATGGAGGAGGCAGGATGTATGACCTATACTGCAGCCAGCCACCAGTTTAACTTTAGCTTCACTATTGGGGGGCTGTCATGTCGTCCATCGTTAAATACAGCCTTTAGTTTATACTTAGGAGGAGAAGAGACCATGAGCCTTTTGTATTAAAGGGCCCATATTGTGTAAAATAAATGTTTTGGTCTTTCATTATCTGTGATTACTTGAAGGGTGTCAGTAGGGACTGTACTGTAACTCAGGATGCTACTCCTACATTGACCAACTTTCCTGCTAAAACATGAACAAGCATGAGGACTTGGTGTAACTCACCATTCAGAAACATCCTGTTGTCACAGACTGTAAATATGTGGCTAGTCTTGTATAGCTGCAAACATAACGTGACTTTCAGCTGTGTTTACCAGAGAGAGTCAATGCACCAGAATGACACCGGTGATAGGCCAGAAGAGAGGACATGGAAATACACATTGCAGCAGTTTGTTCGACTTTAAACCACTGATATATCATGTTAGGGGTACCAATACCTCTAACTTAATCCCAGAAAGGCGTTTCCTTGTTAAAAGCTGTCACTTTTACCTCACACATTGGAAAATCTAAATTACTGTAACAATTATTGACTTGAGCTGTCCCCTTCTGTGTAAAGGTGACGACACAGCGTCTTTGGAAGAAAGTGTATGACGAGCTGGGAGGAAGTCCGGGCAGCACCAGTGCTGCTACATGCACTCGCAGGCACTATGAGAGGTGAGGATTATTCTGTTTCCCAACCTGTCAATTCAATCAGCACGACAGCTTCTGATCAGACTGATAATCACATGTGCATTTCTTCAGGCTCGTGCTGCCATTTGAAAGACACGTCAAAGGAGAGGAGGACAAACCTCTGCCCCCAAACAAACCACGGAAACCGTACAAGAGAAACTTGGATGGGAAGATTAAAAAAGTAGAGGTCAAGAGAAAAAGGAGCCAGTCGGATAGAGAGATGGATTCTGAGGTAACGTGTCTCTGAAGAAAAAATCTAGAAAAAGATTTGTACATAGAGTGATTTCTTTAATATCCCTTGTATTTTACAGACCCAGAGGAGTCCAGAGGCCGACTGCCAAAGTGAACCAGTGATTCATCCTCACCCTGCTCTCTGGGCTGCTGCGTCTGACAGAAAGTATCCAGACCGCTCTCAGCCAATCAGAGCCCCCACTGACCTCTGCACATCTGTCTACGCCCTTCTCCCGGTGTCCACATCTAATCCTTGGACTGCTCACATCCCTTCTGCTGCTGCTGCCGAGGTCATCTCTCCTCTGGAGAAAAAAAAGCGCATGGCTCAGGCCAGCTTGAATTTGCCCCCAAGTCCACAGAGCGAGGATAAAGAAAGGCCCTCGGTCATCTGCTGCTCCCAGTCTCCAGCCCGGGCATCTTCCAGCCATAACTGCAGCTCCTCCGATGATGGCTCCCCGGTGCCTTTATCCTCTTCCTCTTCCCGCAGCCCCTCCCCTCTCTCTGTGTCATCAGAGGATGAACCAACAGTGAATGAAAATAAGCCTGCATCGAGCTCAAAGCTGAGCCAAAACTGTTGTAGCTCTGTGACATCCAACTGTGGTGGGGACAATGAGTCTGTGAGCTGTACTCAGGTATCAAAAGACTCTGCAGGACCAAATAAGCACATCTCTCAGGTCAGCTCCCAATCACTAAACGCTGACTCAATAAAAAGCCAAATTGCACTTGTGGAACAAGTCCACAAAGTGGGTGGCAAATATTTCACCCATCCTTTCCAGTCGACTCCTTCCTCCAGTTTTACCAAAGTTATTCCAAAATCGGTTCAGCTTCTGCGGCCTGCTCCCATGCGGCCGAGTTATAAAATCCACCAGGGCAGGTTGGTGCACCAGGCCGGCCATCAGAATAATGCTAAGAAGCTGAGCAACGTGGTTCCATGGGTTTATCCGATAGAGAAGAGTGAGAAATCCATGGCGATGCTTCAGAAAAGTCCCGTCTCTCAGCAGAGTGGGTCCCAGGCCACCGCCTCCCTGCCGGTGCTGTGCGTCCTGTCAGGCTACGACAAATCAGGGAGAGACTCTCGGCATCCGCCTCCATTCCACCCTGTGTTTCTCCCCAACAGAATGAGACTACCACAGTCCCAGCTGATGTACCGTCATATACCAGTTGGTCCAGCTCCCTCTGCTCTAGCTGGCTCTTTCGTTTATCCATATCCTTACCCTGTTCCACTGTTACACCACCCTCACACTGGATACACCCTGCCTGCCATGAATCCAAGTTATCCTCACAAGCTCTGATATTTCAATTCCAGTTCATCTTTCCTTTGAAAAAGTCAGACACTGAGCTTGTTAGACCACTTTTGTATTGTGCCGTGTAATTCTGGGGATGCCTTAATGTTTTAAAGATGTAATGAATTACGCAATACACACACAAAATAGGCTTTACAGATTTGCACACGCCAGGGCAGTGATAGCTTTATGTGTAACAGTGGGAAACATACAAGGCATTGTCATTGTATGAGTCCAATTTTGCATGCACTCTGAAGGACGTTACTAAAAAACTGTCTGTCACACATAATACTACACTTGTGTATAGTCTGTTATTCGCCCAATAGGTTTCTTTTGTCACATCACACATTTGCACATGTTTTAAAAATATACAAACTTTAATGACATGTATTTATGATTAGGACAAATTCACAGTAGACTTCTAAAGCAGGTTCAATTAAAGATAAAGATTTTCTTCCTTGTTTGTCGTCACTTGCATAATTTCAACACTTTTGAAACTAAGAACTTTGTGTTCTGTTCCTCATTGTACTGTACTTTGAAGAGATGATTCTGTAATATCTGACTCATATCAGTGTTAAAAACATAAAAATTATGTTACAAGCAAATCTCAATTATATGTATTTAAATGGGTTGTTATTAAACGATCATGAATGAATAAACCAACATTCAAAAAAATATAACCATTGGTCATCTATCCATGAAATAGGCCTGTAACTGAACTTATAAAGTCTTTGAGATGTTCTCTGGACTGTCTCTTAAGTTTCATACAAATAGATGGAGGAGCTACAAGCTCCTTGTTTATCAGAGAAAGTTCACACAATGACTTTTTAAAATTTTCCCAAAATGTTGCTTTGATAACTTCATAATTGTGAGCTGCAACAATTCCTTCGGGAATGTCCAAGCAACATGACATTTCGCCCCTCCTGATGTCATTGGGACTGTGTTTATAAAACATGGGGGTGGAAGACGGGAGGATGACGTAATTTCTCATTGTGGCTTATTCGTTGTCTCAATATACTTTTTATATTTTTTTTATATTTGCATGAAACAAAAGCAGTAGAAGGCGTTAGTTTGTGTCTCGGCTAGACTCAGACTTTGAGTGGAAGGGAAAGCAGGTGTTTTATGTATGTTACTTTATATTTGAGGTTGAGATGTGAAACTGCTGCACATCCTCAGGTCAACACGTATTCAACACGTTCAATGGAACGGGCTCATATCTTCTAATTTAAAAAGGGACGATTCACTGACACAACTCTGAAACCAATCACTGAACAATGGCTTCACCTAATGGACAAAACAGGGAAAAACATCTGATTATTTTCACCTCATGAAGTAACACAAACAATAAATATTCAAATATGAAAAGGAGTCAATTTTGTTCAGTCCCATTGTTCATTGTCATTATTTCCATGATGTGTTTTTTTTAAAAAGAGAACATATGTATATGTTATATATATATATATATATGTATGTATATGTATATATAATATAATATTTATATAATATATTTTATAAGCATGCTTAATATTTAGAAACTCATAAACCGACCTACAAAAATACTTCATTCATACATATACTAGAAACGATAGTCAGTCACATACATGCTTTCTAAAAAACTGCTTCATCTAGAAGAACATTGTTGTCGTCTCCTCCAGGTTTAAATCATGGCCATCACTTCAAACAGTGTAGTGAAAGTAGTTCTCTCCTCTTCTATAACTGGCTCAGTGTGGTTCCACTCCATGAAGAGAGAATAAATGCCAGCTCCAAGTGCTGCACCCACCATGGGCCCTATCAACTGGATCCAAAACCAGGAATCTCCAGCTCTGTAATAGGGACACGTACACATGAATCATAATGACAAGGCACAAATTAACTGTGTAGTTATTATCACAGCTTCCTGCATGAATTAAACCCTTAAATTCTGGCTTGATTTGGTAGGCCAACACTGAGCAGGTCAACACAACCTGTTTGGTTCCTCTGGCTCAGAGTTTTGTAAAGTTTAAGGAAATTAATGAAGCAAGGTCTGACATCAGACAAATTCTGAAGAGAAAGCTTGGATTGCAAACTGGGTGGATGGAATAAGAACGTTTACCAGTGAGGGGGGCAACTAATGTTTAATTATTATATGGGAGGATAGCAGAGAGGTGACAGATTCCCATGTTAAGAACTTGTAAGCATTCATATGAGACAACTTCCTCATTCATCTAAGGGTTAGAAATGATTTTTCGTGGATAATGTAACAGTATATCCTATTTTAGCTTTAAGACAGGTGAGATGAATGATATCACTCTCTGGTTTGCATTGAGTCGTATTGAGCAAAAATAGATATTCACCTATCAGCATCCCTTAAGAGCATTAACTATCCCCAAAAATGTCAAGCTGCTCATTCATTGAAAGGATATAAACTACTTGGCCTGATACAAGGATTTTCAAACACTTGTACTGAGTAGGTTACTTGTCGGTGGATGAGGGGGGGATGCCATCCCCTTTAAACCAAAACGACCAAAAAGCTGAAAAAAGATTTCTTCCTTTTTTCTCTCTGGTAATAATCACAACATAGTTTAGAAAGTCCTAAACTCTCTAATTTATGTTTGCAAATTGTAAACACAGCCTGGCACAGATTATACCAGCACTTTTTGTTTCTACATCATTCAAATGACCTGAACACATCCAGGCCCCAGCCAGCCACAACGGCAAAGAGCCATGGGCTGACGTCTTGAGCTGCGTTGAGGGGCGCGGGGTTCAGACCCGTGGAAACTGCGATGGCTATGATGATCAGGCTGATGGCCAGAGGCTGCAGGCCTTTTGGATTGCCGCTGTTGTTCTCGCCCGTGAAGGCCAGGATGCCCACGATCAGAATGGCTGTGCCAATCACCTTAAAAAAGCATAAGGAAATTAACAACAGTAACGTTCCATTGATGTTGTTATTGATCGGATGTTTTTCAGTAACCCCATCTGCCCTGTTGTTTTGTGTAAGCTTATCACAAGGCTTCCACTTTAACCTACTTCCAGTCTGTATAAATCGGCGTTACTATAGCTCCATAAAAAAGTCCCTCCGGGTTGAGATGATCAATACTCTGAAGGTTTACTGTTAAGGTTGCTTGTGTTGCTATTTAATTTACGTCACTAATGCTGTTACATCACATCCATTACAGATGATAGTTATTCTCAGCACTGGAAGGTTTCTCCATTATGATTGCATCCATTAACGACTGCATTAAATAAAGGCTCACAGATAATATCAGTATGTATAGACTCTAATGCATCTCTGTGGTCTATTGGCTTTGATACTTAGACCCATGTTGGAAAAAAAACTCAATAATTAAATAAAGAGGTAAAAGCCCTCCAAAGCTAATAGCTGACATAAGACACAAAATGGGCTTTGCTTCCATGTCATCAGGCCATTTGTGTAAAGCACATTAAGTTTTTATCATCCATGTGGATAAAGTAGCTATATAGTATCGGCAGATGTTTTTTGTTACTATTAAATCTTAAGCCCCTACCTGATCCAAAAACCCATTTAGGACTGAGGTATATTCGATAGGACAAGATGCAAAAATGTGAGCTGTGTCATTGACATCATTAACAGGGAATACTCCATTGGTATATGCCATCAACGCATCTGAGAAAAAGAAAATTCAAAAATCATTGTCATTAATAGATCACACATAAAAAAACTGTATTGAAATATCAGGAAGCAGGATTTCTATAGATAGTGACTCATAATAATGCCGTTTACATGTTGACACCTACCATAGTACAACCCATTGAAGACATAGGCTCCAGCGTAAGAACCCAGGAACTGTGCCGCCACATACAAAGGAAACTTCTTCAGTGGCAGCCTCCTCAGGACCACCATGACAAAGGTGACTGCATGGTTCAAGTGGGCTCCTACAACAAAGCAGATGAATGAAAGCAACAAAAAGCTTTATATTCCATCCTTTCTGTCATGCAGTGGACCCCAACAAGACATCCAGATGTGTTCAGCTGGAGTTCACCATTAAATGGTAAATGACACAATAGCTGCTGATTCTTAATTAATTGATACATTTACTAAAATGGTCCAACTTCTGTCCCCAAGCTCATTGAGATGCCGAAGCCAAGTATATTGATTGATTGATTGACTATATCCAAAGTCTTTGCGGTGGCAGTGTGTCGGGTCATTTATTTAACCCTCTGGGATCTTGGTTTTGATGTTACTGTGGTAACACCGGTGGGGGTATCAGCCATGCGCCCATTGTTGATCTCCCCATCCTGTTCACCAACACTGACAACCAGCAACACCTGACATAATCTGCCGGAATCTGTATAAGGCCACTGTAGACAGCAGGTCATTAGACTGACCATTATGTGCCACACAGAGCTGCGGAAACTAATGAACTCACCAACAAATTGTGGTGTGACAGAAAAAGGCAATTTTGCTTATTGAAACTACGTCTGACAATTTTCAACATTTTCTGCCAAATTGATCATCAACATTAATACTTATATGATGATGAAAGTAATTGATAGTCACAAAACTGACTTACAGGATCAAACATTTGTCTCTGAACTAAGAAGCAATTGTGTTGTAATGACTGTGTATATATTTATGAAGTGTGGGTGCCATTGTTACCTGACACTTCACCTGCCACGTAAACGGCCAACATGAGTCCGAGAGTAACTCCTGTGTTGTAGGTTAAGAGGTTGCCCCAAGCCCCTCCAGTGAACACCGCCTGGGCAACTGAACCACGTACAAAGAGCTGGGACAGAAAGGAAGAAATAACCCACAAAGGATGGAAGAATGGTTATTGTAATTATGACCAACATTAAAACTAGCCCTGTTGTCCAGCCTGTGACTGCCAAAGATGATTAGTCTAACTTGGAAACGTTCAGGAAATACACAATAACTGAGAAACAGAAACAACTCTAACAAAAAAAGAAGTGAAGAACAGATTCTGCTCTGGAGTGTAAAGTGAATTGACCAATTGCTAATTTCTCTACTGACCTCAACTGAATGGAAATGACTTAATGCCTGTACAGTAATATGGTTGTTTTTTTTGTTTAACAGGTCACCATGGATGAGATATGATGAATAAAGATGAGCCACATCTTTTTAGGATTTCTAGTAACTCTCTGACATGTGAGAGATTTATTTGTGCTAATGGATACATATGAGAGACAGCAGTCTGAGACCCTGGGAACACAGTTTGACACCTTATTAGCATACAGGTTCATAGCTTAAGAGCGGCAGTTTAACTGGATGACAGGTATAGAGGGAGGTACTCACTACCAGGATAAACATCCCCAGAAACTCTGTCATGAACTCCTTTGTCAGCCCAAGAAACATCGCCTTCCACATGTTCACCGTTGTTGTTGTTGTCATGTGGATCTCCATGATGTTCTTCCCCACGACTAGAACAAACAGCTAAACCACTAAACTGCCAGAAGGTTATTGCCTGCCAGAAAATTTCAAGTTTTAATTGCCCTGTTTATATGCCTCTACAGCTGGTTTTACGTGAATCAATCTGTTACAACCTGAGTGTGCGGTGATAACAAAGGTATGTATTTGGAAAGCTAATGATCACAATTGAGGTTTGGTTTGGATTATTGGCGGGTAAATTAATATTTGAAAGCTAACAGGGTCAGAATGAGGAGCAAGTAGGAGAGTCTGCCTCAAGTTGAGATTGGCGCGAGTGCCTTTTTACTTTAGGCAGAAGTAGTTGATGGTGAACTACTGGGCAAATCTTCAAGGGCATTCCGAAGATAGAGATCAGACAACAAAGGTACTTCTTTCATGTTGTGAGAGCGAAGTAGCCAGTGACATGTCATCAAGTCAGAAAAGTCAGTCAGACCATCGTCAGTGACATCACCCAGGCTCTTCGCCTACTGATTTTTCTATTTTGTGTAAAAAGTGAAAGGATGTTAAGTGGCAGAGCTGAGCTTTGAAATTGTATTACCATTGGGATATGGATAGTGTTCCATTATCTGAGGGAGACTGCACTGTACAAAGTAATTCAATATGCCCTAGATAACGTTGATTCACACTCCATCATCGTAGTTAAGTAGACATTAACGCCGCCCGCCATTTAACCGAACATAGAAGAAGAAGAACCTAACGGCTTGCTCCTATAGTACCTCCAGGAACGGTGCAGCAACCCAGTAAATGGGGGTAATGCACCTTGATGTAGTTTGCCTACCATAAACAAAACAAAGAAGAAGAAGACGAATAATCTAATTTAAGCCACATGAATGAAATCAAGGCATTTTGAAGAAAAAAAAACACATTTAGTAACAAATCAACTGCAAATCACTTCATAACAAGAGGTTTATGTGTTATAGCCCTTTAATTTGATTTCAGCTGGTATAAACGACTGAGTGAAGTAAAATTTATATCACATGTAACCCTAATGGAGGAAATCAAGGCATTTTGTATGTTTTAGTTTTAAACTTGGAGCTGCTATCACTTTTTGGCAGGTGGGAAAGGGTATTTTTTTAAGAAATAGATTTCAAACACCCATAACCTGATGGGCCATTAACTTCTGTCCAGGTCAGGTAAAAATAATGGCATCATAAAGATGATGGCATAAAAAAGATTATCTTTATTAGGACCTGAACACCTCAGTAGGAGACCGTGGGTGGCCAAATTGAAATTGTAATATTTTTATTTTTCAGGCAAATTAATTGGCTTTTTGATGCTTTAACATTCTCAAATTCTTACCAAAATTAGTAAGTGGTGAAAATTTACATATTCTGGAGTAATTTTCAATGGGCGTGGAAAAATGGCTCAACACCTTGCCAGATCAAGCTAAAACTACTTTCTCTTAATCTGTCAAGTCAAATGTTTTCCTTAAGTTACTGAATGTATGATTTACACCTTTATTTGAATTCTTTGCTAGGTAGCCCTGGAGGGAAGATCTGCCATTTTGCTTTACCCTTCAGTTTTGGACTACATTTGTTTGAGCAGCAGCACCCAGCAGCAGCAGCAGCATCTTTTTCTTCCCCCTCTCACTTCAGCCAAAGCTTTTTAAAAGACATTGTTTTACTCTTCAACTACAAGTGAAGTAAGTAGCTTGATACACTCACGTAAATACTCACTGTGTATGCCAACAAGTGTAACATTAGGTGAAGTAATAATACGTTGCTGAATGGGGATGTGAATCAGCAGCAGGACAATCCGGCTGCTGCCTCTCAAGTGGCTGGAGACCGACGACAGGTTTAAATTCTCCAGCGAGCAGCGCCTGGCTGTTCACACGGGACGGGCATTACTCCGCACTGGTCAGCCCGGGATTCTGCTTTCTCCGCTTGTTGTTGTATGTAACCCGTTCAATGTAACTGTCTGCTAAACCGGCCAGTTTAGGTTGGGTTTATTTTGTTCTCTGTGTTCAAGTATGTGTTGTGTTATTTAAGTTAGTAATTTGTTGTTTTTTTAAACGTAGCCAGTCCCCTCGTAGACGTGCCTGTAGGTTTAAGGAGCGGATCGAGCACACTGGATACCTGCCGTATAGCTGCAGCTCAAGGATTGTAGCAGCAATAACGAAAGGACGCCAGCTGTACGGCAACTCCCAACCTTACGGACCTATTGATCACAGTTTAACACCCCTCGCCCAGCGGAACGAGGTAAGGAAGCTGACTCACTGTGCTACAGGCAGCCCGGTATGGGAGTCGCTATGTCACGTTAACGCTTTATTTTCCAGAGTTTTTATTCTTACTCGTTACATTAGAACACAAATATCTGTACTTTCTACTACTTACATTCTAAAAACTGTCTCATTACTTGGGAAGCGGAGGTTGGCGCAACGCGCGCCTTGACGCACGGCGCACCTCTCTCTAGCTCACTCGCACAGGCTGTAACGGTAATGATTTCTCCGCAGGTTCACCTTCAGAAACCTTGTTACGAGTTGACTTCCTCTAGAATAGATAGTCAAGTTTGATCGTCTTCTCGGCGCTCCGCCAGGGCCGTGACCAACTCCGGCGGAGTTCAGTAAAGTTGGCAAGATATTCACAGATTCGGACTTCCCCGATCAATAAGTCATAAGCGAGATGTTGTTAAAGCACAACCGCTGCATAATTACAACCGCAACAGGCTTCAAAATGCCTGTGCTTGAGCCCGTTAGTGCTACAACATAGACCTAGTTTCATTTATTTTGTTTAGGAGCAGCATGAGTTCATCAAAGCCGGACACAGAATTCAAAATACTTGATGAAGGTGTCCACCCACTCTGCCAGACCTGTGGATTGTTGAGAATACTTATATAATGCATTGATTTCATTTCCAACAGGAAGTATAAGGGCAGCCACAAATGTCACAGTGAGCAGCAGGATTGGGTTAAGTGATTCTGAAACCCTTAACTACAGTGACATCCAACATGAACAGTAGGTTTCTGACAAATCAGCACATTAAACTGTGTTTGATGACCTCAACCAGAGAACCTGCAATTTAGTTTGTATTTTGTGTTGACAGATCTGACCTTCATTGTTCCGACCCTCATCTGTCTGCTGTCTCAATTTGCTCCTGAACTGGTGCAGGGCTTCTCAGTTGCAGCAGGTCAGAGTACATCCTCTATTATTTGTTACACTATTGTGAAAAAAAAAGAAACAAGCAAGAGCAAACAAACAAAAACATAAAATGCTGTATGTGTTGCAGGTGGAAACAGATCTGTGCAGGTGTTTTCCTGTGAGGCTCCAGGCTGTGCTGCTAACGTGACTTTGGTGTACTGTGACGACGAGCTGCTCTTCAGTGGTGATCATCTCGCACAATGTGCAGGCCCCCCGCCACCCGACTCTGTCTGCCAGCACAATGGTCGGGCATTTGTTTCCACCACTTCAGGAGCTCTATGTGAATTTGAAGGCAATGGTTATATCGAGACCAAAAAATGCACAGGTATTTACTTTTACTCCCTAGAGTCTTTTTACATTTACATACTGTAATCGTATTGATCGTGATTCACACCACAACACAAAATATTTCCCAGAAGTGTTCATGCTCATGATCCTAGATCTAGAGTTATTTAATGCATGTACCTCACATTTTGTTTCAGTGAACTGCTTGTTTAAAATAACTAAAATAATAGAACTGTGTACCCTGATGGAGATGGAGATACATTGGCAGGTTAATAACTTGTCTTTGGGTTTTTCTGGTGTGGTGATATATTGAAAATTGTATTTACATTTATTCTTATTTAGATGCTTTAACACTTCTGAATACTTCTACACACCAGGACTCATCAGTCCAGGGTAAGGGTTCTGCTTGAAAATAAACACTTTGCAACATGTTTTCTCAACTAGAACTCCACAGCTCATGTGTTTTCCCCACTGGTAAGTTTGTCTTTCAGATACACACGTTACATCAAGCTGTTTGCTGTTTTGTTGAACACTGAGTGAAGTTTTCCCTCTTTCCTGCAGATACCACACCTCGGACACCCGTAGAAGGAGTCAGCACGGTCGGTGGAGAAATTGGTAAGTTCTGAAGCTCAGACCTGACACTCTGTCTCCATACACAATGTTAATTTATCTTCTGAACAAGCCACTGTCAACAGCAGCCATTGGAAAGTCTTTCCCTCTGCCACCAACAGTGTCTTTGCATTAAGTTAATAATTTTTCTTCTTTTCTCACTCGCTCTCAGTGTCAGTGTCAATGTCAATTTTATTTATATAGCACATTTAAAACAACTTGGTTGACCAAAGTACCAAAGAAAATAGCAATACACACTGAATAAAGTGTGTATCCTACCAATGATACAAAATAAAGTCCGCTGGGATAACAAAAAGGTTCTTAACTCTAAGAGAAGGCCAAAGACAAGAGTAGTGTTTTTAACAAATATCTGAAGCGTGTGATAGAGGTGGCAGATATGGAGTGGTAATCTGCTCCAAACGTTGGCACTGCACCTCTGGTTATGAGCCCTGTTTTATAGGAAATCCATGAGTAGCTTAGTGGCTGACCTAAGCTCTCTAATTGGATCGTGAACATGAAGAAATTCAGCTAGGTAAGGTAGAGACAGTCAATTAAGAGATTTAAAAGGTAAGAAAAAAATTTTTTAATCGATCCTGGCCTAAGCCCACATATAAAGAATTACAGGTATCAAGCCGAGAAGTTATGAAGGCATGAATCACCCTCTCTATTTCTTTAGATGGGAGATGGGCCTTTATCTTAGCTATGAGTCTCAACTGAAAGAAGCTAGACCTAATAACGGAGGATATCTGCTTGTCAAATTTAAATATACCTATGTCTGCTTTCTTTCATTATCTCTGAGCTTGAATGTTCCTCCTTCAAATGTTGACAATCAGGCGACATCAACATATGATCTATTGTGCTTCATACAGTCATGTTGAATATGCATCACTTCATTTCACAGATGTTGTGGTACTAGCCCTGTTTCTAGGTGCATCTATCATCATCTAGGTCAAAAGGAACTAAGGTAACTAAAACAAACATCATTGTCAAGGTTTCTTTATTCACATGTCAATCATGTAACCACCATTTCCTCAACTATAAATAAAACTGCCTTGCCTCATATTTAATTTGAACCGGTAGCAGTTATTTTGGAGAGAATATATATCCTTAAGAAGGGTGCAAAGCCAGTAAGAATAATCAAGTGTTTACCATAAATGGAGAGGTGCGCAGTGGCTGTTTTACCATAATCCTAGTTAGGCCACTAAGGTTGTCTTGTTCTGACTCGTGTTTCAATTAATTACTTTACTTCTTGTGAAAACCCAATGTATCATCACTTAATTTAGATGATGCAGGTGAACTTTAATGAAGATTTATTGAATATTAACAAGTGGCAGAGAACACGATCCAACTTTCACCACAGCTCAGTCCATTACCAGCTTGATGTTTTTCTAGGGCGTATGCAACTGTTACATCCTTTTATCGTAAACGCTTAAAACACAGTTACAAGCTCCGACATAGTTTTTTTGATGCTTATGCTCATGTGCATTGAACTGACTTAAGGCATAAGCACCACGTCATAAAATGTCACAATATTATTCTAAAACACTGTATAATATAATAAAAACCTTAGCATAATTCAATTTTCAAAATGCACAGTTATTATTTTACCTTCATGAAGACCTTTTTAAAGCTTAACTTACCAAGTAAGAATGTGTTCTTAAGTGGCTCTTAGAAGGTGTTTCAATGTTAGAGGAAGATGTCTGACAGATTTGGGCGAAACATGGAAAGCAGATCAGCCATGACAATTGCAATGACAAAGGTATTGTCAGTAAATAAAAATAGATATTATTTTAAAAAATCATACAGCCCATAGTTTTTACAAATCTCATTGTAAGTATACTCATTCTGACCTTCGATTTTTATTACAACTTTTTAGACGACGGGGCTCCTTGACTGAAAGACCCCAGCTCTTATTCTCAACATGACCAAGGTGTCTGCAGCCTCCTCTCACTCTTGGACAGTTGGCCTATGGGCAGAAAATCCGACGGTGGTCTCTGGTTCGAATCCAGGGAGAGACAACAAAAACAACATACCTGGACGGACAACACCTGGAAAACACCTGGATCTGTTCCACACTGTCAAAGTGCCTACCCCACCCCACTGTCTAAGTGCCCCTGAGCAAGGCACCTTACTCCCCTAACACCTGCTCCCCGGGGCGCCGTGTATGGCTGCCCACTGCTCTGTGTGTCCTCCTGTGTACACCAGATGGGTCATAGCAGAAAACAAATGTTTCCCCCCTTGCATGTCGTGTGTGTGTGCATGTGTGTGGGACAATAAATGTATCTTATCTTATCAGAGGAAGAAGAATTTGTGTCACTGTTGTCAAAACTCTAGGTGAACGTTAGGTGAAAGGGATCTAATCACAGAAATTGAATTTACAATAATCCTAGTGATATTTCCAATAGTGCGTTTCATCTAAATTGTACGAATTGTTGCTTTCTTTATCCTAGAATGAGCACTTAATATTTATATACTCTATATTTACATAAACCGTTATGTGCAATCCATTTACTTTACTGTTCATATTATGAAACATAATGTATTTCTTTACACATCCTGGTTCAATCACACATATTGCTGTATATTTCTATTTCATTATACTCCTTCACCCAAGTACTGCATGCTACTTATGTGTTGTCTTCTGCTGCTGTAACATTGCAAATTTTCCCAATGCGGGACTAATAAAGGATTTCTTATCTTATCTTATTTTATAGGCCTTTGTTGGGATGTTCAAACTCACAATTAAAAAGTATTTACAGATGAAAATCCAAGTCAGTAATTGTGGTCTGTGATTATAAACAATAATTATTGTTAATCAGTTTTTATCTTGTGTGCACAAAATAAATATCTTGGCAAATCAGGGTCTCCATGTTTACTTTCTTTCATTGTGTTCATTGCACTAATGGGACCTATCATGTCCCTGCATTCAGATTGTCAGGAGGCACTGCTTTACCTTGAAAGTTTCACAATCTCGCCTCTTGCAGTGGAAAAGGCTCCAAACACTACATGCACCATAATAACACTAGCCTTCAAATATCTAAACACAGTAATTGTATAAGGCGTTGGTTTTACACTCTGGTCGTCCAACCTGTGGGGAAACCTCGCCTTCAAGACTATGCGCAGGGAAAACATGTAAGAAGCCAAATATCGCGAGACTACCGTCAGAGTGGCGCCAACACACAAGAAGTCCAGAGATAAATACGCCGCCTCGTGACTTGTCTTCCGAGCTAAACTATTCTAACTCAGTCGGGTCCGGTGGTTTGAAACTTTGTCTCTGATGTAAATGCACATGCTTAGTTTCTGTTGAGCTCTCTGTGCTTTGTTTTTACTCGGCGAACGATGTCGGACGCTCTGTCGGATGACGGCAGCCATGAAGACAGCCAGGAGGACGTGATGACTCCGGCGGAGCTGATCGTCAAGCTGGAGGAGGTGAGCTGATGTGAAGGCGGTGGAGCCGCAGACACACTCTTCTGTCCCCGGTTAGCTTGTCCCCTCGGTCCTCATGCTCCTGTCTCAACCTGTCGCAGGCCTGGCTGAATGAGAAGTTCTCCCCGGAGCTGATGGAGAACAGGTCGGAGGTGGTGGAGTGTGTGATGGAGCAGCTCACTCACATGGTAAGTGCAGCTGCTGATCGTCACTGTATGTTCACACACACTCGTCCTGCATGGCAGCACACACAGGGTGGACCACAGCCGCGTGTAAACACTGACATCACATCGGATGAAGCTGCAGTGATGGAGAAAGTATTCACGTCGCTTGCGTCAATACAAGTATTAATACTGCACTGTAAACATGCTGGGAAAGACCTGCTGTGTTGTAAACTTTGCACAATTACACACTAATTGGATTTAACCGTACTTAGACAAACGGATATCTGTCAGTGCTGTAGTGTTAAAATTGAAGTACTTTGATAATATACTTCAAAAGGTCTGGATGAAATTAACTTCATTTTCACCCATGTCTGTCGTCAGCTGTGAAACAAAAAATACACCTCACATTTGAGAAGCTGAAAATATTAATGCATTACATGGTTTGCATTACTAACATATATTTCAACTTGACTTAGATTACTGACTTGTATTTCTGCTATTGTTTGGAATACCAATGGCCGATCCATCTGCGCAGACAGAAGTTGATCTTACTTCTTTATTCGTTCATAATAATAATAATAATCAAATAATTTAACCAGAGAACGTTGCTACTTTTCTTGTCATTGTCAGTCATGAATAAAATGGTGGTGATGTTCATGTAAATAGGAAGCCAACTTGCAGCGGGTGAAGAAAGGTGACGCCAAGGCCAGTATCCATCGCATGGAGATAGATAGGATCCGCTTCGTTCTGAGCAGCTATCTGCGCTCTCGTCTGCAGAAGGTCAGTCTCGTCAACAATACAGCGTGCAAAATAATTCTAATTCCACTCAGGTTTGTTGACAAGATTTCCTTTTATGTTTTTCTTATGTCAAGATTGAGAAGTTTTTCCCGCATGTCCTGGAGAGAGAAAAGTCTCGAGGCGAGGGGGAGCCCTCTCTGCTCTCACCCGAGGAGTTTGCCTTTGCCAAAGAGTGAGTATAGTAGGGCAATGTCAGAGCTGTTTGTGTAATTTACTGCTTTGTTATGATACTTGTGGTTTCATCAACACAACAACATTTTAGTTTTAAAAGGGACCGGTGTTGCTATGTTTACACCTGTCATTGCCAGTACTCAGAGAAAAACAATGAAACATTTGGAAACGCTGCTGGTCCAGTTTAACTTTAAAAAGCTTGGTCTGCATTTTAGTCTTGATGCGGAGAAACGGCGACAATTTGTAAATGATGACCAAGCCACACTGATTCGCTTCCTGATTCCAGATTCTTTATGATATGGCGCTAAAAAAAACCTTCTCTGGATGTAGATAGTTTGAATTTTAAAATGCACATTTCAAACTGCGTGTTATGTAGCCTGAGATCTAAAACTCTTGTTTGTCTTACAGGTATTTAGCAAACACAGAAACCTATCTGAAGGCTGTGGCACTGAAGCGCATGCCCCCCAACCTACAGACGGTGGATATGATCAAAGCAGGTAAAAAACACTCTTAGTTTTAACACACAGGCTCTATCACTTTTTGCTCTGATATCACATAATACCTGAAATGCTGCTATATGCATGCACTGGCATTTGCTCTGATATTTTCAAAGTGTCATTAAGTCCCATGTACCCTCATGTAACCCCAGTGCCTCAGCCCTGCTTGGACTCCTTTGTGTTTCTGCGGGTGAAAGAGAGACAGGAAAACATCTTGGTCGAGCCTGAAACAGACGATCAGAGGTACTTTAGTCACTTGACTCCTTGTCACTGTTTTAAAACCCCAGTAGGTGGCAGTGTTGCCCTTTCACATTCAGTACTGCTCCATGTTTCTTCATAGAAACTAAAACACAACTGATATTATCTCTGCTGCATCTCTTCTATCAGAGAATATGTTGTGGATCTTGAAGAGGGCTCTCAGCACCTGATGCGGTATCGAACTATAGCACCACTTGTTTCGAGTGGAGCTGTGCAGTTGATTTGAATGTGGAGGTAAGTAATGGCAAGTGTTACTGTTTCATCTGTCTCATTATCTGAACACTGCCCTCACACCCTCTTGAACAGACGTCTGCTAATTCATTTCTGCAGATCTTACATAAGCTGCTGCGTTGCTGTGACATCTGGATGTATTTTTAGATCTCACTTGTTTTTGCAGCGTTCATTGTTTCTTGGCAACAGAGTCTGAAAGAAAACCTTTTTTTAAGAATGTTTACAATGTGTCAGACTTGTCATCTCGCATAACTTAGCAGTCAGACTTTAGTTATATACAAAATAACAGAGTGCTTTACACAATAAAAGCTATAAAAACGAAACCCCCACTTGTTAAACCACCTAATCCATTTCTTTTAATTTTGTATCCCTTTTTCAAGAAAACCGGGGAGTAGGAGGCATTTACAATCAGTAAATAAATACAACACAACAAAGAGTTGATAAATGAAAGAAGCAGAACAAGAACTTAATTAAACAGTTACAAGAATCATGAAAACCACCAGATAACAAAGATGCACCATGTACTGTAGTGACCAGTTTTAAATACACAGATCAAGACACTATTAACAAGAACCGAGGAAACGTTATTGTGAATCTCATATTTGAAATGAGAAAATCAACAAAGACTAATAAAATGATAAAGATGAAACAATCATGCAAATAATAATGAAAATGGTAAAGATAAAACAGTCAAATGCTCAAAAGAGATGTGATAAAGATAATGCTATATGTGAAAACAATTCTGAGAAAGTAAATAGTTGAATAAATAAATCAAATATAAAAAAAGGATATATATCTGTAAAACAGTCTGAGATGTATAAATAAAATAAATGAAATGCCCAAATAAAAAGATACTTGTAGAATTTGCTTTTAACTTAACTGCAGTTTACAATGAATTACAACCATCACACAGTGATTTTTCTGTTCCAGGTCTGTGTGTTGGTGTGGATGGCTCCAGGTGATCATGAACCTGCAGAGATCACCCGTCCTTGAAAACACCCAAGTTGTGACACCATGGCTCCAGGAGATGTAACCCAGCGGAAACTATTCCTGCCAAATATAAGATCACCACTAATGAGAAGTGAAGGCTGGGAATGAACTCGGTTTGCAGAACCAGCTTTTGCATTGCTGTGGTGTTAATCATGGCCTTTTAAAAAAAATCATTACATAACATAAGTTCAATTAGATTTCTACGGTTATAATGAATTCTGGTGTGTTGGTGTTTATGAGACCTCTAAAGACTCTGTCAAATCTACTGGTCATCATTCCTTTTATTCTACATGCAGTTGCAGATTATTGGATTTTTTCCTTTGCTGCTCAATAACAGAACACATCAAATGACCTGAAGGTGACATTTTATCTTGACATCACAGCGCCTATCACTCCCTGGTGCAGATATCAATTTGCGTGTATATTTGAAAGCATTGTTACATTTTAGTGATATTCACACTTATGTAAACTATCATTATAAATAATTGTATTCCTATTGCTGTCGTTCTTTCCTAACTCTCATGCATCTTTTCACCTTGACTACCGGATCCGGTTTTATCTGCCTTTCAGCGCCGCTCTGCTTCACAACATTGAAGTTTCTTTAGATTGTTTCTCTGTAGTCTCCCCCTGAGAGGATGTGTGGAACATTGTCTTATCTGAGATTGTTTTAATAGCTTTGTTATGTAAGGATTTCAGAGAGAGCGGTCGGTGTCTATTTTTGGCCTGCACTGAACTAAACAGCGTCAACAGTCAGTCATCATCTTGATTTGCAGATCTAGCTAATATCAAATCCTAAAACTCTGTTGAGCGATGAGGTATTTAGAGCGCTCCTATTTGTATTTAAATGCTGGAAATTGAAAGCAGTTTTCACATTGACCTTGGAAATAGTTAAAGATGTGGATTTAAAACAATAAAACCTTAAAAAGGTGAATCATTGAAAGGTTATGAGAGTATTTCTGTTTTTTATTCATCCAGCACAGCAATCAACTTTGTTATTCAACCCCTGTGAGATATCTTGTTGTCTTCGTGCAATGACAGAAAGTCAAATCTGGACTGAAAGCCTCTTTCTTAAAAATTCTTAGGTTTAAATCATTCAAATGTCCTTAAATTTGGTGTCCAAATACATCTCAGCATATAGCAGGTGAGTGTCATGTAACTCGATATGTATGCATGTACTTGGCTCAATTCTTGAATAGCTTCCTCCGTTAGCTGACTGGCATGCTGAGGCTCATATGTAATCCGGCTCTTCCTTATGCGTCAAACATGTTAATGGATTGTGGGACAGCGATCCCATCAGGACACAAGCCAACCAGCAGTGAACTTGGATCTGTGTCTATTGACATGTCTGAGAATAGAGCCCAGGATGACTGGAATAGTTTCCACTGGGTAGAATTACATGTCGACCCCACGCTCAGTAAAGTACACCTGTATGTGGGTTTATCTCAGTGGATGACACATCTGAGGTGACTGTACAAAGACATAAATTCACAAACATCTTTACAGAAAACACTGATGCAATAACATTTTCATATGGTGACAGTCAAACTGAACTAAGCTACATACAATGAAATCATGGCAAAATAGAAAAACAAGGACTGCTGCTGTACATGAGCTCAAATCGTTCTATGCTGAGCTGAAACAGGATGAGCAGAAAACCACAACATTCAGCTGATTGGTCAGGAGAGTGAAGGGGGAGGAGCAAGCAACATGACATGACAAGTGAGGTAGTGTATATAGGACACTGTGCCAGACTCCTGTGGGGATGAGTGAGACTACAGGCGACCACCTGCTGCTCATGTGTGTAAGTAAGATTTTTTTAGGTGAGACTATTTCAATGTGTCACAGCATTGATTTTGATTAGTTAAAATAGTGTTGTTCTAATAAGAACACAGGGCTCTCCTCTGTTCTCGGCCCATTGCAATCACTGGTGATTGTGCTGTGAGTCCATCTGCAGATGCTGAACTAAGTGTGTAACTTTGTGTTTGATTCCCAGAAATTGCCACCACAGTAGAACTCCACACAAACATTGAGGATAATATATCCATAATTCAGCCTCGACCACCAGCATGGAGTTCTCCAATACAAAGTAAGCCATAATAAGTGTGCCTCCTGAATTATCTTTCATAATTTTTTCAATTTGTTTGAGTGAGGGTGAACTGAAATCATCAAAGCTGCAGTCTTTATTGAAACCATTTTTTTTTGTCCTTTTCAAGTGTCCTGCCAGTGGTTGGCTTCGGGTCAAGGGCCCAGTCAGCCGGACTTGTGGAGATCGCCGTCAGGCTGTGCTTGAACCAGCGTAAACAACTGTGTCCTCACGTTTGGGTTCCCATCCTGAAACCTCAGCGGCCGTGCCTCCGTGCTCAGGTGTCAGATCAGCTGCCCTCTGACATCCTGAGTCAAGCTTACCCAGCCCTCCCTTTTCTGTCCTTTCTGGATGACGACGACTTTGACGATGATGTTTTGATCCCAATTAAGAATAAACATGTGATATTCGCTGACTCAAGAGGACTGTCCCTGACAGCTGTGCGAGAGTTTTCCGATGAAGAGGAGCTGTCCGACCTCAACCTACTGCCGTCACTGCCTGACATGGGAAGCATGACAGCGAACAGCTACAGCTGCACCGTCAGCACCTGTTGCCCAGGGACACGGCTCAAGTTGGGCTTCCCGCAACCCTCAGCAGATTTCCAGGCCTTCCGGGCCAAGCTGGCAGAGAGCATGGTTACCCTGGAGAACTGCAGTGTCACAGAACAGGCCCTCCAAGGTACCGTTCGAATCAGGAACCTCAGCTTCCAGAAGGATGTGCGTGTGCGCATCACCTTTGACTCCTGGCAGAGCTACAAAGACGTGCCCTGTACGTACCTGCAGAAACGATTCGGAGGACCACAGACGGACATCTTCGAATTTGACATTGCCATTCCTAAAGTGCTGGATGCCAAAAGGAAGATAGAGTTCTGTTTATATTATTCACCTGGAGGGCAGAGCAAACCTTTTTGGGACAATAACGATGGACAGAATTACAGCATTGCAGTGTGTGTGAGCTCACATCTCTGTTGTGGGAAGGGTCTAAGTGAAAGGGCATGACTTACTGAATTTATAAAAATATCTTTTTTTTTCATCATACATAATACATCTGTTCTGGATAAAAAATAAGGTGGAGAGTTTTTATTATATTTGCATCACACTGAATTGAATCTTATATTTCCATAAACCTAAAAACTGGTCACTTTTGTGTAACTCAATTTCATCCACAACTAGCTGACCTTGTTCTTCGGGGTCACTCTATTGTCGTTTCCTACGTGTTGGCAACTCATCAGCCCAAGTGCACGAGGGAGTGGATCCCTTTTCACATGTTTGGGATGTTGGGATTCCCACATAGGTCAAAGATTACTGTGGACCGACAAACAGAAACACGAGAGAAGCTAATCTTAGCTCGGTCCTGTTTATAGAGCTGAGGCTTACTGTCAGAAACTGATGGCAGGGCTCACTGTGTTGGCATCGTCACCATTATCTTTCTCCATGGTGTTCAAAACCCCAACACAATGAATCGCCCTACTTTCACTGTCAGACTGCAACATTTAGACATTGGGCTCTTCTTTTTTTTTAACCATTTGAGTTCATTTTTTAAAGCGATTAGTACAAGTTCATTTAGGGCTGTAACTTTTAAAGACAGCTGCATCAAGCTTGGCACTGCTTCGCCACATAGAGCCCACAGTGTCTTTAAGGATTACATCCATCAATCCATTATATTAATATCTTAACTTTTGAGAGCCAATCCCAGCTGACAGTGGGGGAGAGGGGGCGTACACCCTGGACATGATGGCAGCAAATTGTAGGGCAGGAGCACAGTTAATTCATACATTTTAACTCTTTGATTACCCTTGAATGAAGGTATTCAATTACTTACTGTTTAGATATTTGACTATAAGGCTTTTTAAAAGACAAAAAAAGTCTGGCAGTGACTTCACTGAGCATCACAAGAAGCAGGGGTAGTCAGATGTTTTTTTATGATTTCTATGTTTAAAGCCACTTTCTAATAAAAGGGGAACACTTTGTGCATTTGAACTTATGGGCTGTATCAAATTTAAAAATAAATTCATGAAACAAGTCATCCATAGGGAAAAATGAAATCGAACACAGGAAAGAAAATGTCATAAAAACACCAGAGAGGAGAGATGACTCTCACAAACAAGGATCACAGATTTTCTCCATTATTCTGAGTCCTATCATGTTTCGTTTAGTTTTTCAATTATGTTTTGTTCAGCAATCACAAACGGAATTTTTTTCTATTTCCATCTGTGATCATGATAAATTCCTGTTACTCACTATTCTAATCCAGGTAGGAGGGAAGAAGGAAATCATCATGCACACACCCCGAGAGGTGGGCTGTTTCCTCTGTTTTCTAACCTACACACAATGAACTTGACCGTTTCGTCCTGGGCAGAACTCTGTCTTTCAGCATTGTAGGCTCACATCCTCCTCAGCGTCCCACGCTAATGTTGCACACTTTGCAGCTTGGGTCTTTCTTGGCATTGGCTGTGGTCAGACTCATCAGCTGGTGATGTCCGCTGATCTGCTCCACGCTGCCCTGATCCAAATGAACCGGCTCTGTGAAAAGCACCTCGAGGATGACATCACTGGAGTGGCAGAACAGAGGCTCTTCCCCTTCCCTCTGGGGGGCAGTGTATGTCAGGAAGGGGTTGGAGGCCAAGTCCAGCATGGGGAGGCGGGTGCGACAGAAGGTATCTCCCTCTGAGCCGACAGGGGCTAGCACCAACACCACATAATGGTATGCTGTGTACATACAGTAGAAGTCTGCAAAGTACAGACAGATGTCAGGGTTCAGCAGGTGTCCAGCTGGGATCTGGTAACGCAGCGGGCCATAAGGAGAGTCTTTGGGAGGTAGACCTGTGTCAAACTCAGTGTTGCAACTGAAGAAGACTCCCTGTAGTTTGGCATTAATGGGAGAACCGTGACTCCCACTGTTGTCTTTCAGAGCTGGACGCATCAGTCCTCCACATTCCCTCCTAATCCAAGAGGTGAAGAGGAAAACAGCATTACACTGAATTGCTGCAGGTATGGCTTTAGTTTTACAAAAGAAGAGAAAAGAATGCAGCACTGACCTGACGTTGTCAAAGTATTCGGTGTGCTGGTTGCGATAAAACACGGAGAATTTTAGCAGCCTCCCTGCGGAGCCTTTTGCCTTGTCTAGAAGCTGCTGTAGGTGTTCCATGGCATAGTCTGCAAAGTGGGTAAGAACTGTGTAATCACATAAAGTCTGCACCCCTTTCATATGCTAATGACTACCCAGTGCTCAGACAGGATTGTTATTATGCCATATCTGTGCACTGTACTTCTTTGTCCTTTTCTTGTATCGCTCTCATATCCTGCTGCACACCTTATATCAGGGTTACCTTAGCTGTCACACATACTGTGTCTTACCTCCAGTGCAGAACTCCACCACCTGGCTCCACTCTGACACCAGGTAGTCACCGTCTGGCTGTCGGACAGCAGTTTGAACAGCAACGCAGTACTCTGTCCGAGGGCTGAGGAACCAGTGTCCCCTCACTGCCATGGGGAGAGGAACGGCCTTGGCCACAAGCTTGGTTGGCACATCCTGGAGCAAAAAGCAAGAAAAGACTTGACACCGGGGACAGGATGCTAGGGTTTAACATACTGCAGTGGTTTTCATTTCCATTTCAAAGCAAATGTTAATGCGATTGTTAATTCAAATATTTCCCTCCATAAACTTTGCCTGATTAGCCTGATATTCCACTTCAAACCCAAGCTGCAGTAACTAGGATACATCTAATCAAATCAGCGGCTTTGTTTTGACCAAGGCCTCTTAGAAGCGCAGCTAATTACAACGGACTCAGAGGCCCATATATCCATGGTAACATCTCTGATGCAAGTTTGTTTGTGCCACTTTGTGTATCAGAGAGAGAGATAAACACAGAGAGAGCATATCATCCATTCAGGAACAGCTCACTCAGTCCTACACCTGCCTTGACTTCACAAAACCAGTTTTCAGCTGTTGAATGTAATGAGCCATAATTACAGTCAGTGTTGAGCATCTGAAATAAATTTTATAATTCAGCTACAGGAGCTGACGTAATCATATCAAATTATTCACTGAAATACTAATTGCATTACTGACATCAATGTGCATACAGCCTTTCCTTTCCCAAAATTATGTAAAATGTGTTAGCCTCGCTAGTTACTTGGCACAGTGATGCTTTGACCCAAATGCTAACTGAAGCGTGCTAACATGTGCATAATGAAAATGCTAACATTCTGGTGATAAGCAGTTATAATTGATTAATCATGATAGATAATAAAATACGAATCATTGAATAACCAAGGTGACTAACATATCCAGAGGGATGACAGGGTTTAAATGTCACCGCATTCCAACATCAGAGAATACATAAACAATTTCACTAAATGTCAACTTAATGGTGTTTCGAGGTAAAGTCAGAGGATTACTGACGTCAGTAGGATTCATCTGCTGGGGTCAGAAATATGCAATTTCATCTCAATCCCTCCATTAGTCGTTGGGATATTTATCTAGTCGGAGCGAACTGACCGACTTCGCAATCCCCAGAGTTATTATTAGGGATAGTAGCTAGCTCGGCTAAAAATAGTTAGACATCTGTATGGTAATTGGAAAATATATGTGGTTCATGCATGAGGTTCAGTTCATCTGCAGATCCAACGACTGCAGCTGAAAAGTAGCTGGCAGCAAAACTCTGTACAAAGCATCTCCTCTCAGTGCTTCTGATTGATAGTCCCCGGAGAAACATGTTTATTTGAAAAGAGATAAACTATCTATATCAGATTGTCTCTTTACACCTTTCGTACTGAATTTAGTGGTGTGAATAGAGAGTAATTAACATGAAAACAGTTTTGTGCTGCAGCTGAATTTGTCAGCTTTTGTCCACTCTATGAGGAAACAGTGTAAAAGTGAGTCACTGGCCCGAGGATGTTGACTGCACTCATTTTCATTTTGTGCCTGTATTGGAAGTGACGGAAAGGGTGCAACCTTGGTTTTCTATGAAGCAGTACCACTGTTAATCCATGCAGAACTGAATACAAATTATAATAGCCCTATCTAATTTAAAGAATCAGTGTGTAGAATCTTGTGGTATCTAGAGGTGAAGTTACATTTTGCAGCTGAATACGCCTCACCTCACCCTCCCCTTCCAAACATGAGAGAGAACCCTGTGGTAGCCTTCAGTTGTCATAAAAACTCAAAAGGTGTTTAGTTTGTCTAGTCTGGGCTACTGTAAAAAACATGGCGGCCTCTGTAGAGACGACCCACCCCCAAAGTCAATATACAGTTTTTAAATATAAAGGGTCCGTTCTAGGTTAAGTAAACAACAATTTGTACAATTTAGATGATTACACATTAATGAAAAAATCACTAGGATTATTTTATATTCAACTCCTGGGTTAGATTCCCTTCACCTACATCTTACACACTGAACCTTTAAGCTTTATTTTATTATTTATATATATTTTTTTGGAATAATGTACAGCGGGGACTCCTCAGCCAATCACATGCTGTAAATTGATTGGTGGAAATTTGGAAAAGGAGCACGGATAACAGTAGAGGGAGCAGACTGCATTTGTAGCTGTTTTAAATGGTCAGACCCTGTGTTTGAAGCGGTTGGGGTCCCTGCTCTCTTTGCGGCTCAGGTCGATGAAGAAGTGCGTGGCTCGGGCAGTGTCCTCCGAGGTCATGTCCCACATGATGCGGAAGGAGTCACAGGTGACCTCGCAAATCTGGATGTTGCATGGGGTGCAGAGAGGGGCGTCCATTTCTGTCACCTAGAGATAAGAGAGGATAGTAAGACGACCGGGACATTAATAGCAGTGATGGAGACAACATCTGGTAACATCTGTACCAGCTTTTCATTACCTTCCTGCTCTTTTCTCTCCTCCTCCCCTCTTTCCTTGCCCTTAACTGTCATTTCCCATTACACAACGAGACACGCTCCCAGCTGAGTGACTGGCCTCTGCCTTTCCCGTGCATTTCATAACCCACCTACAGCAGTCTCCCGGCAACCGCCGCACATCTGTAGCCTCCCTCAATCCTCCTGTGCTTCTCAAGGAAGGGATCCCTGCTGCACCCGTCAGCAGCAATTTAAACTCAAGGTAACTTTTTAAAAACACTCCTTGCTGAAGTGGACAAATTTTTTTGTGGGAGTAAGTGAGCTCCCTGTAGCTTGAGGGAAATCTTCAAACAGCTTTTGGGCAGAAATGAGGGAGATTTAAGTCGGTATCAGCAGCCGGTGATGTATGGTCATATTTCCTCAGCTGCCCAGGAGCAATTTTCGATCCAGGCTGCTGCACACAGGCCAGAGTACCGGGCTGGGTCAGGTTGCATTTGTGTTTGATTAGCTGTCACCTACCCTCTTGTAAACTGATGGTGAGTCTCTGCAGTCAGTGCACAACGGTCTTCTTCTTTTACCCTGAGAATCAGGGCATGCCCATTCTTTCACCGTTTGCATGTAATTTTCATCCATCGTTGGGTTTTTGTTATTGCGATAATATCCTATAGTTTCCTAAATAATCTTGTGGCTTAAAGAATCATCTGCTTTATTCCCCTGCGCTGTAGCATCTCGGCACAACGCAGCATGTTTTTTCCTCATTAAAACTCCTCTAACCCTGAGCAAATGCAAAATCACAGATGTGCCCCAAATAGCCCTCGAGCGATTTAGTACAAACGGTCTCTTAACATCCTGCAGATGCCTGGTGTAGTGTCCCTGTCTGACTGCTATAGGTCTGCTGTAAGGTGCTCTCCAGTCAGTATGATGGACAGGCTGCAGCAGCTCATTAAAGCCTGTGAACTGTGAAATTTGTGGGGTAGCTCGTTTGCACTCGGGCCAGGGGAGAGAGCCGTTGCGTCATGCACGTGTGTTTCCAGGCGTCCGTTCTCCAGCTGCTGTTCTCAGCTTTCAGCACAGCGTCTTTTCAGAGATGGTAACTGGGGCAGGAGCAGACTCTCTCAGGATAAGTCATCAAAGTCTCCATGTATGTCTGTGCGTTCCACTTTTGGATCAATTACGTGTAAGCACAGTTCACGAGCTGGTTCCCACAACATTGAGTCTTCATTTCTGTCTGTAAATGGACAGAATGATCTTTGCTGCGACACTTGCTTTGATAGACAGTTGCTCCAAATGAGGCGAGTGCAAATTATTAAAAAGGGACCCACATTAGAAGTCATAATGAATCAGTAATTGAGCAGTTACAAATCCTCCACCGGCTGAAATACACAACACACAGAGAGATGTTGCTATCTCTGTGAGACCGCAACATGACAGAAGATGCTGCACTCATGCATATGGAGCAGGGCACAGGCAGGGTCTTTTTGTCCTTCCAGGGGGAATACTTTAAAACACAACTAGATGGCTGCATGAGAGAGAGGAGGGAAAGACATAATTTTACGACAAAATCTAACTATAGAGGGTTAAATGTTTATTGCTGTTAATGAAACGGTCACTCTGTACTGTGTGGAATCCTGCAGGCTGTTAAAAAAGCATTTTGTGCAACTAATACAGTTTCATCCCTCTTGCACAATTAAACCAAGCATTAACATTTAGGGCAAATGCGCACTAGATCTAATTACATGTCAGTGATATTGTACGACAGATCTAATAAGTGAAACGGCATTGGAGGGCTGTAATATCATGGTATCAGACATCACACATCACACACATTCAAATAGAATTACTGTATTCATCTGACTTCATAGCAAAAAGAGAACAATTGGAACACTCCGGCATTATTTTGCATCCATAACTTGTGAGCTCTACAGCCACCAATAGAAAGACTGACTCAAAAGGAATCTCTTACTTGTATGAGGCTCAAATTCCTGATGGAAGCAGATTTTCGCCGGGGCTGAATTGTTCTATCTTCTTTTTCTGCTTCACTACCTTCTCCTCTGCTGCAGTGGATGATAGATCCCCAAGGAAAACTGATTAGGAGGTGAAACAAACACACAAGCACCTCTTTCACTCTCTCTAGCTCTCTCTCTTTCTCTCTCTCACCCTCAGTGCCACCAAAGCCTCTGAACTCCCCCCCCCTCCTCCTCCTCCTCCTCCCCTCCTCCTCCTCCTCCTCCTCCTCCTCCTCCTCCTCCTCAGAAAAAATAAAATCTCATTTTTGCTCTGGGCTCTGCAGGATGTTTACTCAACTCCTGTGCAGCCACAGAGGATGGATTAAACCCTATAAAAGAAGGAGAAGAGAAGAGAGAGATGAGTAAGTGAGTGAGTGAGTGGGTGGGATTTTCCAACTGGCGTGTGACCATACACTGAAACTCAGTCAACCTCGTCAGCATCCTGTCATGCAGTCACACATAGCTCATCACTCTCCAGTGGTCCTCCCCGAGGCACCAAATCCACACACACACTAACTGTCCCATTTAGCTGTGTGCGTACGTGTCACCTCTCAGATAAGGAGGCAGCCTGGACACCAAGGGTGTGTGAGAGAGAGACACAATTACACAACCTCCACTGAGTACTCAGAAGAGAGGATGCTGTTGGTGATATCCCAGTAAATCCAGTAAATTACATGAAGCACCACGTAGACCTCAAAACATACATATGTGCCAACTGCTCTGCCATATGGACCGCCTCCACAGGCAGGAGGAGGGGGGATGTAAGTCCAAAGTAAGCAGATTTCCAACAGCATTCATTTTCGGAGGGATGTTTTTGTACTGCTTCGACCTCTCGTCCGCCTCTCATCTCTATTTAGGATTTAGATTAAAATTAGAACCTCCCCAGATTAATGGCTATAATCTGCTTCTAAAACAATGGATATAGAATAAAGACAAATAACAAAGGGATAAAGAGCTAGTGAGTGCAGTCCTTCACTAGCACATAAAAAAACTAAAATTGAAAAATGATACAGACACAGTTTTTTGCAGTAATTGCACCGACTGTGTGTGTTATTGAAAAGCTTGATTCATATCCAGCCAGCCGCAGATAAGTGATACCCTCGGAGTGTAATTAAACTGCAATCATCCATCATTAGTCATGCCATGACAGGCTGCCTCTGTCCAAATCATCCCCCTGAGCTCCAGACATAGGAACAGCCATTTTGTTAAAGGGAAGAGCTGCCTGTCTGTGTTTATAGATTCATGCTCAATTTACATTAACTACAGATAACATCCAGAAGGACAACATCAATTGAGTTTGAGTGATGCGTGCACATTGCAATGTTTTTTTCTTTAAAAATGATATATAGTTTGGACTGATTAATCCCAGTCCATCCCAGACCAACACTAAGGGCGAGGGTTTATCAACAGGACCAGAAACCAGCATGATGGTGGAGTGGTTGTTTGACCTTTTTGACTTTTGATACATTTCACACGTATCTTAAGGCTCACAGGCATAACAGAGAAATTTATAAATTACAGCTTTTTGTGGTGGATATACACTTACGGTGTAATTTGACTTTCAAAAGTCACATCACTCATTAATAATTATATAACGTTTAAATCAAATGCGGTGTCAGGCCACAGCTGTGACACAGTAGCAGCGCATTATTCTGATGTTGTGATATGAACTGGATTGCCATGGACGGATTACTGACTCAGCTTACCAGGCACGGAGCCAGTGGGCCGGCAGGTCACATGAGCTAAACAACCACAAACTACAGCTAAACACTAAACAACAACCGAGACACAAAAACAAACAAAACAGACATAACATTACCAGAAAGAGAAGAAAAATGACCTGAGAAAAGGTCCAAGGATCAACATAGAGACATGTCAGTTGTGGTTTGTTGTTTCTCTTACACTCTGGCTGTCTTGCTCTTTTGCAGGAGAGGTCAGGGGTCGTTCTACATCCCTGTGATCCATTGTTCCCATTGTGTCCATCAATCCATGGGGTCCTAACCACACAGCTTCCATGTTAGCTTAGATGTTGCTATTGAATAATGTTATTATCAGATTTTATCGGAGTGTCCCATTTGTTTATCATAACTACATGAATTCTATATTTACATACTTATAATTTTGAAAAGCCCAATAGAGAATAAAATCTCCCTCATACAATCTATTGTCTATATGTATTCCTACTCTTTTTTCACTTTCCCGTCTTGTTCGATATGTCTGATGTGAGTTTGTCATAATCACACAACGTTAAGGTTATGTCTACATAACAATGCCATGAAATCTGATGAGGTCACCGTTTGTGTTTTTCTATACATGTGTGGTAACTTCAATAAAAGTTGAATCAAAGTCTTTATCAAAAGGACATTGTGGGCAATGTCCTTTTGATAAAGTACTGTATAAAGTGTGGTCTGTCAGTGCAACATTTACTTTAACTGTAACGTTTTCCAGATGTAGATTCAAAAATCCGAGACGTCATTGTCATCTGCACAACAATTACATTTAGCAATCACTGGCAATGAAAAGCTTGGGTCACAGACTCCATTCTAGCCTTGCTCAAAATATAAAGAAAGCAAAAAATATATATATATGAAAAATAAACAAATGTATGTATATGTATCAAGCTTTATAATTATTCGTATTGTTATTATTATTGTTGCTTTCATTATTATAACGGTTTTTTAGGAGAAGAAGAAAGTGTACTTTCCTCATCCTGGTTCTTTCAGAGGAACAAGTGGGTTTCCGCATCGTTCATCCACGTGACCTCACCGGCTGATGACAGAGCGGAAGTGTCATGGCGCCGCGCGTCCTGCACGGTCCTGCAGCGTCACCAGCGGCTCCACACGACTTGTAATGACTCTTCTCCTCCTCGTCTGAACTCAGGATCTGTTTAGGAAATCACAGGAATATAACCGTGAGTATCCGGAGGAACACAGAGCGTCGACACTCAGCACTGACAGTGTTAAAGCTGCGTCTACTGGGATTTAATGTTGTGATCTGACCACGTGTTGCAGGATTTTGGCTGTTGTTGACACAAATTCTTTAAAATTAAGAGTCACGGTAATAAAACAAACTCAGTTGGAAGTGGCCGTTTGGCTTGTACACCTAAAATGGCTGTTAGTGGTTTATACCACTGTAGTATACCTTTGTTACAGAGGAACACTGTTTCTCTTCAAACATCCTATTTAACATGGAAATAGTAATATAACTTACTGTACTCATTTATTTATTATAATGTCCTCGTTGATGTGCTATATGAACGGGTGTGTGCTCAGCTGAAGATTAATTTAGTGGCAACTTTAATAAAAAAACGACTTATTGAATAAAACCTTCACCCATTACCAAAGCTCACAGACACACTATCTACATTTTTTTTTACAAAGTGCTTTAAATGAAACTTCTTCTTACAAAGTTTGGCGCGGTAAGGAATCAAACTGTTCAATGGCTGCCATGATTAAAAGCTTCTATGAAGTGATAAAAACAAAATATTATTACTCTCCAGTTCAGGATGGCTGAGTCAGGCTCAGGTGATCCCAGTGGGCAACGTGTGCCAACTCCTGGAGGGAGCAGTGCCGGACTGATGAAGGGCCGCCGACCTTCAGGTCCCGTGACTCCCGTCCGTCTCCCTTCAATGCGATCGAGAGACCTCACCCTGGGCGGAGTGAAGAAGGTGTTGCTTTACACTGAAGAATATATATATATATATATGACATTGTTATATCAATGAATTTATCAATTATTTTCTAATAATTTGACTGTTCCAATGATTGATCCCTTTTTTTGTGTTATTTTTTAGAAAACGTTTACACCCAACATCATTGGCCGAAAAGCCAAAGAGGAGTAAGTTTCCTTATTGAGGTTAAAAGAGACAAAAAATGCCAGAGATAATGGATATAACTGTTTTTCTGTCTGTTGGTCAACCATATTCTCTGTCGCGGCAGCACAAAACTTGAAGGCGGGGACAGGAGAGAGAAGAGGGATGGCAATCGAGGGCGAGGTCAGAGAGAGAGGGGCAGGGGCCGAGGTCGTGCAGAGGTCATCCAGTCCCACTCTATTTTTGAACAGGGGCCTGCTGAGATGATGATGAAAAAGAGAGGTAGGAGTTCAGCTTGGAAAAACACACATTGTGCACCACTTTGGCTGACACCTTCTTTAAATCAATGCAATCAGGCGGCTATGAAAATGAGAGAGATGCTCCGAGTGCAGCGCCCTCACCCATCATCAATATTAAAAAGGAGAAGAGGGAGACAGAGGATGAGACTAAAGAGATCCTTCGCAACCTGGAACGAGAGAACGTGAGACCCATACTTCAGTATTATACTAAATTGCTTTATTTAGCTTTTTCCAAAAAAATAACAATTGTTTTTCCTTTTGTGTTCTCAGTTTATAGACGATCCCTTCCTGCAGAGTGAGGAGAGTAGCTGCCCCGTCCAGCTCCCCCTCGCTGTGTCAGGATGGGGATTCAAGGAGGAATTCAGTAACACTGCTAAAATTGAGAAGATGGAGGATGATTGTGAACCTATGGAGCCTGCAGTTAAAGGTGAAGGCAGATTTTTGTAATTTCAAAGTTTCAGTTTATAGAATTGAGTGACCTTTTTAGTGGTGTAGTTGCATGATGCTGCTGAACCCTGTCACATAGCTGCTCTCTCAAAAATATGCATCGTCGTTTCTTCAGTCAAACAGGAGCCAGAGGAAATAGAAATAAAGAAGTCTGAGGGAGCGTTCAAGCCTCCTCCTATCCCTGAGCCCGAGATTCTGCACGACCTGCTGAATAGGTGGAGTCTGAGCAAAGGGGAGGAGCTGTTCTTTATTCAGCTGCCCGACTCGCTGCCCGGCCAACCCCCCACCAAAGAGCACAAGCCGCAGAAGACGGAGGTGCAGTCAGAGGATGGACAGTCTGTGCTTCTGAAAACAGAGTCTCAGGTACAGTAGGTACAGCTGCTGTCTAATGTGTTAAAATACATCATGGTACTGAGGTTAAATGTGTAAAATGGAATGTTTAACAGGAAGAGGAGGCTGAAGAGAACTGCTGTAATCTGAAAGATCTGCGGGAGGGTGTTGTAGGAAAGATGCTGGTGCGGAAGTCCGGCCGGGTTCAGCTCATACTGGGACAAGTGACTCTGGACGTGTCTCTGGGAGCATCGTGCTCTTTCCTTCAGGTATGATGGCAGAGAAGTCATTGATGTGTCTTCCACTTTGTCTGTGTTTGTCTCCAAACTGTATCTTTAATTTTGACTGTTTTCAGAAATTAACTTCAGATATTGTCTCGTAATTGGTTCTGGACATTTCCTGGAGTTTGTCTTTTACATAAGATAAGATACAATTTACCTTTATTGACCCTCTGTGGAGGAAATTCACAAATGACACAGCAGCACAAGGCAGCAGCAGTGCAGGGGGAAGATATATTAAGAATAGAAATATAAATGAAAATAAAGATACTATATACAATGAGAGAAATAATACCTGATCTACAAAAATATGAAAAATGTACAACATATGGATAAAGATCGATCTTATTTCTAACCCCATCTAATAATTTCTTATTTACTTTTTCTATCACAGTTTTGTGTCTGTCACATGTTAAAAGTGTCATAGACCCCCCCCCAATTCTCCAGTCACTTTCATGCTGTATACGGCCGTGATCTCACTCAGAAATTTTTCGGACATTTTACTTCTGGGGGCTGAATGTAAAAGTTCTGAAAAATGTCAAGACCAACTGACTAGGATATTTGTATTCGGTCATACAGCGTAATTCTCTACAGGCCAGTTATTTAACAAAGGGTAAAATATTTATTTTCAGAGCTCTGAACTTTTCTGACGTGCTTTTCCCTTCTTCTCTCAGGAGCTGGTCTCTGTCGGTACTGAGGGAAGAACCGGCGACTTGACTGTTTTGGGAAATGTCCAACACAAAATGGTTTGTTCTCCAGACTTTGAGGCTTTACTGGAAGGCCGTGCTTGATGTTCAAGAAAGCAGGATGGCCTCCTCCAGCCATGACAGGGGGATGCACTTATGGTGGGTTTTGATGTTGAAAAGATACTCCCTGTTACTGTGGACTGTCCCTGGATGGTTGATTGCACAATCAACCATCCAGGGATGCAAACTTGTGTCTGCAGAATGGTTATAATAACCTTATGAAATACACTATCTGTAAATATGAGTCATGACTGAGTCTTTATTTTCTTCTTAGGAAACAGTTATATGAATTCAGGGCTCAAAGGTTAAATGCTGTGCCAAATGTCAGGACTATTTTCCTTTTCCTGCATCTGAAATTGCTTGACAAACTGTACATGAATGTAAATGTGTGAATAAAAAGTGTTATTCAAGCTGGTGTCATGGGTTGAAAAGATTGTAAGGTTAAAGATTGGAATTGTTTGTTCACAAAACTGAAAAAAGAATAGTTTTGGCCATGCAGGAGGTATAGGAAGTGAGATATAACCCCTGTTAGAATCCTCTGAATGCCCTCAGGTTTGTCCTGCATGAACTATTGAAGAATTACATTTAAAACGGTGGTAACACTGAAAGATAAGGGATGTTCTGTTGTGTGGACACATGGTTTACGTACGTACTATAATTTGGTCTGAAGCAGCTAGAAATACATCTTGATAATATATATTGGCTATGAAACAGAAAATTGCACATGATATTGAAATATTTAATATTGATCATGAAAGTGAATATGCACATGATATTGAAATAACATGATGAATGGCAACAGTAATATAAATACTTTTTTAATACAAGCAGTTTAAAAGTACTCTTACTTTGACAGTTAGTGGTAAATGTTTAATCAATCCCATATGGACCGTATGGGCTGTGGCCTAGGTGGTAAAAAAATCTAATGTTTGAATGTAATCATATATCCCGTCCACCCACTCATCACAACAAGGAAAACAAAGATTCAACATATAATCCAACATTAAATAAAAAAAATACAGCTTCCAAATATGGTTACATTATGGTTCCTTTTTTTTTAGTAGACTTGCCCTTTAATTTGCAGTTAAAATACATGATATTTGACATAAGCAGATACGCCTTGAAGCAGGGCCGGCCCTGGCAATGTTGGCGCCCTAGGTGAGATTTCAAATTTGCGCCATACATACACATGCAAACTGTCATGCATCCCCATGTGTTGGACTGTATACAGATGCACACACGGGCAGACAAAATTGTAAGCTATAAAAAAAAATAAAAAAATATTATAAAAAATATAAAAAGAAAACAAGTGCATGTTTTACTAAAACTATTTCAGATAATTGAATTTCTACTGATGCATGTTGAAATGATTTAATCATTTGCTTTGGGTTTTTAAGCTATATTAGGATTAAGGTGTAAACAGAAACAGTTACTCTGTTTGTGAAGGAAATTCTCTTCTTCTAATATTAATGGTTTATCTAAATTCTTCTAATAGACCTGTAGTTTATCTACTTGACGGTTACTAAGAGGTAGGTCTTTTAACAGCTCATTTGTTTTGAATACACAAGTATCTACCATCTCTACAACCGTGTACCCATCATCCATATTGTGTATGACTTTGAAGGAAGTTTTCTCATTTTAGTACAAAACTTTTAATTAAAATGTTCACCCTGACACAGTATGCTTGTTGCACACAGAGTACCAAAGGAGATGTGTTGGTAGTAACATTTAAACCAGGATGCTGTGCTCTCAACGCATACTGCATGTGACTATGCAGTATTCTTTCATTAGCAAAGCTCATTCAGGACAACAGCTGGAGTGCAAAGGAACCCAGCGTCCAGCAGGGGGCAGCCTCAGGACATCACATGGAAACAAGCATCAGCAGGCTGTGATTCTTGAAAGGCGTCAGAAGACAAGGCTGGCAACAACTGGTTTATTCTCTAACAATAGGTTTTTAAAGCATGTTAAATCCAGTATTTAAAATCCAAAAATATAAAAGTAACTTTTAAGTAAGGCTCTCAAATATATGTAGAAAAGTAGAAAATATTTTCTCTGAATTTGAATAACACAGACACACACACACGATAATTTGTCCATCTTCTTATAGCGCTTAGTTCCTTTCAGAGATCAGCAGGCTGTGTGGCCTAGTTGGTAGAGCAGCTGGTCCCAAATAAGGAGGTCTTGGGTTCAATCCCCACTCTCTCCCATCTCCATTCTGGCAATATACTGAACTCTTAAAATTGACAGTAATCTCAATCTCTTATTAATTGCAAAATATATCACACTATGTAAATTCAAATTAAGTACAAAGAACAATTTTTGGGGGGCTGGCTCATCCCTGTGGCCCAGGGAGCGCATTTCCGCCACAAACTGCAGGAGGAGAAGCGGAACAACTTGTATGGCAGAAGGGACAGAATAATATTTCTTTCCTAGAGCGTTGTGAAAACATCCCTTAAAGAGCCCCGGCGCAGTGCCCTGTAGGGGCCAGCAGGTGTCAGTGCTGCTCCGAGCCTGTCCAGCCTCAGACCCGAGCAGCTCTTGTCCGCCGGGTGGAGTTTGAATCAGTCCACGACACAAAGCCCAGGGATGGAGGCGAGTGAGGAGCCGCTTCAACGACGCTGGAACTCCGCGTGACTGGAGAGCCGTTCACCTCTACGTCCGGTGAGCTACGTTTGTTTCCGCAGCGAGCTAGGGCGGCGAAAACCCCGTTAAGTTCGCCGAACTTCAGGCACCGACTTACTGGAAAGAACCGCTTGTCTCAGCACTTGACGCGCAGCCGGGCGGCGCTGTGAGTGGCTCGGTGTGGAGCTAGCTGAGCGAGCCGGAGCACACCGTTAGCTCCCAGGCTACGAGCTAACACGAGCGCGTATTCCTTCAGCGTGGCGCCTCATTGTCGCCAACAAGCAACAGTTTAAGTGTTGCTTGTGTTTAATATGGTTTCGTGGGGTTAGCAGGCTGCTACACGACCACAGGGAGGCTAACGGTAGATAACCATGAGCTAGGCTAACCCAGTGTGCTGTGATCCGGGATGGAGCCGCTTGTTAGCCGTCCTCCTGCATCAGCCGGCGGGATGAGGCCCTGTGATGTTATCGCTGCACCGTGACGGATCACAGTAACACGCTAACCTCATGTGGTCCTACTCTGGACACACTACGTACACAACCACCGATCAGCAGGCTCATGGCATCTGTTTCTTTCCTGTTTATCCAGCGGGATCAGTGTTAAGTTTACACACCAGTACTTTAAATGTGCGTAGACACGGTTTCCCTCCGTATAGTATTAGATCGCATGATGTGCTCTTGGAAGTATTGTGACAAGACTGACTCTTCATCTGTATGTGTTTGCAGGACCCTGTTACACTGAGCTGCAGGGACCTCCTGGATCTTCACCAGACAAGTGAACCATCTGCTGCACACACTTTCTTTGTTTACATCCCTGTCACCAGAGGGAGGCTCCGCTCAAATAACAAACATCTGATAAAGAGGCCATCATTTCAACGCAGCAGCTGTAAAGACTTTATCTTCCTTTTCCTGGAATTGAAATCAACCGAAGATCACCAAACCGGCTCATGGTGAAAATAATGAAATTCTGTAATTTTGCCCAAGAGGGCAACGCCAAGATGGAGACTTTTATATTTATTGATTCTGTGTTCAGCACCAGGAGAAGCTCCGTCCCCTAGCTGTCTTGATGAAGCCCTTTTTCTGACAATAGATCAGGGCCACTCGCCCTGAGTGGAGGTGGACTGTCGTACCTCCTCTACCACCGGCTCTGCTCATTGATTGCAGCTATTTAATAGATATAATTTACCTCCTGACGTCAACATGGAGCTCTTCTTCAACCCCTTTGACAACCTGGTGTGTATCCTGCTGGGCATCTCCTTCACCGTGTGGTTCACCCTGCTGCTGGTCTTCATCATCGTGCCTGCTATCTTAGGGGTGTCCTTTGGCATCCGGCGTCTGTACATGAAAACATTGTTAAAGATTTTTGAGGTAAGAGCTTCCAACGCTACTGAAGAAACTGCAGTTTGAATCATAAATGTTAACTTCTTAGTTGAAGCTGTGGAATGGAAAAGCAAAACTTAAGTCTTGCTTTACTTGCACAGTTCCCAGTCAAAATAATTCAATCTGTCTGCTCTTGCCAAACATTCTGCTGTTTAACAAGCTATAGTTTGCATAGGTTGTTGTACCTGCGCTTTATGAGCAGATTTTTATTTTGCAATTTGCTCTCGATTTGCCTTTTTTCGATGTTTCAAACAGTTTGTGTGCAGACAGCAGCTATTGCTTTATTTAAACATCTGAATATCTGAAGATGGGTTGTGCGTCACAGACACACTTCAGAGAAAGCAGTCCGCTGCAGGCTCTAGGCTTTTCTTCAACCTCTAACCACTGGCCGTGAATTGCCTGATGTAGATTATCAATACAGACCCAGAGCCATTATTCTCTTGTTTTGTGACAGAAGAAAACAGCCACACAGTCCATGTTGGTAATGGTTGTCTGGAACATATCTTCCTTAGGGCATTAATGCATCAGCTGCTTTGTGTAATGTGGGTATTCCAAGATTTACCATTTGATGGTCTCCTTACATATTGGACTCCAGTTTCTCTCCGGCTGCTGCCACTGGTGTAGTTTCACAAGCGAAGCCCTCATCACTTTCCAACACGTACCTCCTGAGAGCAGATCCTGAGCCAGAAATAAATGGATGAGTGGGAGATATGATGAGAGGTTTTCGCTTCTCATGATTACACCAGGAACCATGAGATTTAGACTGAAGGTCAAAGGACAGATTCAGTTCAGACTGTGTGAAGCTGAAGCAATCTTCTAATTGCACATACAGTTTGTCTCAGTGTGTGCAAAAGTCTCCATTTCAGGCTTTTTGTATAAAAAGAATGAATCTTTGTCATCGACATGATTCACTGTCAAAGATCTGATTCTCACACACTTCATATGGGAAAAATCCTGGCTTTCACATCATTAAGTAGATGCAGATGCATTTTATTTATCCCACACACATGCACAGACATGCAAACGCACACTCATGCAGGTAGGGAAATGTAATCTCTGCTTTTGACCCATCTGTGTGCGGGACACACAGAGCAGTGAGCGACTATGTACAGCGCTCGGGGAGCAGATGTTGGAGGAGTAAGGTGCCTTGCTCAGGGGCACTAGACAGGGTCTAGAGAGACTCTTGGATTTTTGGGCAGATCAATCCAGGTTCGTCTTTTTGTTGTCTTTCCGTGGAATCGAACCAGAGACGAACCAGAGACCTTCTCCGCCCATAGTCCAAGTTTCTGCCACTAGACCACCGCCTCTCTGGAGCCACATGTTAGCATGAAGTATGCACTTAATTTTATCTGTGCTCCTCCTCACTCAAAGAGTCATCACTTTCATCTAAGGCGACATTCTAAAATGCTGAGTAGTTAGTAAAAAGCGAGACCCAACTTTAGAATGGGGACATATTCTGAGGACTAGACTAAGTCATTTGGACATTAACACTTGTTTTGATAGAATAAACCTTATTTACAAAGTGTTATTAAAGGAGAATTGTTGTAGTACAAAGTTGGTTAATATTGTAATTCCTACTCAACTATTTGCTTACCGGTACTTACTATCAATAAACGGTAACGGGGAGGCTTACGGAAAAGATTTTGTTTAACGGTCGTAACATTAAGGGCTTAAGTGTATTCAGGTTTATAAGTTCACAAGCTTTTTCGTTGTGATATCTCCAGCCGTGAGGTGCAGGCAGAACCACTGTATCCCTCAACATTCTTGGAATTCCTTTATAAGAGCCCCTGGCTTGATTCCAGCGTGTCTGACAAATAAAAACATGCTGGGTATAGCATCACTGTATTTGATTATAACTCCAAACATTTCAAGTGTTCTTGTAGTTTCCGTTGGCTGTGATTGATCAATACATATATTATTGATTGATGTAGCCTTAGAGATATTCCATCATGTGGTATGAAGTGTAGTGTGATACTACTGTGAACACATCCAGCGCCTCCCAGGCCATAATTTCCCCAACTCGCTTGCAGTTGGGAGAAGAACACTATGTCCTGTTCCTTCCCCCATGGAGACATTACATGTTTGTTTTTGTCTCAGTGTGCAAAGTGCACACAAAGGGCCAGGCTTTTACCTTGAAGGGTATATATTTAACTCTGACTGTAGTTTAATGCATCCAGACAAGATGCATTGCACTACAATAAAAGGAAGAAGTGAGCATTGTTATACAAGCTTCTTAGAGCAAGGCTGTGGTCACAGATAAGCCAGGGATGTTACTGGCCTAGAATGATTCAAATGTGGAAGATCAGACATCACATTAGTGTGCTAATAGTGGCAGCTTGTTGCTAAACAAATGTTTGCATGTTGTCTTTGCACCACTCCGACAGATTTAACTTTAGCACTACTTTTTGGGTTTTGGGTCCCTCGTGGGTGCCTCACTCTTTTCTTTTGTTTTTGTCTCTAGTGGGCCACACTCAGGATAGAGAGAGGAGTGAAAGAAAATAATCACCCTGTATACAAACCCTACTCAAACGGTAAGATTTGATGATCAGTTTGTTTGCGTGTACAAGCTCAGTAGTTGTATTTGTTTTAGAGGTGAGTATACCTAACATCCTGTTTCTCTGGCTGTCTTCCTCCAGCAATCATTGCAAAGGAGCCCACCTCCTTGGAGCAGGAGATCAAGGAGATCCGGCGGAGCGGCAGCAACAGAGACCTGGACTCCGCCTCTGAGTTTGAGATGTCAGACATCTTCTATTTTGCCCGGCGAGGAGTGGCGAGCATCATGGACGATGAGGTGACTAAGCGGTTCTCTGCTGAGGAGTTGGAGTCCTGGAATCTGCTGACCCGCAGCAACAACAACTTCCACTATATCAGCCTGAGACTGACCGTCCTATGGGGGCTGGGCCTGCTGATCCGCTACGGGTTCCTGCTACCTCTTAGGTAATAGTTCTACCTCCAGCAAAGAGGTTGGGTGTCAGAAGAGAAACCCTGATTGCAGAAACCTTTTTGGAAAGACTGAACATACTGTCAAGTCTATAAATTAAACTAGTCTGTCTTGAATATGTGGCCACCAGTGTAACAGAATTCAATATATTAGATTAATTTATAGCCAGGGCTTAAAAACAACAGCTGATCCTTTACTTTATAAAAAAAGATCAACTAGACTCAGTAGAGTTTATACCTTAGCCAAGGTTCAACAGTCTTCTTGAATTTAATCAAGCTGTAGCTAACAGCACACACTCATAGATATCAGTAAAAATCCCTGATGGTCTGCAGGCTTTGTTGTTGACAAACTGGTGAAAGACAATCTCTCAAAGAAAGGATCGGCCCTTTGACCCAGAGCAGCCTCCAAATGTAATAGTTCCTTTCTTGGCCCATGTTCCATCCTTCCAGGTTTCATGGAAATCTGATGAGTCGTTTAGGCGTTATGCTGCTGACAAAGAAACGATACAACAAACAGACGGGGGCAAAAACATAACCTCCTTGGTAGAAGTAATGATGAATACAATTCTCTCAATGATCAAACATCAATATGGAGAATAATCAAAACTAAAGAGAGAGAAACACACCATATGAAAAACAACCCATACAAAAACAAACATTCAGGGCTTTCAACACAAAACAAAACCTGCTTTATCAATCTACAGCCACTGGAGGTCAGTGAGATGGGAACAGGACTAACGTCGGAAGTCTGCTCACAACATTATGGAGCAGCTTTACGCAAGATGATTCAATATGGGGATTAAACTACCAGATTTTAAGATTATAACCTGCTGGGTATCTGATAGAAAACCTCTGCACTGAGCCTGGCACCTTTTATTTGACAGCTTTTTCAGGAGTCCCTGCTGAAGTAAGAAAATGTGCCAATGGTGCATGGTCGGGCTGTTTAGCATTATCATTAGGAACACAAAGTCAAACCAGTTATCAAACCAATATGTGTTAAGCTGCAGGCTTTCATTAGCTGAGAATTCAAAACATTCACGTCTGTGGAATATTTATCCTAACTCACCGAACAAGGCGGCTGTTCAAGTTTTGAAACAAACATTCATAGATACACAGGAAGCAGCATAGGCAAATAGGGCCCAGTCAGCAGGGTCAGTTTCAAACCATTGTGACGTCATAATGCTACTTAATGAAGCTTTCATACAATCTTATTGTTACCTCCGCCAATGACGTCATGTTTTCATCTGCGCTTGTTAGTTTGCAACATTACACACAAGACTACTGGCCATATTTGGGGTTATGGGCCAAGAAAGAACATGTGAACGGATGAGTGATGGTTTGTCTATAGATTAGTTTGCGTATTTTCTGTCATAGAAATGAGCCCGACACATTCATTTATGTAGGGTAGACCTTTGCTTACTTGGTGTGTGTAGCAGAAAATTTGAATATGTGCCACGTTTATGCTGCAGATGTCAGTTATGTTCCCAAAATATTTCTAAGTATAATGTCACATTTTACATCTGTATTCATGATGTACAAATTGAGACATGCCAAAGGAGAGATTGCTCCACAACTCACAATGCAACATTAAATGTCTGCACTCACAGTAAAGGTGGGAGCTCCTTCTCAGAGTCAGAGCTTAGAGGCAGAGAGACAGTGACTCAGTTCTAAGCCTGGTTGGCTCATGTCCAGTTGCCAGTGGGGAGAGGAATCAGGCCACCGCTGAACAGACAGACCACATTTCTAGTCTCGCATCCATCCAATAGATTCTGTCATTCAACCACTCTTCCAGTCAAACAACAGTTTCTCTCCCCGCCTGCATGAAACCTTCATCTCTAGTGTTTTTCTAATCCTCGCCCAATTTAATCAGCACCTTCTCCAGCTTCTGGGTGATTTTTCCATACAGATTAAGGCGACCTGTTGGTCAGCTTAACGTCTGCCTAATAGGTCCGCCTGCAGGTTCTGGAGTCTATTACCAGCGACAGTGGCGAGTAGAGGAGAGCGTGATACTTTAGAGAGTGGGACTGGATAACATCCCGCATGACCTTTACATGTAAACTGAGCAGTCAGTCTTTAGCAGTGAAAGGTTGGAGAAGGTTTATGTATCAGAGTCACTACTAGTTAAATTGTTAAGTTAATTACTAGGTAATTATCAATAGTGTGCATCTAAATAAGGAAATCCTCCTTTTTGTATTTTGTTGAAGATTCTCTGTAACCCCTCTTGTCTCTCATCACCAGGGTAACTCTTGCCTTCACTGGTGTAGGCCTCCTTGTGTTCCTCACCTGTCTTATCGGTCTGCTGCCGAATGGAAGGTACGGCTCATGACAAGCATGTTTGTTTTTATTTATCAAAAATACCTTTTCAGACCCCTGAATGTAATCGTTTTTAGATTTGCTGTCTTGACAAAAAGTCAATCATGTCCTTTCTCTTCCAGGATGAAGAACCTGCTGAGTAAGAAAGTCCACTTGATGTGCTACAGAATATGTGTCAGAGCTCTGACGGCCATCATAACCTACCATGACAGGTAGACAACATTACTGCCTTTTAAGTATTTTACCAGAATGGCTGCTGCTAGACTCCTTAAATATTTACAGCCAGTGAAATTGAATGAGTGGTTGGATAAATGAGATGGTGGAGCACATGTGGGAGTGTTACTTCAGTGAATCTATGAAAGACACTAAACAAATACATGCAACAATCAAGTGTCTGACGCATGACTCAACGTAATGATGTCAACAAAATCCATAAAAGACACAGAGCAGCCTGACCGGTTTTGTTGAACGTAAGATAGGGACAGTTCCACTCTTGACATTAAACACGGGGCTGTTCACTGACTATAAACAGCAGTGGATTCACTTTGACAACCAAGGGGTGATAGTATATATCAGGCTGATGATAAAAAACACTATTTCAGACGTGGTGTCTTTGATACAGATATTTGTACAGACTAAATGGAATATGTTGGTAAATATTGAAGCAAATATTTTAAATCTACTCTGTCTTTGCCGTAATGATCTCATGCCTGAGAGACAGCTATTGATTGTTGGTTACGGTTGATTGGTTCCTGATTGTTTAAACCTTTTGCACCAGATTGGTCAATTTTCACTGTAAAGTTCAGCAAGAAAGTTCTGCATTGTTTCCATGAAGATTCTCAACTTCTAAGTAAATTTCTCAATTTCCTCTGTAGGTTTCTCATTCAGTCATCACATGTAGACACACTTCTGGGTTGTGGGGAAAACCTCCAGTAAAAAGTAATTTGGCAGTTTGTGGAAGTAAATAAAAATAACCCCAAGAACTTAAATGCATAAATAGAAATGTGCATGTTTGAAGTTCACCATTATAAGCATTTTGTTATGGCAATTTGTCTCTCTCCAAAAAATACATTAATAAGCTGTTCTTGTCTTATCATGTCTTGAAGTTTTGATTTAAAGTTGGGGGTCAATTTGAATACAGTGGGTTTAAAAAAAAAGAAAATTGCTCTATTGCTGCACATGTCGTCCAAATGGTCTCATCATGCTTCTTCCTCAAACCTGATCTACGGCAGACCCTCCTGATGTGACATGACTGAGTCTGAATGTGAGATTACATAATATCCGATGATTTGTATTTGGAGAACAGAAACCAGGGTTTGTTAGCATTTAGGACTCTGAGTGTGAGTATGAAAGGGAGGATGCCTGAGGCGCAGTTCAGACTGCTTGCATTCTCGGCTATTATGAACCTCTGAAGCACAAAGTGCTTGGAGCTGCTGCAGTCATCAGGAGATACAGAGATAGTGGACTGTGCACCAGTCTCCTTCTTTTACTGTGTTTAAGTTGGTTGACTGTGTTGGTTTTGGAAGTGAAATGAACTTTGTCAGAGTAAACACAAACATGAAAGATAAGTGATGGTTTCTTATCAAGAGGATTGCACATGCAACAGGATGTGAGTTGTGAAGGCGGAAGTTGTTGCTATGCGTACCAACCCATAAACTGAAGTACATAACAGCTGGTGTTTTTAAAGGCAGTGCAGGCTTTACTGAAATTCATTTTTATATTTTCAGTAATTAGGGGTAAAAAACACATTTATACAGTAATCATATTAAACCAGCATCTTTGTCTGTGAATGTGTGTGATTTGGTCTGTTGTAATATGTATTTCCCTCAACAGTCTGGGGTCAAAATATACATGGGACACTGGAAGTTTCTCTCTCTCCTCCTATTTAAGACTGTAACTCTATCTTTGGAATGTTCTGTCAGTACGTTCAGGTCCTGCCGGCTCTAGGGGTCAGACCTTTAACATAGGCACCATGGGTTGCTTGGTTTGACAGAAAGACTGGAGGCAGTAGATCACAGTGTATGAAAACATGAATTGTAACCACATTTGTTTCGGGTCTTGATAATTAATCCTCCAAATAGATTCACACTTCATTTCTCTCCTCTTTTCCAGTGAGAATAAGCCTAAAAATGGAGGCATCTGTGTCGCAAACCACACTTCGCCCATTGATGTCATAATCCTGGCCAGCGACAGCTGCTATGCTATGGTAACTATACATCTCCGTAACTACAGAGGATGCACAAAACTTTGGCACTGGTCATTTTTTCCATGCTTGTCTGTTGAGATGTCCCAGATATAGAAGTGTCATTATTTGTGTGTTTGTTTGGTGTCAGGTCGGCCAAATTCACGGTGGCCTGATGGGTGTCATTCAGAGATCTATGGTCAAGGCCTGCCCACACATTTGGTTTGAACGCTCAGAAGTCAAAGACAGACATCTAGTGGCCAAAAGGTAACATTACAACCTTTTGTTTTTATCCTTTTTTAAACTACATTTATTTGACATTTATCCCCCTAGGTTTCTTGGTATTCAGTAAGATATTGCATGTATTTAGTATTTACACATGTACCTATATACTTCTTGTATTGCAGATTGAGTGACCACGTAGAGGATAAAACTAAACTGCCTATTCTGATTTTCCCAGAGGGTGAGTTTTGTTCAGTGATCTGAAACTGATAGAAAGACTTTTGAATTTCACTCTAACTATCTCGGTTTCTTTAAAAGGATCATAAGCCTCAATTTATTTTGTAACAACCATCCTTATTCCTCAGGTACCTGCATTAACAACACGTCAGTCATGATGTTTAAGAAGGGCAGTTTTGAGATTGGTGCCACAGTCTACCCCGTGGCCATCAAGGTGAGAGCTAGGTCTTTTTCTTTTGAGAGGCTAGAAATGGCGATCGGAAAGTTCTGAGAGTCTTCTGTTGTGCACAAATGGAGCTGGACATGTTAATGCCCGTGCAGTAGCTGCCAGCAGTACTCTTGTGAATCAGTTTTCTGTTTGATGCTGTGTGATTAACGCCAGGACCTGTGTTATACTTTTGTGAACACTTGTAGTTAGGTATTTGCGATTCCACCACGGATCTCAAACTTGTGTAGAGAGCTCAAACTTATTACCATCCGCTTCTGTGTCAAACTGATCAAGTATCATAGCCAGCGGTCACTGATCCAATCCTTGAACTTGCAGTATGATCCCCGATTTGGAGATGCCTTCTGGAACAGCAGCAAGTTTGGCATGGTGAACTACCTGTTACGAATGATGAGCAGCTGGGCCATCGTCTGCAGCGTGTGGTACCTCCCACCCATGTCGAGAGAGGTGAGACCCATGTCTAATTCTAAACTTCCCTAGAGGTTTTTTTTTCTCACAAGACAAAGGAATGGATTTGCTTTCGTTTGCTGTGACAACAAGCCAAGCATGTACGCAACCTTTTACATAATGATTTCAAAACCGACCGGTGTCTCAGTTTTCTTCTTGTTTTCCTAAGAACTTATTTTTCCTGCTTGTTTCTCTGTAATTCGTGAAGTCACACCACGGAGAATACACGCAAATTCATGGTTGACTGTGACTTCTGTTTAATCTCTTGTAAGGCCACGTGTTTGCCTGTTTTTAAAATGATGTCAATCTTCACCAACAGGAGGGAGAGGATGCCGTACAGTTTGCCAATCGTGTAAAGGCAGCCATTGCAAGGCAAGGGGGTCTGGTCGACCTCCTGTGGTAAGGAAACTGATTCAGCTCAATGAATTCTACCACTTGCACCTAGAGATACTGACCATATTTCATTTATATTCCCACTTATATTCCATATATATATTTCTAACTGTACTTCATAATTATTTACATATTCCATCTCTGCACTATAACTGCCACTTTTTTGCACTTCTGGTTAGATGCTAAACCGCATTTCGTTGTATATGTCCTTGTACTGTGCAATGACAATAAAGTTGAATCTAATCTAAAAATTATCTAATAATGTGTGCATTCTGACTAAGCCCCTCCAAATTATTTCAAGAGATAATCCGGACTGTAGTTCATGTCTGAAAGCAGCAATTGAGATAGATTCAACATTCCTTCCAAACAACAAAGTTACTGTTCAGTAAAAAAAACGCTCAGTTGGATGGTGTTTCATTTGTGCTTATTATAATCTCAATATTTATCCTTCATATGTTTTGCTGTGTATGTGCTTCTCAATCCTTTGTCACTTATTTCCCACTCCTCTGCAGGGATGGAGGACTGAAGCGCGGAAAGGTAAAAGAAACCTTTAAAGAAGAACAGCAGAAACTGTACAGTAAAATGCTGGTGGGGACCCAGGAAGACCGCAGTCGCTCCTGAAACCCATTGGCGGAGGAGGACTGGCTCAGAGACCCACACACGCACCTCTGACTGTGTGTAGGCAATCAGTGGGGCTCGCTCTCTACACTCCTGGACTGGAGATGTTCCCTCTCAGATGTCAACAGTGCTCCATTTGGCTTCCTCGGTCACTGCCTCAGCCTGGCATGTTCAGTTTGCACCGCGGCTACAGGTCTTTCTCAGTCTGCTGCCTTCTGTTGGAACAGCTTGACTGGGGCCTTGCTTGCGTTAGAAATTAAAAACGAGTCTTGTCTTCCTCGGTGGCAGCCTTTTGATGGAAAACCTTATTATTATTATTATTATTATCATTGAGATCCTGTCTTTGTTTGATAGTTTTAACTTTTTAATTTCCTTTCACCGTACTGTTTGTACCACACGGTGTTAACATTACTGGTTTATATCTGGGAATTAGTTCCAAAAGCTCAAACCTGTGACTGAGTTGGGGTTTTTGCGTGACTGGCTAATGCCCACGGTTTGGGTGCGCTTCTGCCAGATTTTGTTACATTTCAAATATTTGTATGGGCTTTTTCCAAGAGAGAGAAAAATTGTATTCCGAGCTTTGTGTTTTTGCATTAAGGCCGGTATTGAACACACGTGGTCACTAACGGATTTCTGTTGCAGACAAGCTCTTGTTGTGTCTGTTTTTGTGGTGTTTTTTCTTTTTCACAGAATGTCGAAAACTTCACATGATGAAGTAGAAATTGTTCACCCACTGTTACTGATGGAGGTTAATGGACTGAGTCACATGTTCCTGTTCCAGTTAAAGGGATTATAGTCCATTAATAAAGAATTTATTTTAGATGCTTTTAGCATTGTCAACATGGGAAAATTACCATCACAATTGGTCTCCTGAACAAAACAGTTACACGTTCCTACTAATACACTTCCTGGCATTGGCTTTCTGCCTGTGCAGAGAACATCTCGCCTAATTTATTTCAACTGAACTCTAAAATCGATTGTCTTAATCATCCCCGCCCCTCATCAGTGATCTTTCTCCTCCGCGGCCTCTTCAGAGGGGTCTGAGTGCAGCTGTGGTTCAGACTCCTCTATTAGGCCCAGGAACATGGCGGACGGCCTCCTGGGCTCCTTCCTGAGGCGTTCACCCCTCTAGTTCTCTGTTATCAGGGATAGTCATTTAGATGATGTCCAATCTGTTAATGGAAATAAATGTTCAAGAATGTGACTATACGTTTGACTTTTTATTAATTTTCTTTTGTATGTGTTTCTCTTATTGTCGATCACATTTGTTGTCCTTTCTGTTTTAATCTTGTTCTTACAGAAGTGGGATCCAGTTAAATATTTAAGTTTTAGCAAACTATACTAAATGTTATTTATCATTTCTAATTTTCAAAAATCAAATAGTTTTCAACTGTTATTTTTGTATTTTAATGTTTTTACTCCAACCATCCTAATCGATTGCTTTTCTTTGTAGAGAAACCGTGCCTCTGGTAACATTTTGTGTTTGATTAATTGTCCAGCGGGCAACAAGTTACAACAAAGCGGTCTGACAAGCTGATTAGGAGCCTTTTTGAAAACCATTTATTTAGCATTTGTTTCCCAAGCAAAGAAATGAGGCTCAGTAAGATTTCCTTCCACGGATGCCTGCTGCTGATTCTTTAGCCTGTTCTCCATCCAAGCCCAGGGGCCTCTCCTGCCTGCAATAAATAGACTGTCGCAGTCTCCTTTCAGAGAGGTGTCCCCCAACCTTTAACTTTCTTTCCAGACCGGTGATGGAATTGGGAGCATTGTTTTACATCTCTGTTGTGTTGGTTTTCAATGGATCTGTTGACACTGGTGAATAAAGAGCTCCGTGCTTAGAGGAGGAGTCAGAGGAAGCAGCGAGAACAGCTCGAAAAGCTTGGCTGTGTAAAGCAAGTCATGGTTGAACTGCTCATTAGCAGCACTATGGAGAGCAAAAGTTACTTCCCCACATGCAGCGGTCTTTGGCTCTAGCCCAGGCTGGAGCTCAGACACTGAGGTGGAACAGATCCATCTTACACCGAATCAGGGTGCAGCTACAGAGTGAGCTACTTTAGCTCTGTTGTAAAACACTGTGGTTACTCTGCTGAGTGTTGACTGGAAGCTGTAAGAGGAAGCAGGAGTTTCTGGAGAAAATTACTAAACAGTACAGTCATGTAAACCAAAACAATGTTTTGTGTTTGCACTCGTCCAAACTGATGTGACCTTTTCTGCTGTTGCAGGACTTTACGCCATAGCAGGACAGGGGGCTGCACATTTTTATCTCTTCACAAGGAGGTGATGTTTGTTTGTGAGCCAGATTACACACAAACTAATGGAAGGATTTCCACGAAACTGGACGGATGTGGTATGGGTCGGGGAAGAACCCATTTAATTTAAGTGCAGATCCAGATCTATGACGTTTAAATGGGATGTCATAAGTGTGCTGTAGGGCCTTGCTGGGGTTATGTTCTCTACTTGCTGCCTTTTTTTTTCACAATAGTTAAAATAAGACTTCAACCAACAACATCTAACTTTTTTGCAATCTGATTGGCCCCTGAAGTGCCCCTGCCCTGTCATCTTTTCTTTTAATGAACTATGAAAAATACCATCAATAAATATGACTATATCTTAAGACTTTTAATTTTCTATGTTTTTTTTAAATACACCATGTGCTTGAACAGGGAACACTTTTCAAACTATCAATGATGTGTGGCTTTGCTTGAAGCTGTAGAGCAAACAGTAAACAAGGAATGACTTAAAGGTTCAGTGTGTAGAATTTAGTGACATCTAGTGGCGAAGTTGGATGTTGCAGCTCACCTCAGTCTCCCCTTCCAAACATGAAGGAGAACCTGTGGTAGCCTTCAGTCGTCATACAAACTTGTTTGTCCAGTTTGGACAACTGTACGGCGGCCTCCGTAGAGAGGAAACGCTCCTGATGTAAATACAAAGTATTTTAATATAAAGGGCTCATTCTAGGGTAAAGAAAATAACTCGTACAATTTAGTTGATTACACACTAGTGAAAGCATCACAATTATTTTGTACTGCCGAAAAATCACTTTTCACCTGAATCTTGCACACACAACCTTTAAACCTTACTGAATCAGAAATTGTGGATAGATGTTGAACATATGATCAACCCCTCTGTGTAAATTGAGGCCCCTTTATGGGCCCTTACTTAGAAAAAGCTTCGATCCGCCACTGCCTTTAAGGCATATAAAGGAGAGAATAAATTGGACAGCTGCTCTTCTTGCGAAAGGATCATTCATTTTAAGAGAACGGGGTTTGACAGCGGTAACTTCCTGTCGGGACTCCCTAAGCCTATGTGGAGTGGTGAGTTTAGAGACCATCAGGTATTTTTTAAAGGCCTCAGGTGATCTTGGAATTCTGAAGATTTATTTTGGGGTTTTGGGGGGTGCTGGCTGGCGGATGTCCACGAGGTTACATTTTATTCACGTGAAAACAAGGTTGTGACTGAACATGAGGAAGAGTGGCACAGACTCGTGGGCGGAGCAGCGCACTTCACAGCAGTAGTTGTGTGAGCGGTGGTTTGTGCAGGAGGCAGCAGATGCACCGTCCACTCTAAGTCTGCTAAGAAGCCACTAGTCCAATTAACCAGGAGGAGGAGGAGGGGGAAATCCAAGAAGCCTGGTAGAGCAACTCGACGATGGACATGACTCCGGTGTGTGATGAAGAGCAGCAGCAGCAGCAACAGCAGCCATCAGGAAGCGGCAGGAGAGTGAGCAGTGCGGCGCTGGTGCGAGTCTGAACCGTCCACATCGGATTCCTCCCTCTGTCTCTCTCCCTCTCTCTCTCTCGGGTGAACCCTGGTTGAGCTCCCGGGCAGGAGCCGCTGCTGCCTCGGGCCTGGACTCGCTCCTCTCCCCGCCGACTGCTGCGGAGTCTCGCCCCCACCCCCCGGACTCGCGGAGGTGGATCTGCTCCTCCAACATGGACACGTTCACCGATGTGCTGCTCGTCACCGCTAACGTGGGCTCGCTCTTCGACAATGTAAGTAGTCCGTGACATTAAAACTACACCAGACCGCGGCGCTGCCAGGGGATTAGACTTAGCGCTGATAGGCTCACACGGGCCGGGCTTTACCTTCTGCGGGCTCCGCTCACACTCTTAGGAACTCGCGTCGTTCTAACTCCGGTTGTGGCTCAGAGCGGAGTTTCACTGTGAGCTGTCAGTCCCATGTGCTCTGTAGTATGCATCCGCTGCCGTGCATTAACAAAGTTACGAGGGCGAAGATGCGCGGTCCGAGTGGACCCTTCAATCAATCAATCAATCAATCAAATTAGGATAGCCAATATTAACAGATCATATTTGGTCGCGTAGTGCTTAACACGGTGCAAACATCCTCTGTTCTTAGCCCTAAACAAGAGTGAGGAGAATCTACCAAAATTCTCTATATCAGGGATAAAAACATATAAATCCTCAGAGAGAGAACACTGTGACCTTGAGTGGTCACATTTAACAACACTCATAATGTGTAGATAGGTGTGAATCATACACTGTAAAAACTACTGTAGAATTTATAGTAAACATGACAAATGTTGCCACTGAAATATTGTAAATTTGCTCTTGGTACGTATACATATACTGTAAATACCTTTTTGTATAATTTACATTAAAGACCAGACAAATAATTTGCGGAAAAGTAGAGTTAAATTACGTTTGGTACCTTAATGGACACACCAAAGAATCTATAGCACCCTGTATCTATAACAGGTGTAGACATCTGGCAAAAAGTTGCAAATAAAGTATTATAAACTTGCTGTTGGTACCTAAACATACACTGAAAAGAACCTTCAGTATAATTTACAGTAAACACCAGTCTCACAAAATTTGCCAATAACAGAATGTCAAATTGCTGTTGGTACATTTACATTACTGTAAAGATAAAACTGGCAACAGTATATGATAGGATACCACTTGTATCCTGTAAAATGTTTGCTGTATGTAATTTACCGCAGTATATTTTTATTTAACAGAAAAACAATTGTAATGTAGTTCATATCATTATTTTGTCTTCTATTAAAATCAAGCCGTTTTGAGAGACCTCTCGAACAATTGGGTCTGGACTTTCTCTGGAGTGCGTCTTTCACATATGCAATACACAACAGGAGATACAGGCGTGTTCACAACAACACAGCAATCTCAGGAGCGTTCATGTGAGAGGTGGTGCAGCAGGCAGGATATAATATTTAGTAAAATATATGTTAGTAAAATGTATTGACATTTTTTGGTGCTGTCTACTAAAATTGTTTTAATGTGAAAGAGACTTCCTGGTTAAATAAAGGTTTTAAAAGTCACAGAATCCGACAGGTCGCCTGCTACACAGTTGTCTTGGCTCAGTTCACCTCATGTGAGTTCTGCAAATGTTTTAAACTCAATTCAATGGTCCCTCACATCATCCAGTATTTGTATAAGCTGATCTTCAGTGTGGACCCTCTCCAGATGTGATCGTCCTGTATCATCTTCACCTCTCACATTCTGTCTCTTATCATCAGTTACATACTTCACTTATCATCACTTATCCTTATCATGCTTCACTTCGTTTACAGCCTCACTGGTGTCAATATATTATGTTACATGCTTTCTAGTTTATAGACAAGTCTGGGTTAAACAGAAAAAGGGACTTGGGAGATCTGGCTGTATTCTTAATGCTTGGCTAAGTATCCAGTGGTTTGTATTTTGGCCTTGACTGGCTTGATAAAACTTTTAGACCGAGGAGGGAGGAGGGGCTCTTACGCTGATGGAAATTTGGCTCCGGACCATGTTTCCGGTTGCCCGATCTGGCTCCAATGAAAACATGTTAGATCCCATTGTGGGAAATATGTAAACAGATGAGTATCTTCCCCAGGGGAGTTGAGCCTTTTTCTACTCACTTAGGCCCCTCTATTTCTATAAACAAACGCTCCTAAACGTTCACTCAAAGTTCGGGATAAGAGCCAGTCCTTAAGCACCTTGCAGGATAAATCCTATTGCTGCCCAGTGTAGGAGCAGCCAAGCAGCTCAGCCAGCGAGACGCTCGAACTCTTCTGCTCTGTTCCACGTTTCTATGGCACAGCATCGCAGCCTCCTCCAGCTTGTGTAATGGCCATGTAAGACTTGGGTGTTTTCTTTTACAATTTTTCCCATTACATTTACAAATGATAAGACAAATATTCAAAGCTAATATGTATATGAACAATAGTTCAACAGGCTGGATTCATCATGGGTAACATGACTTTAGAACAGTGCTGATGGGAAACTCACTAACCTAACCCTACCCCTTCAGGTTTTCCACTTCTGATTTGTACTGTCCTCTTATGCCTCTGACTTTTTATTTCGAAAGCAGAATTGCATTGTGGGTAAAACTGTCGTGTGAACCTTATCTCTAAACACTATAGAGTCGCATATGCACGCTGTTGTCCTGCGTTTGTGTTCATGGGCAAATAATCAAAGAGGCGTCCCTCAAGTCACAGTGGCTATAGGCCACAGTCACCCACGCTGCACTACCATGCAAATACACTATGCAAAGCCCTTTCTCTGGCGGAATGCACGCACCTGGCATCGCATAAGATTTGAGGCAGGTGCGTGAGAAACAATGTGAAAATGTATAGTTGACAGGACAGTTGTTGATTGATCAACTGCCTATCACTGTAGAAAACCCAGTTTTAGAGTAGATGAGGATTCTTTGGCATGAGAATCAGAAATGTAATAAACGTATTCACCATCAGAACAAAACAGAAATATTTTAAACACCCAAGTCAATTTTCTTTTTTTCTGTCATTATGTAATAAAATAATTATTGCTGCATTGGATCCATTCATCCATTATCTATATTCCCCTTATCCTTTAGAGGCCTGCGGAGGCGCCTTGAACAAGTCCTAGCTGATATTGGGCAAAAGATGAAAGACATCCCGTAGAGTTCGCCAGTCCATCACTGCACTGACTTGCCAATGTCTCCACTTAAAAACATATTTTTAGTGCTACTAAGAAGAAGTCGTATTATGTAACACTAAGTTGGAATTGGGGGAACGGTGCCACTTGAGTTCTCACCTTCACCCCGAACGCCTTTTCTTCCTCTCAATGTTATTTTGGTGAGTGATCTCCTGTGGGAGGTTTGTCACTTTCTGATAGTCGCAGCTTAAACTGCCACAATCGGACCCAACAAGTTCAAGTGTAATGTTTCACTGGAGATCAGTAAAAAAGACTGAAGTTCAAGAGTTTGGTGTCTTTGTTACTGTAGCAGTGTACCATCACACTTACATGGAGCCGAACAGAATAAATCCCCACGTGTGGCTGCAGAGGGCGCAGCTCAGTAAAAGTGACAGTGTTGCCTTAACAAATATCCAACTTATGCTTTGTGAATCTTTGATATCTACAGCGTCTAAGGGAGTCTCCCTGTTGAGAGGGATATGCTTAATAAACCTTCAGCCTGGTTGGACACGTTTCTGTGTGTAAAGTTTAACTTCTGGCTGCTTTTCTCATATATGTTTTATAGTATATAGTAAATGGCTGAGCAATATTAAACACACCCTCAACACCCATCCTATGGTGTGGGGACCATGGCCAAATTAAAGCAGGTGCAGCTACACTTCCTGGAATATACAGCCGGTAGAACGAACAGGATATTTAATTCCAGACGATCCTTATTGTTTGTTTAAACCCTGCTCATACTATTTCCTGTCTGAGATTAATAGCGACTTGCTTTCCATTTGACATGATTTTCTATTAGTTGTGAATAGACTTCAAATCCAAAAGCTGTGATAAAGTTGTCATAGCATGAAACGAAAACAATGGAGTAAGACTTCTTTTATCATTTTGTATTTTGAGAATAAAGTGGATATGTTGAGACTTCTGTGAAATGTTCAGAATAAAGTCTAACTAAATCACAGGTAGATTTTTGTTGTATTTCGAGAAGTCGCCCAGGCAGTTGTTTGTGCAGTTTCTTCAAAGGCCTGATACTGATCTCAAGTGTCTGTTTATGTGCTGAAAGAGAGAATACTCAGTTTGTGCAGTTTTACAAGCAGTTATATGTGTGCTCACGATTTTTGAAGTGAGTTAGTTTTATACATTCGTAAAATTCAATTTTAATCTTTATATCAGGGTTATTCTTGACTTTTTGACTTTATTCTTGATAAACAAAATGTTATAAAAAAATCTCCTTTCTCTGATTTATTTCTCTTTACTTACACAACATTTAGACTTTATTCTTGACATTTTGACTTTGCCAATACGCTCAATGGGGGGATATGGCCTATACTGCAGCCAGCCACCAGGGGGTGATCAAGATGATAAAGTCTATGTAAAGTATGTGGAGATTTAACATTGTATACATTGGCTGGTGCTTCCTTGGGGTGTAGATGCAGGTAATGGAGGTATTTGGGTGAAATGTCTGGCGCCACGGAATCCTTTAGATTGATCCTCTTATGAAATGGAGAGGAGATGAAAAGTTCACAAAATAAAAGATTTAATAAGTAAAATAAATAGAGGAAAAACTAAGGAGGAGAAAAACTAATTTTGGTTGGTAAAGAAAAAAGAAGTTAGTTCTATAAAAACATTGAATGTAACTTTTTCTTAGTCTCCTGATTTGAGGTTAACGAAAAGGTTAAAACTTTATATTTCTCTTTCATTTCATTTTGAATGATTTATTCAAAATTGTTATTACTTGTTATATATTCAGGTTTGTTTTTGACTCAGAATTATAATCTTGTTCCATATCTGATGTGGTATTAGGTACCTTTTGCCATTATTAATTATATTTTCTCCACGGAAATGATCAGTTAATGTTTTGTTGACTGATCCCACTGTGGCCAGAACATGAAAAAATATGGATTAGTATTTGATTTTGTCTCTTACAGGTTGAATGCAAGCTTTTGATGATTTTGTTTCTCTTTGTCATTTTACAGTTGGGTGAAATTCAAAGAGAATGGTTACTAGAGCTTTACAAGGTAAGTTTTCGGCCTCCAAGGTTTTGGATCAGTAATTTATAGATTCAAACATTTGCACTCTTGCCATATGTTGCTGTTAGATTTTTGCTCATATTCTGCTCCAGTTCAGGCAACAACACATTTGTCACACATTTTTTCTAGCTCACTTACGTAGGCTGTTACTGCTGCTTCATCACTCTGACGATATACCGACTTACACACCTGCTGCCTGTGCCTCTGGAAAACTGATACTGTGCTGATAAGTGAGAACAAAGCCCCACTGGGCCCAGCACAGAAACTCAATAAGATAAAAACTCCACATGACCTCTAATGGATGGTTAACTTCCTCCTGTAACACACAGCGTTGACCCTCTTCACTCCTCGTTACGCTGTAATGTCAGATGTGTACACTGAGGGCCGCCTGCTTTGTTACAGACTGTCCACAGCTACAGGCCTCAGTTCATCGCCCTGCACTTCCAGGAGGTGGGAGGGAAGGACTACATGGTGAACATGGGCCATGCAGAAGACTTCTTCAGGTACGATCCATGTGCAGAATTCATGACCCTCGCCACATCTCACAATGTTAAAGAAGAGGAAAATATCTTCCTGGATTTTGTTGACTTGTTGTGCTTACATTATCTGAAATATTATCAACAATGTTCTTACCCAGAGAAATCAAAACTTTTACTCAAGGTAATGGGACGTTTTATCTTTTGTTAATGATTTGACTGAGAGACCCCTAGTGGCCAAGGTTCAGTTTATAAAATTTCAGAAAAAAGTAAAAAAAAATAATAATACTAACATTAAACCCCAAAATACACATTTAAAAAAATGTAGAAGAAATTAAGCTTTGGCTTTTTTATTGTAAAATTATTAAATAATCCTAATAATTGTTTCATATTAATTTTCTAATCTCTACTCCTCCTCCACATGAACAAGCTGTTTTAGTTTGTGTGATCGCCTCCTGACTGATCGTTGTGTTGTGTTGTTTCCAGGAGCATTGAGTCCCATCAGGAAATGAAAGACTACAACAGGGTGTGCATCTATGTGGACAACAAGTTCCAAGCAGAGGACGGCTTTACAGTAAGTCCTCAGACAAGTCCCAGTAGTTCACACCTGCTCCCACTAGATGGAGTCCTGCTCCATGTTAGTGCTCAGTGGCCGTTGGAGCAGCTGCTTGGGTCTGCTATGACAAGGAGCTGGTTGTAGAGTGGAGCATCATAAATAGTGCTTTTCTGTTGGTAGCTCTCATTTTAACTTGTAAAACTGTCCATATCAGAGAATGTTGACGTAGGTTATATGTGTGTATTTAACACATTTAAAGGTTTGTATTTACTGTGGAAAATAGAGGCCTAAATCAGCTTTAGGGGTAATAATGGAGGCGACCTCATCTGGCTGCTACATAGAGGCTGAGATGTGATGAAGACATTTAATCCAATCCAAAAAAAGATCTGGAGTGAAACACTGTGCTCATTAATTGTTGCTAATCTGACCACAAAGTCAATTTGACAATCAAAGTCAATAATTGATCAGCAATTATTTTTTGATTAAACAAATTGGACATTATGAGAGATTTGATCAAAGAGAGACTGTCCTGTTTGTCTCATTGAAAGTTAGCTTTTTTTTATTGAAAAACAAAACAAAATGTTCTCAGTACATTCTATTGTAGGTGTGCCGATTCCTCCTCTAACGAGATCTGTTTTCCTCTGTGAGTTTCAGTGTTTCTGAGTTTGGTACATTACTCAAAGGTATGCGAACAAACCTTACGTAAGACTCATAGCACAGACCTGGCACCAGCAGGAGATATTTTAAAGACAGGTTTGTTAAGTCATGCCATTACCTTATATCTCTTTATCATTATGTATCGTTGCACCCAGAGACTGTCTGCATAGCTGAAGTCAACTGGTCATAACAACTGCTGGGACGTTGCCCGGGTCATGATGCCGACCTCGATGCCCCACATCTGTCCTGACAGAGATTAGAATAGTGACTCACACAGCATGAGGGTGTTTTCAGCATCTATTGTATGATTGAATTGTGTTGTGTAATTGCGCCCCAATGTGTTTTTCAGTGATTCCGTTCAGATGTGGTTTTAACACCCATCTTAAAGGGATTCAATCACAAGTGGTCGGTGTTAATTTTATGTGTGGCCGCACCCCCATGCGTCCTGAGATCCACTTTCTGGCCACATTCTTTTTGCTGTGTAAACACAAATGTGTCCTGGGCCACAAATGAGAACCAACTACTCAGTGGACGTCCTCTGATTCGTTCCTATTAGATGTTGTTTTTTTTTGCGCTTCTTAGTGACCATTCATTGATTTGTTTGTGGCCACCGCCACATTGTCAACACTGATTACCACATCATGATCGATACTTTTTCTCGTATTGGTAACATATGTCTGCGCACAGTCATTCGTTCAGCCCCTCCTGACTCTAATCACTCACTTTCATTCTCTGTGTCTCTCGCTCTCTCTCTCTCTCTCACTCACACACACACATTGTCCTTGGACACATCTGTAAACTCTGAAACTGGGTGAAAACATAATTTGGACCCAGTTTCACAGAGAGTGAGATCCAAAAACACGCCGTATAGGAGACGCATTCAGGATGCATTTGTATTCCAGAAGTGATCAGACAGACGTAGTGCTGACCCCTTATGATCAGATCTCTCAGGACAGATGTTAATACCGGGTGTGAACAGGGCCAGTGTTAGTTTGTGCCCTGGTTTGGGTAACACCTCCCCAGGGGAGAAAAGTGGCTGCGTACTTCTTAAACTATTAACCCTCACTCCTCCCAGGTGATACCCTCACACTGCATGTGTGACAGTAGGGGTCAATGGCAGCATCTGTAGACTGTAGGTGTGGGAAGTAAAAAAGGGGGGAAGTCAATGGCCAGGTGTGTGTGTGTGTGTAGAGGGTTGGGGGGGGGCAGGCCAGGCCAAACTCAATACATTTAACTCCAGATTAAAACTATTGATCCCAGCCTATTTGTGCACGATAAATAAAGTGTGCGAGGGGGTTGGAAGACAGCTGGGACTAAGTTTCCCCTTCGCTCCGAGTGTTCGCACCCTCCACTCTTTGCCCTGAGAGGGTTGCGCCCCTCACCGCCGCTCCTAATGCCTCATTCTCATTTCGTCGGTGCCACCCGCATTGATTTTCAATTTGTTTCCCCCTGGCTGCAGATCATCAGTTATGTGGCCTAGAGAGAGTTTGGGGGGTTCTCCTCTCGGGGCTGCATGAGTGGAGGGGGCTGACTTGCATGCATTCCCAGTACAAATGGTGTTTTGATAAAAAATCACTTGTAAGTCAATATTTTTTTATTAAACTGTGCACAAACCTGATTGATGAAGATAGGTGTTTGGCAGAGTATGTGGAGGAGAATGTGTATCCGTGTTTGAGTGTGTGCTTTGCTGCACGGTTTGAGCGGTCTGTGTTGTCACTGATCCAACATAAACAAGGCCACATTTAGTTGTTTTTATAAATAACTAATTATCTCGATACCATCCTCGATTTCCCCACAAGAATAATAAACGTACTCTCTCTTTTTTTTTAAGCAAAAATCATATTTGTACTTTTTTTTAGACCTGCTCCTCAGAAATATATTTGTTTGATTGAGTTTAGTTAAAAACAAAAGAAAACTTTCAGGCTTGTACCTGAAGAAGAGATGTCTGGCCTTGCTCTAACCTCGCTCCCTCCGTTTGGACAAGTTGGTCACTAATTGCCGCTCACTGGAGCCGACAATGGAGACTCTTCCATTTTATTAAATGAGGAGGACTTTGGCACTGAAGATAAATGATCTCTTCAGGGAGAGATCTCTCATGCTCTGGCTGGATGGGGGGGGGGCACCGTGGCTCGTCACGCCCTGAGCCCTCCGAGCCCTGGCTTATTTTTCTTTGTCCCCGACACTCCACCAGTCACAGCAGTGGCAGACAGCAGGCCTACTGCTTAATACCTTTTAAATTGTTTTAATTTTCTGTCTCTATTGATCGCGCGGGGCATGATTAATCAGATCAGTGGAGCAGGCAGTTAGTACATTAAAGATTGTCAGCACCACGTCAGGGATGATTGGGCGCTGAAGTGTGTGTCTGAGGGATAGCATGTGGATGTGTTGTGCAGCCACGCGTCGGCCTTGTGCGGCTAAATTCTTTTTAAAGTTTCATGTGTCTTTGGGAGAGGAACGATAAACTGTGTCCTACTGTATCGTTCAATACAAGGTTCACAATTCAACTCACATGATGGGGGAATAAAACCATTCAATCCATCATTGCAGCAGCTGAGATGATTACTCCTGTTTATGACATCTTACTTTTGGTTTCATTGTTAATCACTGCAGAGAAAACCTCTAAAAGCTATTGCTGAATTTCAAAAAAGCTGAAAATATATAATGTTTTATGAAGTCTAACATTGCAATTTCAAAAAGGACATGTTTAGGACAGGTAAGAAATAATTAATTCTGGTGTTACTGACAACATTTCAAATTGCAACTTTATCTTTAAAAACTGTTAAATATTCCAATGAAAATAAATGTGGTTCATATGTTAAGGCCCTACATAGATTTACTACATTTAAAATACTAGTTCAGTCAGATGCTGGTTGCATCTCTCTCTGAAAGTGACCTGCAGTAATTGAGACCGACTGCAGGACTCAGTCCACGGAGCCCTGAATCCACGGCTGCTGAACGAAGAGCTGTTCACCTGTTTATTCGAAGTTCTGTGAAGCTCGACTCAGTACACAGAACCAGGAACCTGAGGATCAATTGTTGTTACTGGTGTCATGCTCTATGACTTCACTTATTTAAAGTGATTATTGACGGTATCACACATCGAAATTGCACCAAATTCATCACTACACTTACTTTGGCCTTAACAACACACGTGCAGAGTGTGAAACCGACAGGATGAGTGTTTCTCAAGATATGTGAGCCACAGACAGACAGATTTTTCTAGAATTAGTAGATGTAATAAATAAAAATTATTCTGATGTTACTGAAAATAGTTAACTTTTTTCTTGGCTTAACATCAAAATTGAGCTTTTGGTCATTTTCTTGCTTATCCTTGCAGCAGCTGTCTCCAAGTAAAGGTGTTGACAAAAATAACACAAGTTATGTTCCACTTGAGTGGGATTTGTCTCACACTTTTTTTTGGCGTTTCAGTTCCTAAGTGATTTAACAGAAACCGATCTTGCATACGATCACTTGTGCTGCTCCCAGCTGCATTTATCGGATATTGTACAATTTGAACACTCTTTATTTCTGTCTCTCCACAGGCTCTGGGCAGCATGTACTTCATCCACAAGACGCTGAAAGACATCTATCAATATGACTTTAATGGTAAAACCTTGAATGCTTAATTGTGACATTCACATTGATGGTGATTATTTTATTATTCATTAACTGATGACAGAATTATATCGCTTTTTTTCTTTGTAAAAACAAAGGAAGTAGTATTAGCTCAATGTAAACCCCTCCCCTTTTATCATTTGCTGTTTCGGTAATGTTACATTAATGCTCATAATTTCAATGTTTTGCATGATGGACAAGATCCAGGTCATTTTTCTAAACCAGGAAGAGCAAAACAGCTTTCGGTGTGTAACGACACTTTGATGGCCGCCCCACCTGACCATGTATTTGCAAAGAACCTGAATTCAAAGTGGAGCTGTTATTTTCCTGCTGCATAGTCCAGTCACGTTAGGTGTGAAAAAGCTCCTCAGAAAAGCTTATGGAAGAACCATAAACATCCCGGAGCTGCCACTGGCCGCGTGGCCCCAAACCGATTGTTGCTCGCCAAACGCAGTCTAATGGCTCGCTTATAGATTCTCTCATCACGTATGCCGCTCTGATGAGGTTAACACCAGTTTATTGATTGCTGTTTGCATGTTTTCTCACTCTTTTACATGTCACGCTTCTCTCCCCCCATCTCTCTCCCTCTCCTTGCAGCTAAGGATTTTAAAGCGGTGTCAGGGCAGAGCAAGTACGTGGGCTCCCTGGACGGGGTCAACACAGTGGAGAAAGAAAAATTCCCAAAGAATTTCTGGCCTGATGTGAGTTCGCACGCATGAGTGTGCATCTGTGTATGGCTGCATCCGTGTGCAGGTGTAGGGAGGGGTACGTGTGGGCTGCAGGGAGACGTTGTTGGGACAAATGAGTCTACTGGGGCTGTGGGGGCCGTCTGCACGCTCTGACAGGGAGATGAGACAAATTATGGGGGAGAATCAATAATGATCAGTTTGGCCCTTCAAACATTTGGAGCGCTGCTGTTTACTCACTCACTCTAATCTGTCTCTGTTGCAGTTCAAGTGGTCCAGAAAGGGCTTCATGAGGACCCGCTGGATCATCCACAACCAGTAAGTACCGTGCACAGACCTAACCTTTTATAACACAGTCAAGGTCGCACTCAAACCTCTTTCAGTTTTGGTTCCTTGTGGACTCCTGCCTTTATTGGAAAGCTCGTCTGATGACTCATAATGAACCTGGCTCTGCTGTGACCTGAAAGCTTCTCGACAAACCTGAAAGCCACTGATTACATCTGTGTTGGATCGTTGATCAACAACACAAAGACATTACATTTCATAAATGTAGGACAAGTGTTTTTGCTTTTAATGTCAAGCTCTAACAACAATCTCACACCAAAGTAACCTTAAGTTTTGAAAAACAAATCTTACTTAAATATATTAAGATGTTTATTTTTTAATATAAAGAAGCTATAATCAAAACTTCTATATTGAAATGGGTCACATGCCTACTTTTGAGACAACTAAAATAGTTATTATGACAAACCCATGAGGCAAATAAAAACAACGCATGCAGGTTTAACTTTCCGTGAATAAAATGTCTAATTCACAAAATGTTAATAAATCAAACTCAGACCTCCTGTTTTTCTCATCAACCAAGTTATTAATATAATCTGTAATGACCCCTCCCCAGTGTGTTTTACTATAACTGGAATTATAACTTTAGTTTAGGAGCTAGACTTTCAAATTAACAGCTATTTGACCTATACAGTATATGTAGCCAATACAGTATGTCGCTGTGGTGCTGAGTGATATTTGTATTTACTATTAAGAAGCAGAGAACATATCATTCTGTCACTGAATGAAAATGAATGAAACACGAAGTGCTGCTGCTGAGTGGTGTAGTCACTGTTTGCTCGGCCGTTGTGTTACATGGGGGTAAAAACAAAAGGAGACCACAATCCATGTGCCACTGCATCACGTCGTGAGTCAACACTGCCCTTTTGTCCTGTGCACATTAATTGTCTCCCAGCGACAGCTGAAGAAAAGGAGTGATTGCTCGACACAAAAAACAAATGTGATTGTTTGTGGACTCGCATTTAACACGAGTGCACTTGCTGATAAGCAAGCGTTGCAGTGACACCTGTGTTGGTGCACACATATCAACACGCCCACATGCATAATCGCCTCTAGTGTGTCTTCCTCCACCTGCCTCATATCACCTTTATTTTGTGTGTGTGTTTGCTTCACAGAGGTTTGGACCTGGTCAACGTCCACCTGTTCCATGATGCCTCCAACCTCACTGCCTGTGAATCCAGTCCTTCCATTTACTCAGCCAACCGCAAAAACGCTCTGAGATACGTCATCAACAGGTCGGCCCTGCAGCTGTGTATAAACATGACTGTAAAACACTCATATACGTACAGACATATATTTTTATTTCTGTGTCGTGTCAAAGCAGCTGGCCCATCCCTTCTTGGGATTATAACAAAGCTACTTTAAAAACCCATTCATCTTCTTCTGGTATTACATGAACAAACATGAGGAATAAAGAAGTTATCACATACAGAACTATTACATCTATACACGATAACAAGCTGTTTCTCTCTCCCAGGCTTTCTCCAGGTAACTTTCTTATCTATATGTTTCATATGTAAACAGCCATCTCTGCACATCATCCAACCTTTTTATTTTACAGAACAGAGCATTACACAGTTCACAATAGAAGGCACAGTAGAAAACAAAATGAACCTAATTTTCTGCATTGATACAGCGCATTGGTCAGATCTGCTTTTCCTCTTTTAAAGACATGGATTAAGTGACCTCTTTGAATGGATGGTGTCTAATACCTCATTTATACCAACATTTGTACATATAATATATATATATATATACATACTCACACACACACACAGACAAACACATTCAAAATAAGGTTTAATCCGTGTGTTTTGTTTCCAGGATATCAGACAGCCGTTACTCTCCTCTGCCTTTCTTCCTGTTTGGAGATTTTAACTTCCGTCTGGACACACTCAGTCTAGTCCAGGTACATTATATATATGTAATATATTTATGATATAACAACTGTTGTTTTCAGCTGAAGCTTGTGTGTGTAGAATGTGTGTGTGTGTAGAAAATATGTGTTTATGTTATTTAACACACACCTTTCTTGTGCTTGCTGTCTGTGAGCAGCATCTGTCCACTAAGGCAGAGGCTCAGACAGTGAAGAAGGACAGCAGCAACGAAGTGGAGAAGATCACCTGGGAGGAGAAAGACAATGACCACCAGGTGAGTAGAGCAGTTAAACAAACAGCTGACATTTTTGTTTTGAAGTGCTGCCTCCAACTCCCTAGGCTTTGCCTCATGTGCAGGTGCTGCTCCAGATTAAGGAGAAGCAGTTTGCCTACCTGCACCAGGCCTATTTCAGGGAGGACAACGTCCCGTCGGTGAGAGCACCATCTCTACTCTCACCCACACAAACCCCATCAGCTCTGCCGCAGTCTCACAGAAACTCTTGTGATGTATCATACTTACAATTCCACCCGCTGCTTAGCAACTATCTGGCACGTCTTCGCAGATATAGATTAGATCCTATCGGCGGAAATAATGCAGTGTGAGTGACATATGATAAATGCAAAAGCATGGAGGTAAACAAGACTGATAACTGAGACGTGATTTGGCTTTTCACCTGGGCGGGAGTTGCACTCGCTCACCTCGTTATTTTTTTTTCCGTGTTGAGATTTCCTTAAGCGATTTATCGGTGACCTCTTTTGTTCCTCAGCTTCTGAAATATGACAAGGAAGTCGCTGACTTTCAGGATGTTGTTAGAGAAGAGGACATCAAGTTTCCACCGAGGTAAAACTGGAAACATTCTGCGTATAAAAACTTCCAACTCTGTTTTAATTCCTCTCATGACTCTCATCCTCTCATCCTCAGCTACCCCTACAGTGAAGAGTACACTAAACCCACCCAGTACATGAACACTCGCTGTCCTGCCTGGTGTGACCGTATCCTCATGTCACACACTGCCCAGGAATTCATCTGCAGGGTCAGTCAGTGCTTACTGTGGTTGTATTTACAGCTGAAATCCCAAACTCTCAGAATGTCATCAATTATCATGTCCACAAAATGTAAAATTAATTTAAAAAATCACCCTTTTTTGTGATTTTAAAGAAAATGGGAGGTTCTTTCTTCACCCTCTCTTCAAGTTTTAGAAAAATAAATAAATAATTAATGATCTTTTTTCAACATTATGGCTCAAAAACATGCTAAATTACAAAAATACTAACAAATTGCTACTTTACGACACATCTTTGCAACAGCAAGCATTCAAGGGGGAAGGCATTATACTGGGAAAAGTGTGGAAACATGTTAGTCTCTTTCTAGCGGCTCCAGTTTGAACAGTGTTGTTATCATACGGTTGTTTTATCTATCCTGGGCTCATGTGTAGATCTCAACAACTGTGTTTTCTTTTTAATTTGCTTTATTTATACAAATGAAACAGAAATGAATTGTGTCTTTCCAGAGAGATGATGGTGAGAGGGGCGTTGTTTACAACACACTGGGTCCTAACGTCTGTATGGGAGACCATAAGGTAACAGAGGAGAAGGTGTGATGTGGAGGTGTACAAAGCAGCCACGCAGAATAACTCTGTTGTGTTTTTGTGTTTCTCCTTTAGCCCGTTTTCCTCTTCTTCTCATTGAAGACAAACGACCATTGACTTGGATCTTTGTCAAGGGTAAGAGTGTGTGTGTGTGTGTGTGTGTGTGTCTATGTGATGGTTCCAGAAGGAGGACTCTGAGTGGGAGAGCGATCATAGTAATCTTGCTCCTGTCCCCGGAGAGCCATAACCCCGGCTGGCCCAGTGGACTCAGGATATGAACTAAGATGAAGTGCCTGCGGGACACTAGCTCTCCTTTGTGCCCAGTGTAGTTGGAGCCCGAGCGATCAGCACCTTTCACTGATATATGTCTATTGAATCCTCTCTACTGTCACTGTGGCACCGTCCTAAGTGCATCGCTGGGACGCTTTTCATTAATTACCATTTGGACGGTCGGCCGAGAGAGACATACATTGTGCCGGACAGCCTATTGGCATTTTTATGGCCATGATTTTGTTTTGCTGCCGCTCAAATTTATTTGTTTTAGGGATGGACGGCTTTTTCATGAGGATCCTTCTTCACTAGGCTGCAAAATGATGAGTTACATGCAACGAAGAAGCTTCAGGGAAGAGTATTTAAGACAAAGTTCAGTCCGGTTAAGCAGCAACTTGGTATGTCCCAGGCTGATAAGGATGGCTGCCATTTAGCGTTTATCTTGTTTACTACTTTTAAATAATAGGTTAGACTTGTTTTGTATTCCTTGAGCGAAAGATCTGGTGTCTCCACCCACAGTGACCTACAACGGCACTCTGACCTACACATTCAAACTGGTTCAACTGAGTTTGACTTTATATCTACTCTCATACCTGGGTGTGTGTGGGTGTGTGTGCGTGTGTGTGTGCAGGTCCCATCCTCGGAGCTCCTCCACACTGTCAATACCGGAGGACTATTCAGCATGATGGTCACCCACTAAAACCCACCCGTCAGCTGGCCACAGGGCTCGATTCAGTCCCCCCTGTGCCCTTGGACACTCCACCCTCACATCACCGGTGTCTCCGACCTGCTTCCACTGTTACATCCTCTCCACCAGAGCTTTAACGACTCGGAACACTGATCTATCCTCAGCTGCTGGGAATTTCTGAAGCAGTTTATCAGATTTTTCTCTTTCTCAGAAATCCACCAACATCAAAACCAAGTGACACTAAGGATGAAAACATCCTGCAGGTTTTCTTTATGTAATGGGAACCAAACATTGATGTGAAGACTCAAATGTGTGAGTCTGGACCGGGCCCTTTACATGTAGGTATACATGTAATATATTGAAATATTCCTAAAGGTGTGAGTAGAGTGATTTTAGTTGTATTTTTTTTAAATATGCCTTTTTTAACAGGCAGTGTCAGAAAACCCACAGCCAATATCTGGAATTTAGACATGTTCTTTAGACCTTAATTCAGTTACTGGTCAAATTCAGTCGATCATATCCAGTGTTTTAAGATTCAGAGTAATTTACTATTATCGTTAATTGTAAAGAATTTAATCAGGAAAACTAAAAAACATGGGACCAACAATAGGAAATAATCAGCTTGACTGACCACATGATGTTTGCTTTTATTTTTGTATTTGTTGCCATTGTGAGTTCAGGTATTTATTGTGAAGTTATTTACTGCAACCCCAGCGAGAAAAACAACAGAGGAATGCTACTAGCTCCGTCACCTGATGACGCCTTCACTCCGATGTCCCTGTTAGATAAAACGCACAGAAGATTTCTCGATGACAAGTTTTTGTAACACAGTGGATTTAACTCCTGATAACATTTTTGATCACACGATAAAACACATTTTAGAAAAGTTTCTCAGAAATGTGTCAGAGGTTTTCATTGGTGACATTATTCAGTCAGAGTGACAATTAACCAACTAAAGCAGTTTAGTTCATTTTAACCCAGAAGCAGAATCTTTTTACCCTGTTGATTTTACAATGATGTCCATTCTGTGCACCAACTGTACTTTCCTACTAAGTGCTTTATTCCACAACTACAATCTCAGCAGTCCTCACATTGTTTTAACTGTTCTCACTGAGTGTTGGTCATTTTCTTCAGTTTGTCACAGGAAACGACTTCTCTCTCTGTTCTGGCATCGACCATATTTCATTGCCAAAAGAATTGAACTGTACAGGCCTCATGTGTGAAGATTAGGTGTGGATGTGTGAGTCACAAATCCTGTTTATATACAGTATATATATATATATTTAGCACCAGAGCTGTAGCATAATGTATTTGTGATGTGTGGCTTATTGTTTTCTTTATCTGGCTTTGAGGGAATTTAAAACATGTTTGTGGTTTGTTGCTCATTCTGTATTTCATTTTTGTTGAGTGTTTGTGAAAGATACTTTGTCATAAACATCTTAGTGGTAAACCATAACTCCAATTAGATTCTTAGACATCAGCTTCTTTTTTTTTATGCATAATTTCACAGATATTCATATTAGGTTTGGTCTGTCAGTCATGATTGAAACGTTGACATAACAACATCAAGGTCAGACTTTGTGAACCAAGTCAGTTTGTGTAGATTAAATTTAAGTAATAAATGTAGCAGTTCATTTATGGACCAGTCATGGGAGTGGCGGTGGTTTTAAGGCCAGTATTACCTTTCAAATGAACCCTGGTCCAACACTACATCATTACTTTTGTAAATAAAATATTACCCTCACAATCATGTTTCGTTATTCAACATTTATTGTATGTTCATCCCCGGCAGTTGTAACACTGCCGGGGATGTTGATTGACAGCTTTGGGTTACAGGAACAAACAGACATTATATAACAAATACTTTTTGGGCTTTACACAATAGAGAGGTGATTTCAATCTTTGTTCTAGTTGGCAACTTCTCTCATTTCCTTGTATCAAAAAGCCGCCTCCACCCTAGTTTCTGATGATCCTATCTGATCCGACGTCAACTGCAGTGTCCGAGATATGAGAAAAATCCGGTCATACTTTTATCATAGCATTTTGCTGTGTTTTGATTCGGAGCATGCAAAAGCAACAATGAGGACTGGATGTCCGACCTGCATTAAACAACATGTTTATTGTGTTTTTCTGAATCCAGTTGTGGATGGAGTCTTATTTTGCGGCAGAGAAGTAATCACATCACAGACGGACGAGGCAATCAAGCCGCCCTCCAAAGCAGCAGAGTGCTGGTGTTTTTTACGACGTGCTTTTAAGACTGAAAATGTTCAAGGGCCGACAAATCAAATGACTGATTCCAACCTAAAAGAAATCACAGTTCCCTTATGAAAGATTTTTATAATGTCCGATTGCCTTTAAATATTTGCATCATCAAAACTCCAATTTGGACGTAAAAAAAAAGACATTTACTGGCAGGATGGTAGTGTAGTACATGATCATGTGTACAGTGCATTTGCCGGTAGATTCCAGCCTGTTTTATTGTCTTGAATGTGACTGGCTGGGCGGCATTCCTCTCCTCTCTTCCTCTGGCACAATCATGTCAGGCCAGATGGAGGCTAAACTCACTGAGCTTTAATGGTAAATGAGCTGCTCTGCCGCTATTGATTTTGTGTTGCGTGATGTCGAGCGGGTTGCTGGGGTCATTGTCTTCAATTAAGCCGCGCCACACTGGTAAAGCACACAATAGTTGATCTTTGACCTTTGTACTTCTCTCCAGCTTTTGTGCGTCTGTCGCTCGCGGTTTCACTTTAACTGTCACTCGAATGAAATCACCAGATAATACAAATAACACACAACAGTTTATTGCATTGGCCATTGACATTTTTCACAATGTACAAATTAAATCAAAAGGCAAATATTTTTTAACCAATTTTGGGTTAAAATGTATTTATAAATGTTTCCATGCGTCCATATTAATAATGTAAATTAAAATATGTTCCTGCCAAATGCATCGTAACGTGTCTGTAACAAGAATGTTTAACTCCAGATAATGTTTCCCTTAAATTTCAACCTCAAAATGTTCCAGCACACTGGGTATATCAATGAGTAAAGAAAGTTTCATAAAGTTATTTGTTCTTATGACATGACACTTTGCTGTTTTATTTTGAAATTCAAATAAGCACAAACAAGTCCTGCTGTTCAAATGTAGAACACATGACTACGGTTGTTCTCTTCTTTATTCATTAGAATCAGAAACAGCTCCATCATGCACTTTTTTCCCCCATGTAATTTGTCATATTTTTACAAAATGAAGAGACCTAATTCCCCCACATGTCAGTGTAACAGTAAACAGACCAGAGATCAGGAACTTATAAAAGTAAACATCTTCTTCTAGCTTCGTTTTGTGTATTGAACCCTCTGATGTCCTGCTCTGAACATGCTTCATGGATTTAACTGTGTTCTAAACTAATGTGATTTTTCATGTGATCATGCATCTCTTGCTGAACTGAAGCGCGTGTGCGCGTGTCAGACGTGGTGCGGCCCGAGGCGCAGCACGGAGAAAGCTCTGCGGTGTTTGCGCAGCAGAAGGCGGATCTTGTCGTCGTCGGAGTCGGGGTCCAGGGGCTTGTTGTACTCCTCGTCCTCCACCTCGTTCTCCGAGGCCTCGCCCTGCCCGGCGTGCAGGCCGCCCTGCGTGGAGCTCGGCTCCGTGGAGCTCTTCTTCCTCCACTTGGTGCGTCGGTTCTGAAACCACACCTGAAACACAGCAGGGCGCTAGTCACTGTGCTGCTGCTGGAGGAGGGATGCGTCATGTTTGGAGACATTGTGTCATATCGAAAGCTGTGGAAATCAGTCATGACCCAGTTTCTGAATGGATGAATGGATACATGAATGAATGAGTGGATGGATGGATGAATGGAGGAAGCGGAGTATTTAGGCCTACATGTGTATCCTGTTTCTTTCTGGATTGTTGTGGTGCACTGATGATGACAGATTTAAGACTTTGAAGTTGACTACCTTTGGTTCTAAATCTTGGTCTAAACGAAACCATCTGGATTTAAGATTGACTCTTATTAGTGACACTGCTGCTCTGGTTTGTATTTTCTTTTTCTTAATAATGGTGTCTTATATGGGTGGTGTTAGGTTGGGCTAATTATGTGTACGATGCAATAATAAAAATCAACCAAACAACCAATCATACATGATAATTACACAAATTCTGGCCCTTCAGTTGTGAATAATTAAGGAATTATGCAGCAGCTTTCAGAATTAGACTTCTAGCTGCACTTGAAACCATAAAATACAAATGGCAATGGTCAAACAAAGACAAATTAAACAAAAAATAAGAATAATGTGTCCCAAAAAATTCTCCTTCAAATAAGTCAAACGTCTCCCTAGGAAACAATCATTTTCAAAGCCTACCTTAACTTGTGATTCGCTCATTCCCAGGGAATAAGCCAGCCTCGCTCTCTCAGGCCCGGCCAGGTACTTGGTCTGTTCAAAGGTTTTCTCCAGAGCAAATATCTGATGTCCACTGAACGTCGGCCTGGTGTGTTTCTTCCTGCCGGACATCTCCCCGAGAGGAGCACCGCCTGACAACATCAATGCATACAATGTTACAGACATAACACACTTTCCTTTCGTTGAGCTAATTCATTACACAAGCGCGTGCCTTCAATGCAATGTCTAATGTACAACTTGTGAAAAACAGAGGGATTTACAAAGAGATATTAATCGTCTCAATTTGAAGTTAGGCAATCTATTATCACAAACTATCTATTTGTTGTTCATACGCTGAGTTTTAGACTGAATCAATTAAATTATATTTATGCAGCATGATATATATTTAGTTATATAAGTATTGTGCATATTCTCTAGAATTTGCCTTACACACCTTGAACCCATCATCCGTACATTTTATTTATTGTTTTTCCTTTAGCTTTGCTACACTTTTAATAACAAAACTCCTACACTCTTACAGTTAAGGCACAACATTTTAAAAGAGTAAAATGTATAATTTGTATTGTATTTATGATCTCTGACATCTATGTTTTATAGTTCTGATTGATTTACAGCAAATCATTTGTTGGTTTCAGCATCATTGTCTCCTTCACTAAAGGCTAGCATCCTTTGGTGTGTGCTGACAGACAGACACAGGGATGTAGTGATGCAGTGATGGGCTGGATGCTGAGCCCAGCCTTCAGTATTGAGACTCACTGTTGGTGCACTGCTGCCTCCCTCCTCTCCAGTCACAGCCGCTCTCGGCCCAGCAGCTCACACTGCGAGCCTTCATCGGGCACTCGGCGCCCGGCTTGGTGAAGCCGCCCAGTGACGAGTTGTAGTCTCGGTTATAGTACATGGACGCGTTGGAGACGGAGGGGCTGAACCCCCCCATGGTCGAGTATCCAGACAGCAGGGTGGTGGTGCCCGTGGCGCCCATCATGGTGCGACTCAGGATGTCACTGATGCCGTGGGGTGTCCCTGCTTGCAGCTGGCTGTTCAGGCCAGGGTTGAGCTTGTAGAAAGAGTTGGGCACTGAGTACTGGCAAACCGGCGCCTTTAGATCCGAGGGGAACTGGTTGAGGCTGTTGTTGAACAGAAAGGAGCCCTGGATGTTTGGATCCATGGGACGTTAGTAACTCTGCCTCCAGATTTCAGCAACACATCAAACGAGATCCAAGCAGGAGGAGACCTCCAATGTGCACACGAGGTGTTCTCCCAGCCACGGGTGATGTCAGATGTCAGATCACACCCTGCACCGTTCCCAGATGTTCAAACAGTCAAAGGGAACCAATCGCAATTTTAACAAAGTCTGTGGTGTTTGCCAAAGTTGCTACCACATCAGAAACGTTGAAGAAGCAGATAAACTCTTCACTTGCGCCCTTCCCCTCTTCTCAGCCACCGTGTGACGTTTGATAGCTCCATATCTGAAGTTCTGGACGAGCCCTCTGCACACAGATCTTAGTGTTCCCCCAAAGACATATCCCTCCTGCCGCCTGGCTCCTCAGAAATCGTATAAATAAGCAGTATCTGGAAATGGAGTGGCACCTTGATAAAGATAGGCCACATTAGAATGCAGCCTGGGATTGGCCTGGGTCTCACTGCTTTAATGCCTTTCTATTGGCTCCTAGGTGAAAGCCAAGCCTTTTATTGGAAGGCAGCAGATTAATTGAGTTTTGAACAGGTGGAGTGGGAACAAGTAGATTTTTTGATGGCCTGCCATGTCTGACCAAGTGTGGTGGAGCTGAGGCAGCTGGAGCACACAGAGGAGGAGGAGGAGGAGGAGGAGAAAGAGGAGGAGGAGGAGAAGGGCATGCTATGCTTATACACTGGAGATTTTACACAAAAACATTACGGTTTACACATAATTATGCAAGTTAACATTTACGGCATTTACCAACTGCCATATTCAGATTAAATGCTCTCTAACATGTAAACAGGAATACGAATGGAATATTAAGAAATTCAATTAAACATCATAATCCTTAAAAAAAGGAATTAGATTATTTTAAATCCTATTATAAATTATATAAGATTTTTTTAATAATTCTAAATCAGAATAAGGACAACAGTCAGATTATTGGTGAACAAATTATCACTGTGGAAAAAGTTCTTCCATCATAGGAACAGGCTCAATCAAATTAAACCAGAAATTTAATTAGAAATCTCCCTTTGTTTTCTACAGCTCCTCTACTTCCTACTACTGGTTCAACATGGCGACACACCCTTGCTTTTCTTATCGATGAGAGGTATGACTGTATCATATCAATCTGTCTTTGTTTTACAGAATGTGAATCTATTCATTTTAGAGTTTGAGATTGTATTAGAATTTTTTTATTTTCTAATCATTCATTTTTACTACCTTACCTAAGCAATGAGTGGAGGACAAGACAGATGACCCCAATTCAATCATCAATCAATACAATTTTAGAAAACATAGAATTCTCAGAGAGAGTCACACATGAGGGATCCCTCTCCCGGGACGGACAGAAGTGTAATAGATGCCACGTGTAACTGAGAAAATCAACAAAAACAACAGTATTTACAACATTGATTAGAAGAAAGAGTTTTTAACATGTTGGAAAGGTGTACCCTATCACCACCGGAATGATGCACCTCAAAGTGTTCGTGACTCAGTGATACACATAATAAATAATGTATGGACCAGCTACCAAGTATGAATAACTGTTGTTCACACCTTCACTCATTAGCCGCATGTCAAGCTGTGATTCGTTGTGAATCCATCCGCAGATGTTGAATTAGATCTCAGAAAGACCAAAGTTCACTTTGCTCTTTATTCAACAGAAATCGCTGCCACACAAATGGTCGTTGTCGGCAGGATCACCCGAGTGAGAGGACGTGTGAACACTGTGCATAGCCAGAGTCCAGGACTCTAACCTTAATCTCCCCGGCAAAACAGGGTGGAGAAGGATATTGTGAGGATCCTCCAGGGTTGATCACCAGTGAATCTGAGGGAAATTAGTGTGTTATGATGCTGCCCTCTGAACTAATGAAAGATTATTGTAGAACAGATTTTCCATTGTATGGACATTTTTGATGTAGACCAATTACCTTGTTTTTCTTGTGTTTAGATTTGGGTTCAGTTTTTTTTTCATTTGCACCTTGAGTTCAGGGTGACCCTCCAGTTCCTGTTTTATTTGGAAACTTCTTTCCTTGTGGATATCTCTTGCCTTAGATCCTGTCTTTGTCCTGTTTCCCGCTCATGTGATTTCGCCTAAAATGAGCCCCTCCCCTGTATAAAGTAGGTTGATATCATTGTTTACACATTTTTCCTGTGGCTCAGTTCTACTTTCATTTACAATTTTACATGTTGTTTCTGCGCAGTTTGTTTGCTGCTGACAAATTGTTGCATTACATTTATTTCATGTCCATCAGGCAAGTCTTTTTGTCTTTTTAGAATAATATCATTGTTCACAACAAAGGAAGCAATAAATGCTAACTTCTGTTTTTAAGATTTGTGATTTATATTTATATTGGAATGTGTAAGGGGAGAAAATGTATACTTCTACTACTACTACTACTAATAATAATAATAATATAATAATTGTAATATGATTACAATATTCATGTAATCCATGAAAAGGGAACATAACAGTAATCTAGTTGTCTGATAGTTACTTTTTACAATAGGGAAAGAGGTGAGGGTGCATGAATAGAGTTAATTTCTATGACTAGAATCAGATGCTTAATGCATAAATCCATTATGTGCATATGAAAACATATGCAGATGGGTGTATTGTACAATACAACATGCCGACTCTTCCAGTGTCTTGTGGGTGCAGCCTGCAGGGTCTCTGAGTGTCATGTGAGTTGGAGTTTAAGGGGAAAAGCCATGTGTTTCTCAGTAACTTTCCAGGAGTGATGATGTCATTTTGGATTTCCAGCCCTCTCCGCCTCCTGTCACATGACCATGACCGACAGTCAGTGAGGAGTGAAAGAAATGCACACGTTTGGCTGTAGAGGGCAGAGCTGTTTGACTCACTGCCCTACCTCAGCTGGGGAACTTTTTAATTATATCAACCTTTGCATGATGCAATTACTCAGACATGTTTGAAGATCTGTAAAGGCCGCACGGCCGAAGTGAAATCTGATACTTTGGTGGTGTTTTCCATGATACGTTAAAATAGGGGACTTCCACAGTGTTTCACATAGAACAAGGTCACATTGCATTAGATTACAGCATATTGCATATACAGGACTAAAATTAACACAAGTATGAATATAAAAATGAATAAATACATGTACAGATGCAGAAAAGGCCTTTTTCATCGCAAACCTTATTCATTTATTTATACTTTAATACATTTAAGGCCTTTTTAAAGCCTTTTCTGTATTTATTTATTTTTACATGTATATATTTATTTAAAGTTTTTTATTTTTTTCATTATTTCACTGTGGCTAGGATAAAAAGGCAAAATCAGGGTTTGCATATTCAATTATTAGTACTGAGTGTCAGCATTCAATATCCCAGGAGAGATATGACCAACTTTGTAGTAAACACAAGTGAGTACAGTAAACTGATGTTTGTGAGATAGTTATATTATTTACAGAAAATTATAAGAACTCAACAACTTAAAACATACAACAACAACTTACAAGTGTAAATTCTCATCACTGGGGATGATAAGAAAAAAATGAGGGCACCAGTGCCACCCTGCCCTCAGCTTGAGGAAAATTTCCAAAGTTTGGTTCCGCCCTCGGGTTACTCCCCTTTCACATTCCATTTTCTGTTTGTGTTTTGGAGCCACACGTGCGCTTTCTTAAAGGCTGACAACACTCCCACTGCTGCACAGTAGAACCAAGATCGAGACGTGAACACATCTCCTTCCAAGAAACTTAGAAAATTACTGGGAGCTGCTTCGAGATGGTGAAGGACACTGGAAACTCTGGTGAGATACTGTCTTCTACTTTAATCCTCAAAGAGAACTTGATATGCAAATTGCAACACTGCTTTAAATATTAATATGATGATCTGTAAATGGGAATTTGTCATTTAGGTTGAAAAAGTTAAAGGTTTTTATTTTATGTTATTATTTAACAAAATATTAACATTTAATAGATATTAAAACATATTAGCATCATATGTAAATATGTATTTCCTTATCTTAAATTGGCTGAGAGCTAAATCACTATGGCGATTGAGACAGAGATCATTATTGTTAAGATTTTAAATAGATGATAAAACAGAAGTTAAGCTCAGGTCTTTTCCTATCAGTTGTACAGGTGAGCAATAAATGAGGGAGAAGAAATTAAATTAATATCAGGAATCAGGCATTTATGACCATGTGCAAGTGTAACATTAAAGATCTAAGACATATAAAGAAACTACAGGATATGACTGTAAATGTGCAGCTTATCACTGAGTTTATAACTTATGTCCGGTCTATGTGAGCTTGTTGATTTAAAACAAGTTTATTACGACAAATGTGTGAGTCATGCCTGTGAGATGAATGGAGAAGCAGTAATCACTTGTATAATTAACCTGATATGTGAGGCTGGTGAATCTCAAAAGTGAAAGCATGAGCATCAGCTACTTTAAGACTGACCTATTTAGTATTTGTAAAGTTGTAAACCGTCGTAAGTTTTATTTCAAATTTTATCTTGAGTGTGGTTTAATTACTTAGTCAATACCTTTAAACACTAAAAAGAAAATAATGAATTATAAAAGGATAAGTGTACAGTATTTACTTCTTCTTGTAAAAACACTCATGAACACATTCTTAACTTCTTTTCTTGCAGGTGATGCATCAGACACATCACACAGGTGCGGCATGTTCTGCCTCGGCCCTTTGACCTTTCACAGACAGGCAGTGGGAGAGAAGGTCCGCCTGAGCTGTGGGGATCGACGCGCAGAGAGGATCGAGGGCACCTTCAAAAACGGCCTTGTGTTCAGCAACCGCCCGGTGAAGGTCCAGGAGAAGATTCGTCTGAGGGTGGAGAAAGATTTGATCTTGTGGCACGGGGCTCTGCGCGTGGGCCTCACAAACGTGCCGCCCTCAGACAGACCCCTGCCCCTGCCTCTCATGGCCATTCCCAACCTCAGCGACAGCCCCGGCCACTGGGCTGCTCCTGTGCCCGAGTCCTACTGCCAGGCAGGCTCAGAGCTGGTGTTCTGGGTTTCGTGTGGCGGTAACATGTATGTCACAAGCAACGACAGCAGGCAGCACAAACTGCTGACAGGAGTGGACCTGAGCCGGCCACTGTGGGCCATGATAGACATCTATGGACAGACGTGCTCCATTTCACTCCTGGGTAAGTTTAACCTCAAATTACAATAACCTTTCTCTTGTTATCTATTTATTGACTGGGTAATGTTTGGATCAATTTCATCAAAATGATGATATATTGTCTCTCTTGCTCTTCGCTGCAGGCTCAGAGAAGAAGAAGCTGATGTCCACGTTCAGATCCTGTCCTGCACCTGAATTCCCAACCTCACCTGATGTCGACAACCGTTTGATATCTGACATGTCCAGACTCTGCGCAAATGAATACAATATCACCTGTCCTGACACAGACGTCTCAACAGGTAAGACTGCTCCCATCCAAATACTCTTTGAGTTCAGTGTTTCTGTCCACCGAGGAGGAGGAGGGTGTGATAGTGTTTGAGCTGAAGCTGCCAGACTTGTTTTGATGATTTTTCTGTTGTGATCACAGACGAGCCGTGTGTGGTGTGCATGGGAAGGGAGGCCGAAATCACCCTGCCTTGTGGTCACCGGTGTCTGTGCAGGCTCTGCACCCCCATGGTCCTCAAGCAGTTCGGCACCTGCCCGCTGTGTCGACATGTGATCAGAGCTCGAGGGGAGGGCGAGTTCGTCAATGGGACAGCCCCAGGACACCAGCCAGACACTGAATCATAAACAATAACCTATGAGTGGCACTTCCTGAATGTGCCCAGTGGATAGAGTTGACACAAAAGTTGTCCTTTGTCAACACTTTATTCCTAAATATGTGAATATTCCCCTGAGATATTGATGTGAAGATACTGATCATGTACAAGAAACCTAAAATATTGCAAAACTATATTTTTGTTTGATTATTGCACTGGGTCAGATGTATTATGAAATAATACACATAGTGTAATAATAATGTCCAGTATAGTTTCCACTGATGGATGTTGTAAATATTAAATAATCTATTGTAAATATTAAATTAATCTTTCTTTTTGTAAAGTTAATAAATATTGGTGCTTGATCTTATTAGATTACAACAAAGTATCAGATCACTTTTTATTATGTTATACTAGTTTAATGTGTTGTTGTTGTAAAATGTGTGAATGATAAACAATCAAAAAGCTTCAGTGGCTCTTGGCTTATAAAGCGTATACAAAAATGAAAAAAAGTATCCATTGTTTTTCTTTCTTTGTTTTATTCTATCAGAATTTTGACAATTACAGCACATATTTGTATGTGAAATCTGATAATAATATGAATGTACAGTGTTGTTCCCCTCTTTGATGATGTACATTTTAATTGAATCTCTATTTTTTATAAAGTAAGAAATTGTCTTAAAATATTTTTTATATTGTTAAATTATCAAAGTGAAAGTGCTTCAATCAGCTGCTGTTAGTTTCATTATTGCCGGTTTACAGTTGTTTTTGAAGCCGTTCAATGTCAAAGTCAAAGCAAATTGACTTTTACTGCCAAATACAAAGACAGTCACAGACACGTAATGGTAGTTTGACCTCGAAGACCAGTATGACTGAAAGTATAAGAAACATCAGCACCAAAGCTTTTTCTCACTGATTCACATATAAACTGCTTTTTATTTCCATTCTAAATAGAAAGAGCTCCACATGTAAATAGATTCTGCTGTAGGTGTGAGAACATGCTGTCGATGTTGGATCCCTCCTCTTGATTGACATAATGTGCAGATTTCATCTTATTCATTCACATCTACGTATATTATGCAACCATTGTGGTTATCAAATGTGACATTCCAGTTGTATATAACGTACGTCTCAAGCAACAGTCAATCAAACCAACAACACGTTAGAAGCTCAGCCATCCACTGATGATCTCTATAGAGATCTTTGCTGTGTTTAATGGATACGATCGGGAGACAAGGTTCAACGTCTGCAGCCTGTTCAAAATGCACTGCTCATATTTAACTAAACCTAACAGTAGGTCTCATATCACGCCAATCCTAGCATCCCTTCACTGGTTTGGCGGTTTACTTCAGGTTTGACTTTAAGATTCGTTTTAAAAAACATTTTAAAGCTCCACATGGGCTGAACCCCACTTACACATCACAGCTCCTGACTCCCTACAAAAACCATAGTAATCCAATTTAATTCCATTGAATTTGCATTCCAACTCATAAAGTACATTATCTCAAGGTACTTTACCTAGTTAAGTTGAGATCAAAATTATAAAGAAACCCAACAGTTCCCACAATGAACAAACACTTGGCGACAGTGGAGAGAAAAAAACTCCCTTTAACAGTAAGAAACAGAACTGGAAAACCCGGATCCATTTAGTGCAGACAAACAACACATGAAACACTCGTGACTATTAATCGTTGCGGATATGATGGTCAATAAAGATTAATATCAACTTGGACAGTAACCACACTGATAATTTAACTTTAATTGTCTTTGATTATTCACCTTTGTGTAATTTGTGTTGCACGTTTCCAGAGAGCGCTTCATAGTGAAAGTGCTTCAATCAGCTGCTGTTAGTTTCATTATTGCCGGTTTACAGTTGTTTTTGAAGCCGTTCAATGTCAAAGTCAAAGCAAATTGACTTTTACTGCCAAATACAAAGACAGTCACAGACACGTAATGGTAGTTTGACCTCGAAGACCAGTGTGACTGAAAGTATAAGAAACATCAGCACCAAAGCCTTTTCTCACTGATTCACATTTTAACTTTTTATTTCCATTCTAAATAGAACAAGCTCCATATGTAAATAGATTCTGCTGTAGGTGTGAGAACATGCTGGCGATGTTGGCTCCCTCCTCTTGATTGACATACTTTGCAGATTTCATCTTGTTCTTTCATATCTACGTATATTATGCAACCATTGTGGTTATCAAGATGTTACATCCCAGTTGTATATAACGTACGTCTCAAGCAACAGTCAATCGAACCAACAACACGTTAGAAGCTCAGCCATCCACTGAGGATCTCAATAGAGATCTTTGCTGTGTTTAATGGATACGATCGGGAGACAAGGTTCAACGTCTGCAGCTTGTTCAAAATACACTGCTCATATTTAACTAAACCTAACAGTAGGTCTCATATCACGCCAATCCTAGCATCCCTTCACTGGTTGCCAGTTTAATTCAGGTTTGACTTTAAGATTTGTTTAAAAAACATTTTAAAGCTCCACATGGGCTGACCCCCACTTACACATCACAACTCTTTACTCTGTACAAACCCATCGCACCCTAATATCTGTCAGCCTGTCCTTGTTGGCTGTCCCAAGGTCAATGCTGGCTACTCAAGGTGACTGTGCTTTCTCTGTCAGGGCCCCGAGGCTCTGGAACTCCCTGCCTGATGAGATTAGACTCCCCAACTCACTACCTGTATTTAAATAACTGCTCAAACCTATTTTTATAGGTACCTATTATAACAGGCAATTTGTAATTCCAGAAACCACTTTATTATTTTAACTCCTTTATTCCTTTTTTCTCACCTTTATTGCAACCACAATTGATGTAGTTTCTCAAATATGACAGAGTCTGATTCTGCTGCCTATGAGAGTAGATATTTAGTTTAGTCTAAAAAAGGCTTGAGGTAATGACGTCTGTTCCACTGAGCTGGCCACATGGCTTTCATAGTACTGCCATACAAGCTGGTAGCCAATCAGATTGACCTTCAGCCTCAGCGTACCCTCATGCGCGGCTTTTAACGTTATGGCTATTAAAAGCCTGAAACACCAGATGATGCCAAGGTACAGCTGAAGATTATAATTTTCATCATATCAATTGGTCCGACAGAGTTCAAGAGTGATGTTCTGATGGTGTGCATCCTTGCGTCCCATTGGTCCGTCAGGGAGGTTACACGTGGACTGTGACCATGATATCATTTCACAGAGAGGGTGTGGGAGGATAGCCAGATGAGTAGGGTTTTGGAAGGTTGTCGGTGATGACCTCTGAGGCGTCTTAATCAGATCTTGAACCCGGACCTGTTGCTCTACCGCTCCTTGTGGCGAGCAGTTGGAAGTTGGCCACAAGAGCGGTAGGGAGGGAATCACAATCCTGCTACTCACAAGAGTGCCTTACTGGCTACTTCTTCATGTCCCACAAATAAGGGTTGGGGCAGTAAAGGTTAAGGTTAAGGTTAAGATTAAGGTAAAGGTAAGAGTTGTGTGTTATATAATAATAATATTAATGTAAAGTTTTGATTCCCCTTTTTGATGATGTAACTTCTAATTCAATCTTTATTTTTTGTAAAATAAAAAATGGTCTGAAATGTAGGTATTATTTTGTTAAATTATCAAACCACACATGTAGAAATCAAAAAAGTTACATTATTCTGCTTTCTATTATTTTAACAGTAATCGAATATGATGTTATTGTTAAATGTGTGGAGCATAAAATAATGTGGAACAAAATGAATCTCTGCAAACCATAGTAATCGATTTAATTCCATTTTATTTGCATAGCACCAACTCATAGAGTACATTATCTCAAGGTACTTTACCTAGTTAAGTTGAGATCAAAATAATAAAGAAACCCAACAGTTCCCACAACAAGCAAACACTTGGCGACAGTGGAGAGAAAAACACTCCCTTTAACAGTAAGAAACAGAACTGGAAAACCCGGATCCATTTAGTGCAGACAAACAACACATGAAACACTTGTGACTATTAATCGTTGCAGATATGATGGTCAATAAAGATTAATATCAACTTGGACAGTAACCACACTCATAATTTAACTTTAATTGTCTTTGATTATTCACCTTTGTATCATTTGTGTTGCACGTTTCCAGAGAGCGCTTCATAGTGAAAGTGCTTCAATCAGCTGCTGTTGGTTTCATTATTGCCGGTTTACAGTTAAATACAAAGACAGTCACAGACACGTAATGGTAGTTTGACCTCGAAGACCAGTGTGACTGAAAGTATAAGGAACATCAGCACCAAAACTTTTTCTCCCTGATTCACATTTAAACTGCTTTTTATTTCCATTCTAAATAGAAAGAGCTCCACATGTAAATAGATTCTGCTGTAGGTGTGAGAACATGCTGGCTATGTTGGATCCCTCCTTTTGATTGACTTACTGTGCAGATTTCATCTTATTCATTCATATCTACTTATATTATGCAACCATTGTGGTTATCAAGATGTTACATCTCAGTTGTATATAACGTACGTCTCAAGCAACAGCCAATCCAACCAACAACACGTTAGAAGCTCAGCCATCCACTGAGGATCTCTATAGAGATCTTTGCTGTGTTTAATGGATACGATCGGGAGACAAGGTTCAACGTCTGCAGCTTGTTCAAAATGCTGCTGCTCATATTTAACTTAACCTAACAGTAGGTTGACTAGTGGCAGAAAGTTGGACTATGGGCAGAAAATCCGATGGTGGTCTCTGGTTTCAATCCACGTAGTGACAACAAAAACAACATACCTGGACGGACAGAACCTGGACAAAACCTGGATCTGTTCCACACTGTCAAAGTGCCTACCCAAACCCACTGTCTACGTTCCCCTGAGCAAGGCACCTTACTCCCCTAACACCTGCTCCCCGGGGCGCCTAACATGGCTGCCCACTGCTCTGTGTGTCCTCCTGTGTACACCAGATGGGTCATAGCAGAAAACAAATTTCCCCCCTTGCATGTCGTGTGTGTGTGCATGTGTGCATGTGTGTGGGACAATAAATGTATCTTATCTTATCATATCACGCCAATCCTAGCATCCCTTCACTGGTTGCCAGTTTAATTCAGGTTTGACTTTAAGATTCTTTTAAAAAACATTTTAAAGCTCCACATGGGCTGACCCCCACTTACACATCACAGCTCTTTACTCTGTACAAACCCATCGCACCCTTATATCTGTCAGCCTGTCCTTGTTGGCTGTCCCGAGGTCAATGCTGGCTACTCAAGGTGACTGTGCTTTCTCTGTCAGGGCCTCGAGGTTCTGGAACTCCCTGCCTGATGAGATTAGACTCCCCAACTCACTATCTTTATTTAAATCACTGCTCAAAACCTATTTCTATAGGTATAAATTTATATAAGAATGACACCACTGTATTATTTTAACACCTTTATTCCTTTTACTCACTTTTATTGCAACCACAATTTATGTAGTTTCTCATATATGATAGCTTCTCACTCTGCTGCCTATGAGAGTAGATATTTGGTTTAGTCTAAAAAAGGTATGAGGTAATATGATGTGTTTGTGTTTTATGTGTGAGATAAAGCACATTTGCTCTGCAAACTGTTTTATGAGTTTGTGTTATGAGGGTTTTTCCACAGACTGATGGTGGCATTTTTGTGATTCTGCCGACATCTCCTGGTGGATCTGTTAAAATTTAACACAGCTGCACAAAGTTCCTTTTATTACCACTAGGAGGCAGTGTAATACTGCTCATCTTGTCAATGGCCTCGGCAAAGAACAAAGTAGATCTTACTCCCTTTACACAGAAATGAGAGTTTGTTTCAGAAACATTTCTAACTTTCAGTGTCAGTTTTTAGGAGAAATGGATGGGCTGAAAAATATATATTAGCTTTGATTGCTCCTCATATCCCCTTTTTCTGAGAAACTACTACTTATTTTAATGAGAGAGAAAAAAAACTAACCAAACATAGAAAAAATCTATATTTACAAACATAAAACTTTTATGTTTGTAAATATAGATTTTTAAAACTTTTATGTTTGTAATTATACTTTTAGATCGGTGATGATCAGTGGCCAATTACGCAAAATAAACGGAATATATCTTCAGTTTTCAGGTTTTCCTTCGGAAAGCTGTTCAATATGTCACTGTGGAGCTGTTGGCTGACACCTCCTGGGTCCCATGTGGCGATAGTCTCCAGGGAAAAAGACAGAGACGAAACCTGGTTTCTGATCTCGCAGCCAACCATGTTAAATATTTATTTTGGATAGCAGAACTGAGCGCTGCTTCTGCACAGAGGGTGCAGGAATTCAGCAAGCGATTGCAGACTAATGTGTCAGGAGCAGGACACATGGGAGTGGAGACTGCAGTGATGAAGGGTCTCAACAATAGCTTCGTACTTGCACTGTCGTCCCAGAGAAACAGATGGTCTGCTGGGAAGACACTGTGGACGTAGGAAAGAATAATCACTACTTCTTTCGGCTTTAGTGCTTTAGGGTGTTCTCATGCAGGGTGGGAAAGTCGGCCCTGGTACTGAACATGCAAAGACTGAGACAGTGTGTGTGTGTGATCCAGGTATTCCTCAAGTTGTGGGGACCTAAATCTCGTTACATAGTCATTAAATCATTACATTTCAATCTTTACATTTTAAATTGAAGACATGTTTTAAGGTTATGTTAAAGTAGGTAAGGTTAAGGATTTGGCGCAGTGTTAAGGTTTGGGCTAGGTGAGGTTAGGTTTACGTTCAGGTTTGAGTTAGGATTATGTTTATATTAGGTTTATGGTAAGGTTAGGATTAGGGTTGAGGGTTACGGTTAGGTAGGGGACAGGGGACCCCTAAAGTTTCAAGAGGAGCAACAAGGTACACATCATATCTGTGTAGTTTTCTTATTAATCATTATAGTATGGCCAACAGAGGGGGTAGGAGGATATATCCAGATGAATAGGTTTTTGGAAGTTTGTCAGTGATGACCTCTGAGGCGTCTTAATCGGATCTTGAACTCTGGACCTGTTGCTCTACCGCTCCCTACGGCGAACAGTTGGAAGTTGGCCACAAGAGCGGTAAGGAGGGAATCACAATCATGCTTCTCATAAGAGTAACTTACTGGCTACTTCTTCATGTTCCAAAAATAAGGGTTGGGCAGGAAAGGTAAGGTTAATGGTAAGGGTTAGGTTAGGGTTTATGTTTATATTAGCTTCTTGTTAGGGTTAGGGGTTATGGGTTTGCTCATTGGTTTAGGTTAAGATTTGGTTTAGGTTATGAGGGTTTTGGTAACCTTAGAGTAGGTTAACGTTATGTTTGAGATTAAGGTTAGGATAAGGGTGTGGGACAGGCAAGTAGTAAATAAAGTAGGAGTAAACCTCCAGGTTATCAATGTAAGTCAGTTCAATGTTGTCTGGAGACATGGGTGAATCTTTGAGTGTGTGTGTGTTTGTGTGTGTGTGTGTTCTCTCTCCTGGATGTCCTGATTGGCCTTGCAATGCGGCAGGTGAGAAAGAAATCTGAAACATCTGGATCTTCTAGAAATTATTTCTGGCTCGGTATGAAAGTGACCCTACATCTCAAGACAGTGACTGATGCCATCAGTATGCATGTGTCACTCAGGCCTATTTATTGAGATTGCTGTGGAGATCGCCTCCTCTTCCGCTGCATGTGAAACACTGAAGGGCGGTACCACTGAGCCTGGGCCTGTATGGGAAGCTCTATTATTTCCAGCTGTGGATGGAAACTATTACTGAGTGCCTTCTCCATGATGAGCCTCACACACACACACACACACACACACACACACACACACACACACACACACACACACACACACACACACAAACACACACACACACACACACACACACACACACACACACACTCCCACCAGCACCCAGTCAAACATTCAGGCCCACGCTGAATCATTCACCAAAGAGAGTGTTGGTCTTAGAAAGAGAAAAAAGGGAGGGAGTGTGTGGGAGAGAGAAAGAAGAGCAGCAGTGGTTCCCTCCTTCTTTTTCATTCACTTCCCCTCTCCGTCTGCACTGAGGAGATCTTAGCCTGCACTCGCCTGTAAGTACTACACAACTTGTGCTGCCACTCGAGCTAAAGCATTCGTGTCACAGGGAAATAAATCTTGACCATTCAAAAAGAGGTTTATTTTTCTTTTCCTCTGTTCTCGTCATGTGACAGACTGGAGTTGTGATTGAGTAGATTTGTGTTGCACTGCTCTGACACAGATTTGAGCTTCATGTTGCTGTTGTTATCCTTCATCACTGGAGTTTTATTATCACTGGAAACCACTGGGATGAAATAGATAGAGCTGTTTATCTTTGACCTTTGTCATTGTTGTGATAAATCTTTTCCCCTATGAACGTTGGTGATCTACACTGGAAGTGATTTTATGGAAAATGGCATGAGGGTATATGAGAGGGACCTTATTTCATTATTGCCAAATATTTCATTATATGTATGTGGCTGTGTAGCTCCCTCCTCGATGTGGTGTTAATTGTTTTTGTCTGGAACATTTGCGTCAGTGAATATTTTCCACTCTGCGATTTTTTTCACCAAACTTCTCAAAGTGAGAATCCTATGAGCAGCAGGTCCCATGAGGATTTATGACTATCCCCGAGATGTTTGTCCTCGTCGCCCTACGCTGTGAGTCTTGGGACGAGCACAGCTCAGAAGAATGTTGTTTACAGCTAAAATAAACCCTGATGCTTTTGTGTTTGTTCTCAGAAACATTCCACAAGTCGTACCTCAGAGAGCGACCTGCGGTATGAATGACACATACAGCAGTGTGTGCACGATGTCCAGTGCTGCTCCTTATCTGTGCTCCGCGGCTCGTTTATCTGTGAACTTGTATCTCTTTTCCTATTTAAATGATTTTATCTTGTGATTTTTGAAGACTTGCTGTCTCTTGTTTTCTCTGAGTATAAAGGAGTTGGTAAAAAGAGAAAGCCCAGGGCTGTAATCGTTGAGTAACATCATTTTGATTGCATAAGATTTATATCATGGTTTATTCACTTGCTGGAATCTTCTGCCGTCGAGATTCTTAATGAGCTTCTGCAGTAACGTACTGGCACATACCTCTGTGTGGTGGGCTTTTATGCAGAACTGTGCTGGAATCCATCAATGTGAGGAGGTGGGTTGAGGGTTAGGGTCAAGGCTCTGTCCTCCTGTACTGACAGTGTTTCCCTGTAATAAATGCCCTGTCTTTGTTTGGCAAAGAGACAAGGATCCAGTGTGGGAGACGTGTCGAGTACAAGGCCAAAGTAGCAATCACAGCTTGCGTGATTACCTCATTTAGACCCTGTTAGCTGCGGAGTGGCAGGGTGTCAGATGTGGTCACAGCGGGAGAAGGTTTGCTGCAGCGGGACACAGATTATGAAGGGGGAGCCTCCGGAGCTGAAGCCTTAGCTGGTCCGGTTTCGCCACTTTAGGTTCAGCGGCTCAACTGTTTGGCAAAAACAACCCAGTGAGGAATACAGGCTCAGTAAATGGATATCTGCCCCGCTCCACCAAGCCAGACCACTGAATTATTGAAAAAAGCTGAGGACTTCAATTTCAAGGTGGAACTGGGCAGAACACACACAAACACACATACACACATATACACACACGTGCACGCACAGTTATGTCTCCATTTCTTCAAAGGACATCACATTGATTTTGAACGTTGATTTAGACTTACTTTAACCATAGTTACCATTTGCCTAACCCTAACTCTTACCCAAACCTTAACCTCACCTTAACTTAAACCTAACGTCAACCTGAATGTAAACGAACCATAATTCATGTCTTAAAATGTATTTGATTTGACGTTATTAGGACTTGCCGTTTGTCACCATAGGTCCCCATAATGTGTTAAACAGCTTTAGGTCCCCAAAACACCAGTAATACCTGGACACTAACACACACACACTCATACACACATACACACTTCCATGTAACATTTTGTCCCGTCTTTTTTCATGAAGGTTTTTGCCAGGACATAAATGACATGTGAGTGAACAGCTGACTGTGTTTGTCAGCAGGTGAGCGGATCGCTCACCTGCACCGTGGACCTTGTCACCCAGTCCTCCTGATGCACACTCAGTGCCAAAAACTAGCCTGTCAGCAGGTTAGATTTCAGGTTCTGCAGCTGTTCGTCTCTATTGGCAAGAAATGCGGGCAAACTGGTCATCCTGGTTTTATTTGGGAAAGTGGTGCACGCTGGAGCGGCAACAGGATTTGAAAATGCCAATCCTTTTTGAGTGTTGCAGGCTTTAAAGGTTGGAGCAGCCAATCCCACTGGAAATTGTCTTATCAATACACTCATTGCATCTTCATCTTGGATAAGAATTTGCTGTTAAAGAGCAAATTCATTTTTAATCTTTGTCGTTCCGTCTCGTTACTACTGCTGGTGTGTGAGTGATCATGTGAGAAAAGTCTACAGGACTTGTGGTGTCAGCGGTTGATTAGATGTTGTTGAGTTAAGACTTCGAAACACTTCCAGAGCTACTGGAACAGACAGAGCTCCTATTCTCCTTTCGTGCCTGAGACCTGGCCTTTGGACACACACACACAAACACACACTGAAACACACATACACACAGGGAGAGGGGTTGGGCATGGGAGAGATAAAGTCAGGAGGTGGTCCATGAAGTCATTGGTCAGTGTCTGGGCAGTGGAGGTGATGAACTATTTGCGTTCCCCCTTGGTTAACCCTGAAATATCACCTTATCGCAACAATAGGGCCGCTTCTGTGAAGGAGGTGCCCTGGACTGACGGGCCAAGAGCATGGGTGGCTTTTGAGCAGGGGCCGAGGTGGGTTGCCATGGTGATGCCTGTCAACCGGGAAGTCCTTCGTGGTGGCAGGCAGAGCGAGGGCTCAAAGTGAAAGGGAGAGAGAGAGAGAGAGAGAGGGAGATAAAGAGAGAGGGAGCTTGCGTGTCTTGGCCAGTTTCATGAGTGAAAGGAGCCGGGACGGTCAGCGGCAGTGCTTACGTGCAGGACAGAGAGAGAGAGAGAGAGAGAGAGAGAGAGAGAGAGAGAGAGAGAGAGAGAGAGAGAGAGAGTGAGAGAGAGAGAGAGAGAGAGAGAGAGAGAGAGAGAGAGAGAGAGAGAGAGAGAGAGAGAGAGAGAGAGAGGCGTTCAGGTGCAGCTTTGAAGGTGAGTGCACTCTTTCCTATGAGTGACATATAACATTATGCATGGGAACTTACTTCTGTTGGGCTATTTTGCAACTGTGTTTTTCAAGGTTGAGTAACCCGTTGTCCCAGGTTGATTCTGACTGTTCAGGGCTTGTACACGCTGCTCGGCAGGATTAGTGGTGCAGCCAAGTGTTAGAGGGATGCCTTTGCAGGGCACCTGAAAACAAGCTGAACTGTGTGATGTGTGTATAGTCTTGATGTTTAAAAAGGATTGTGGGAGACCAGCTTTGAGTTGAGCACAGAAAGACAAACAGAAGTTACCTGTTATCCACCAGCCTGAACCTGGAGATGCTCGTTCAGGGCTGGTTTAGGTGCTGGGGCTGGTTCAGAGTTGGTTCTGTGACCCATCTAAGAGAGGGGGCACAGTGGGTAGTGTTTCCCAACAGGCCGTCCCTTCGAGCAGATATCAACCCTCACGGCCCCTGGACTGTGCAGGCATCACTGGAGGCTCCCCTTACTGTCAGGGTGATTTCCACAGCAGACCTTGATTCCCTTTGTGATATTACCGAGGGGTCCAGCTGCCAGCGCTCATATCCCCCAACCGCACTCAGCTTTCAAGATACAAAATGACAGGCGTGAGGATTTGTGACGTTTTCCTCTGGATACTGTGTTTCGAGCGTGTGTTTTTCCTGTGCTTCTTCTGGCAGATTTTATTTTCAGGGATTAGCCAAGCTGATAAAACTACCCAGCGCTTCAACCCAACTGTTGGGCTCCTCTCCGAGAAAAGAGGTTGTGATTTATTGGCGTGCAGCTCCTCCTGGGAACATGCAGCCTCTCCATTGACAATAAGCATACAGACTGTGACTCCTCCTGGTGCTCAGGCTTGGAGGAGCACCATACAAGGTGGTGAATAACTCCCCTCCTGATAAATGTGTGTATCCCCCCTATAACTTCATATCATGAACTTGCAGCTCCAGGACCTTTTATGGGCTGTGTACACACATCTGCGAAGTTGCAAGAAGGGCAAGCGTGGTTGTGCTATCGGCCTCGAAGGACCCTAAACATCCCTCAAGTAAACCGCAGACACTTCAAGTGTTTAGAAATAAATGCCAGCTTTTTTTTTAATCCACCAACGGTGCATGCAATCTCCTTTCACCACTTTTTATTGCAGGATCGCTTCACTTTTATAACCTTGTTATGTAACTTGTCTGGCAGCAGTATCATTAAGTGAGTGTTCACACAAACGGGTGATAAGACTTCCCCGTCACCTTGTTCTCGGGTAATATCCACGAGGTAAATACTTTATTAAAGGATCAGAATCTGTTTGCACTTTTTTTTAGAGTGCACAATAACGGTGTTTGAATTCAACACCTTTAGCAAATATTGAGCTCATATTTGGCAGGTTTTTATTGTGTAAGCCTGTGTATAGGATTTTTACGGTGCAGCAGAGTGCAACCTCATGAAGTCAATGATTAACCGCTCAGCACCCTGCCACAGAAGCTGAGGAGATCACTCGTGCTAATGAACGCAGATCAGCTCAGTTCACTCTTGTGTGTTTTATTTACGTCCATTGTCCCGGCTCTTCACCAACACATTCTCCAACACTGTGATTTATGGACAACATGATCCTCCCTCTGACCACAACGCATGACTTTCCTGATCCAACAGATCTTAGAGGTTTGTGACATATATTCCTGAGGGCGTGCGTGGTCACCTTGACAGCCTCATACTCGATGAGAACAATGCGTGAAGCTCAGTATGTGGTGGAGGAGGAGGAAGAGGAGGTCATCTCAGGTCAGAGTCCCCGCTCAGAAAGACCTGCTCTCATCCGTCTGTGGAAGAAAGAGGCAATGAGGAAAGTTTTATAAATAAAGAGCATTATAGTTAGTGCACATGTTAAAGTTGAGCTTTGAGTAGTACTTGCAGAAGAGGAGGAAGTACTTTTTTATTTCACTTTGTTTAACAAAGTTCTAATAAAAAGAGAAGAAATCTACTCAAGTAAAATAGTTTTTCTTCTTATAAAAGTCAGTACTTGCTGAGATTACCATCTTCCTCAATGTACTACTACATCAATAATTGCGCCTAAGGGAATACTTTGTTTGATACAAGACGAGTACAGACTCTTTTTCTGGCAACCTGTCCAGGTTTTATCCTGCCTCTCGCCCAATGTTAGCTGGGATCGTCTCCGGCCCTTTGGCGATTCTAAACTGATAAGTGATATAGATAACAGATTGATAATACAGACTCTAATTATTAATAGTTGTTGATAATGGCTGAGTCTCTGAAGTGTTTCTGCACCAGTGATGCAGGTGCTGCAGGGGGCGGGGTCTAATGTTACCTCCCCTGATCTGATTTGATCAGTGAACCAATTCCCCTCTGGTTATTGGTTACTTTAAAAAATATATAAAATAAACTAAAAATATATTGTGAACATGTAGTAGAATATAGAAAAAACAGATATTTACTCTTACTGTATATTGAGTAAAGTAAAAGTGAATAGTAATAGAAAATACATTTACCTGGGTAAAGATATACGAAAAACTTATTTAAGTATAGCAAAGTGAATATACTTTGTTATTTTCCACTCAATGTCAATGGAATGATTTTGTCTTGTCAGATTTTGTGTGGTTGTTTTGTAACATGTTTGTGTTATTGTTCTGTGGAAACGTCCCACGGTGATTCAAAGGAGACTCAGGGGTGTGGTGAAGTTCACCGACCTTGTCACTGCTGAGTCACTTTGGCTCAGCAGCTTCAGATAACAGTCTGGTTCCACATCCGCTCCTTTAAGATAAAAAGAAGAGGAAAAGAATTCCCAACCTCCAAAGTAAAACAAGTTTATTTTTTATCTCCCAACAGAAAATGTTTCATTTTAAATAGATGACGGTATTTAGACTTCTGTTTCTAAGTTTATTGAGGTTAACATCTGTTCGAGACCGGATGGGTTTCCTCGGAACAGAGGCAGAATTTTCCATAGGAAAAATCCCTTGATACTCATTTTGCAAGTCCTCATTTGCCCTGTTGTGGACTAAAATGTGAAACAAGAGCAGAATGCTGAATGAGAAGGGATTTCAGCACAAGACACTGGTGTGGTGAAAGCTTGTCTGAAGCGGGACTTCTTCTTGTCATCACCTGAGACGCACATGGGCCTTATATGGCTCCGTTTTTCTTCCATCACAAAACCGAGCCAGTGGTGATAATGGAGCTCGCACCTAGCAGGGGTTTGACTTGTAAATACCTCTGCTGTAACGTCCACATATTTCTGACGATAGCATCAAGGGCTCACACACGGCCAATTCTGGAGCCTTGTCTCCCATGTGAAAGCTCAAAGCCGCCTCCGCTACTGAGTCGCAGTAATTACATAAGAATGCACTGAGCATTCAGAGAAACCCAGGGAGAGCCAGGACAGGGATTTTCTTTGCTCGATATCAACACTGATATTTCCTTATTAGGAGGGATTGTGTTTGTTGAAGGGGGAATGTGTGCGGTGCTGGAGTCTTTCTCGGTTAAATTGTTGCTCCCCACAGAAATAAGACACAGACACACTGTTATGACAAAGTTCAGTCGTCGGGATGCAACTCCCATGGGGCAGAGGGACTTAGATTGTAGACTTCTGAGTGACGCTAGTAATAATATACTGAAATGAGAAATTCCATTTCAGTTTATATTACAGTTTGTATATAAAAGATAGAAGCATCCCAACTTCTCCAACTATCCAGAGATTAAGCCAAACATATCCTGCGTATGGAAAACTGGAAAAATGTAAACTTGCACACACATCCATGTGATAATAATGATATAATAATAATGAAACAAAATAAAACAACGATGAAATAATTAAAAAATAGATAAGGATAGCATCAAGGGCTTCTGTCTAACATGACAGAAGCAACGTTTTAGAACAATTAATTTGACGTGTTATTATTATTATCATTATTACTATTAACATGCAAACACAATCTCAGTTTCACAAAAAATAGTGTATTGAGTTTGAAGGTAATTTGAGAAGCTGGGAGGATCATTTTCACTTCCATAATGGGAAATCCAGGATCCAGTGTTTTGGGAGGTTCAGATCCTCTCAGCCACTGTGGCTTCAGTGTCTTCTGGAACTGCGAAGAATTGTAACATTACACTGGTGGAGTGCTCCATCTTATAAAATACTTGTAAATTATAAATACATGACCATTTTATTGTGTTGTTACCAACAGCAGTACAATAAAGAATCTTGAGTACATTTGCAAATGTGACCACACCCGTTGTGAAAACCACGAATATGGTAAACAGCTGTCACGGAGTCCAGCAGCTACTGCTGAAGCTTGAATGGCAGCAGTGATGACGTGGAAAAGGAACTTTTTGTTTTCTAAATTAAACAGCATGTGTGGAGATAATAATTCTTCAAAATGCCAATGAAGTCACCCACTTATTTGTTCATCAATGTGATGGGGCCTTCAAGCTGAGCAGCAGCCTCCTCAGGACAGACCTGGTATAAACCCTCACCAGCCATTAGAAAGTATGCAGTGTTGCTTATTGTTAGACGAATAACCAGCTGTGTGATTTCAGCGATGGTTTTATCGTAGACACAGACCACAGTTTCTATATTTTTCCTGTTATGTGAAATAATGACTCTGATAGAGGGATTACTGTTGTCTGCAAACTGGTACATTGATTCTCTCACCACACAGGCTCAGTGATATCTCCTAACCTCATGCACAGAGACACACAGTGCATGTAGTTTTCTCAGTTTTGACCACAATGATCATAGACCAAAATGTTCAGCTGCAAATGCCACATGGAAAACTCATCAGTGCAAACTCTCAGCCTATGGTAGCCCGGCTCACACTTGGTTATTACTCTCTTTCCAAGCTACAAAGGGTTATTTTTCACCAGAGCATATAAACTATCATTGTTGAGGGTAGGATTGGGGGGCGGTTATAGGGCTGCATGCTGGCCTTATTTTTCTTTGCCTACACGTTTTTTAAAGGCCCTGATCTGTTTTTTCTTCATAGATCAGTGATCTCCACTTTCATCATCCACTCCCCCTCAAGTCCAGCTTATTACACCATTGTATGACTGGGAATAATGAGGCAGTCATGTGCGTCACACTCGTTGTTTTTGGGGATTTTCCATGGCAACAGGGAAAAAGTGGGTGACGCTAACTTTCCCTCTTTGGAATACTGGAGCGATGGGATAATGGAACAGTTGTCGCTCTGCCCATGATGTAAAATGGGATTCATGATATGGAGACTTTGACTCAAAGAGATAAAAAGCAAGATTCAGAAGAGACCTTCATATTTATCAGTTATTTTTTATTATTAAAGGAAAATATTTTGATTAAAATAGAAAAGTGCAATTAGATATTAACATGTTTGAATTCTCTATGTCTGTGCAGATACTTTTGATGCTGGGAAGAAGAACTTGATATCCATCACACAAGGACTTACACAGATCACATGCAGTCTCAGGTAAAACCACTTTTTAATATGTCATATAAAACTGTTTAACAACTGTCAGACTATCCAGAATAACCAGGGAGAACAAGTCAGTCAAGTCCAGTGTCACTTCAACAATGTGCCATTATTGAAGACAACAATTCTCCCACTAGCAACTGTAGATGAGAGGAACGGGGGCTTTCCCATGACCCCCACGACCCCGCGACCGCACAGAGTGACCGAAGCACCTGATTGAAATATGTAGCGTTCCAATAGAAGAGCTAGACTGCCCATCATGAGTGGGAGGGAGGTAAAAAAGATCACCATGGAAACCACAAAATGACTCCTCGCCCGGCTGGACTTTAGGGTTGCCATCGACGACCCTTCCCCAACCTCCCCGGCCCCGGCTCCTCCCTCCGGCTGGAGAATAGCACAACCCGGTGAATAGGGAGTTAATGAGCCCATAATGGTGCTCTCCTGTTTCAGTGCCCCCACTCTGCACCTTGAATGAGGCCTTTCTGCTGTTGTGGCCAGAGAGATGATGAAGTGGGTGGAACACCACTTCCCACTGCTCCTGCTTTAAATAAATTAGAGGCCTTTTCATCAGAGGCTACCCCACAGAGCTCAGTTATTCTCTGGAGAATAGCTGAGCCCCTAACAAGTCCACATGACCTCCTACAGAGCGTGGTGTTTACCCAGGGCCCACAGGAGGACGCGACAGGAGCAAAGTTCACACATTGTTGTTGTTCATCCATATTTCCCCTTTTCTTACATGTTTAGCAGATTACGGAAGTGGTTGGCGATCCGAATGGCTCCCGGCTGATCTTCTCCGGGGAGGCTGGATTTTTATCAGGGCAGCAGATACTAACATCTCCAGAGATGACCCACGAGGTGGTCATCTCCCCTGGACTCCCTACTCCTCCCTTGAGCCCTTTTAGCTCAGCTAGACTGCCATCTGGAGAGTTCAAGGTATTAACAGAAATGTCCTGCAGGCTGTGTGTGATTGCGTTGTGATAATAACAACACTGAGGTGGAGAGTGTGGGATTCAGTGAACAAGTGCTCCTCCCTGTGGTAAACAAAAGCATCACAGGCTATGGACATGTCTTTAACAATCAGCTGTCATTTACATTACAGACGTGTATTTTGACTGTTTTAAATGATTATATTTTTTTCTCCAGGTTTCAGAAGTGAATGGAAGTGGCCCAACAGTTCTCAGCTTTGGATCATATTATGGCCCCTCACAATCGCATGGTAAAATGTCCATTCATTCATTCTTTAAATCATTCATTCATTTAACTTTTTGGCTTGGGGAATACATTGAGGTAGAGACCTCATTTTTGATATAGCTGGAGGAAAAATCATATTTCCAAGATACAAAGTTTAAGACAAATAAGAACTTAAACAATTTACATATAGGAAAAGTAAGAGCAAATATAAAACTCCTAGGAATAAATACAGTGGCCATAACTAAACAAGAACAGCCAGAGACAAAATAGGGTAAATTAAAACAACTTAAATTACCCTAAACCAAATAACTGTTGTTTAGTGTGTTGTTCCATGTTGCAGGTGCATGTTGAGAAAAACTGGGTTAATTGAGCTCAGTAAGAACAGTCAATGTTATCCCTTTCTTTTGGGTGTGATCAATGACAGTACACATTAAAGGAGAGCAGGGCCATATCAGGAAATATATAACATCTTAGGACAATTAAAACATAACCAGGGTTTATTGTTAGATTGAAAGCTCATAAATGGTTTTGTATTTCACCTGAAATTAAAAAATTTCAATAATGAAATGTTACAACATAAATACTAATATTGCATTGTTGTGACTGTTACTCAGGTGGACTGACCAATGGTGACCATGGCTCTGCCACTCTACCACGCAGCTGGACTCCAACCAGGGAGGAGCGGCTCATCAAGTTCTCTGGAATCGGTCCAGTGGATGAAACTGGGATGCCCATCGCCTCCAGATCCGTAAGACAAAACAAAACACTGCTCAAATTAAAACAAAAGCTTTATGGATTCATCTTTAAAAATAAATTGTTATGCCTCCACACCCCGCATAGCCAGCTCCTGGAGGCATTGTGTTCTCACGTTGTCTGGCTGTCCGATTATTGTGAACACCATATCTCGAGAATGCCCAAAATGGTTGTCTTCTAATTAAGTACAAACACTCACTTTAACTCAAAGGTGAACTGATTCGATTTTGGTGGTGTAAGGTCAAAGGCCCAGGTCGTGGTGACACATGAGGGAATTTCTTTAGATCTTGCACAAACTTTCTCTTTTAATCAAGATTTGGATAATCTTAGTTCAAGGTCATGGCTTCACAATAAAGGTATTCAACTCTTGAACTTCATCTTTAAACTGTGTCTTTGTTTTTCTGGGAATTTCTTTAACTTTTGACCGAGCAAATAACAACATTTGTAGTTAACAGAATTTGTAGTCTTAATATATATATATAATAAATCCTACATGTTACATTTCTCAAAGTCTTATTCGACAGGTTTGTTTACTTTCTGCACCTCCCCTCTGTTTTTACACCAGAGTGTGAACAAGCCCAGAGACTGGTACAAGAGCATGTTCAGACAGATCCACAAGAAGCCAGAGGGTAAGCATGTTCCTCCTCCTTCTCCTTCTCCTCCTCCTCCTTTTCCTCTCACTCACTCAAATCCAGAGTGAATTCCTTTCCGTCAGTGTCAGGTACAGCTGAGGGGGATCCAGTGCAAAGGCAAAATGAGACATAATTGAAACATCCCTCAAGTTTGATGTCATTTTTTGCATTATATCTGACAGTAACCCTGGTTCTGATCCCAGCGCCCCCTGAAAATTAAGCTCATCCTTTTTCTCGGTTACGTGTTGCGTAATAGAAAACACATTCCTTGTTATTTGTGTGGTTGATGGCACCATCACAGCAGAGAGGAGGTTTCAGTGGGACGTTTCTGCCTCTGTGATTTGTCTTCTTCAACAATAACACATTTTCAAAGCACTGACAATACGGCTGCTGTGTAACTCATCATGTGAACACACCACTTGTGGAGGATACTTGAAAACCTACAGAGGTTGATAACAATAATATCAAACCATAATAGGAACTATAATTTCAAATGTCCATATGCAGGAATTATATTGAAGCCGATATTTATGTTATGTATGAAAATGTGGAATTCTCTGGACAACGATTTAAAATGTTGCTCAAATTTAATAATATTGAAGAAAGTTTATAAATCAAAAACAAATGAAACAGTATGAACTAATTGAGTGATATTTATGTTATGATTATAGATAGATGATTCAGTATAACCGATTCATATTGTGATTTGTTAAAAGAAAGGAAATAAAGAAAGTGATTGCCATCTGTATTCATGTTATTTATTTTATATGAGTGGGTCAGGCGATGTTGGATTTTCCTCCTTCCTGCTCCTTATTCATTCATGGAATGTGAATAGGTATAATGTTTTCTTTTATACATTCATTATTGATGACACTGAGCTAAACTTAAACTACACTAAAAGTGGGTAGGTCTCACTACAAGACAAATCCAGGTTGTGTTGGTAAGTGAGTATTAGTGAATGTACAAGTATGATATTTTGATTGATTTATCAAAGCTCTCAAAAAAGGGTAATGTATTTGTTTACTAGAGCCTGAGCTGGAGGATTCTGAGCGGTGGTCAGCCGAACGTAAGTGAATTCACCTAAGTCCACATTATTGTCCTTGTCCCTGGATCCATTATCACTCTATACTCAAGACTAATCTGCACTGATCTGCAGGGCTCCAGTTATCCGCCAGCACAGAAGAAAGCAGCGACACAGACAAGAATCTGTTCAGACTGACACCGTATGGCGCTCTACCAGACTGGTGAGTTTGCACTGATTTGATATGACTGCTTCAGGGTCACAGGATGGATTAACATATCCCAGCATGCACTGGAGAGAAGACGCAGGCAAATTGCCAGAGCATCACACGGCACATGCCGATAGATTGACAATCACTCATTTTCAGGGCAATTTAATAAAGTCGTGAGTCAACCTGAGCAGCATATTTTTACACTGTGGTAAGAAAATGTAACCCCGGGCCCCATAGCAAACGCAGAGGAGGGCTCAGAGGCAGGAGGCAAACTTTAAGGAACAGACATGTCGTATTTTACTCTTGCTCAGTGACCCTTCTGATACAGTATGAATATGTACAGCAGCATCTAGTTAGCTTAACTTTGCACAAAGACTGTAAACGGGTACAGAAGTAAGACTGTATATAAAGATGGACGACATGAGTTTACAGCTTACTAACAGTGGAGCCAATCTGCCTCAAGTGCCACCTGGTGGCTGGCTGCTATATAGATACATGAATTACATTTCAAATAGACATAACTAAAATTTGCATATACTTAAAAAAAACATATGATACTATACAAATCTGGAACTTACTGTAAATAGCATATGATATTTTAGCTTTGTTTTGGAATAGTGCATGGGAGAAAATGTAGATGTTATCCATCTTTATACAAGGTCTATATACAGTATATTTTGGGTGGCTGTGGTTGTGGAGTTAGAGCGGGTCAGAAGGTCAGCGGTTCATTCCCAGTCTCCCCCATTCCACATGCTGACGTGTCCCAGACGGCTGTAACAACAGTGTATAAGCGATGTGTAATAGAGACAGTGCTGTATGTAAATGCTGTATGCATGTGCAGAAAAACTGTTAAAGTTAAAGGGCCCTAAGTGGTCCTTGAGTCTAGAAAAGCATATATATATATATATATATATATATATATATATATATATATATATATATACTCTCATCTCATCTCTCATTTTCGTCCGCTTATCCGGGGTCGGGTCGCGGGGGGAGCAGCTCAAGCAGGGGGCCCCAGACTTCCCTTTCCCGGGCCACATTGACCAACTCTGACAGGGGGATCCCGAGGCGTTCCCAGGCCAGTGTTGAGATATAATCTCTCCACCTAGTCCTGGGTCTTCCCCGAGGTCTCCTCCCCACTGGACGTGCCTGAAACACCTCCCAAGGAAGGCGCCCAGTGGGCATCCTTACCAGATGCCCGAACCACCTCAGCTGACTCCTTTCTAAGTAAAGGAGCAGCGGCTCTAATCCGAGTTCCTCACGGATGGCTGAGCTTCTCACCTTATCCCTAAGGGAGACGCCAGCCACCCTTCTGAGAAAACTCATCTCGGCCGCTTGTACCCGCGATCTCGTCCTTTCGGTCATCACCCAGCCCTCATGACCATAGGTGAGGATAGGAACGAAGATTGACCGGTAGATCGAGAGCTTTGCCTTGCGGCTCAGCTCTCTTTTCGTTACAACGGTGCGGTAAAGCGAACCCTATACCGCCCCCGCTGCTCCGATTCTCCGGCCAATCTCACGCTCCATAGTACCCTCACTCGCGAACAAGACCCCGAGGTACTTGAACTCCTTCACTTGGGCTAAGGACTCACTTCCTACCCGGAGTAATCAATCCATCGGTTTCCTGCTAAGAGTCATGGCCTCAGACTTAGCGGTGCTGATCCTCATCCCAGCCGCTTCACACTCGGCCGCCAGCCGATCCAGTGAGCGCTGAAGGTCACAGGCCGATGATCCAGTATATATATATACTGTAACATATATATATATATATATGGTACAGTTGTGCCTGGCTTTATACAGCCTAACAAAACCCCTGAAATGCTGAATTCTGAAGGTTTAACAAGAGAAGAGATTTAACAGTACACTGATGTTTATTTTAGCAAAAGTTTTCAATTTCTTTCAACTCCTAGTAGACTACACACACACACACCCATATGCATTCCCACTTCTCATAAGATAAAGGCTGCAGGTGATGTCTTCACCTGAATACCAAACAAAACTCAGGCAGAGTGGAGGGAAAACGTGTGGGAGAGACAAGTTTGGATTTGTTTTTACAGGCGCTCACAATGAAGCCATGATTAAGTTGCCGTCCATGGTGTGTGTGTGTGTGTGTGCGTGGGGTGTTATGTTTCAGGAGCGAGGATGTAGATAAGCTGTCAGACCTGGGAAAGCAGCACCCTCAGCCGAAGAGCATATTCGACTTTGAACCGGGAAAGAGCAGCACTTCAGAGATCCAGAGCCAGGTATGACCTCACATGCAGTCAGTTAAAAAATAAGCTCTGATGTCACTCTGATTCCAGCAGAATAAAATGCCTCTGTGTGACCCTTTGACCTCCGTATTTACCCAGCGTTCACAGGAATTCCACTTGTAGTCTTGTAGTCTTTATCCCAGTGTGGATCTCAAAAACAGGTTTGAGGATGTGCACCTTTTTCTTTCAGGATTAAGACTTTAAGTCCTTGTTTTGTATCTTCTCACGCGAGCGTTCTAATCACTCTTTAATAACTGTGATCATTCACCAGAGTACCTGTTGCTTACCGCAGGTGTGCTCACTCCTTCAATTCTTTCATTCATTTACAGGCAAGAAAAGACACGATCAAAGTATTTTTAGTGGTGTTTCTACACTGAAAGGTTGTTTGACACGTTGACTCATGTAGTTTTTGTTTACCTCTTTGGTTGTACTTTATTGTCTTGAGGTAACTGCGCGTGTACCCGTCTAATATCTATTTTTTTAAACATCCACTTCCCGAGTTTTTCTAACGGCTCTTGCAACATTGTCCCGGATCTGGTGCATATTGTGCCGCGTGTCTGCGCCTGTGAAGTAAAGGAATCTTTGTTTCCACTCCCCCACGAGAGCTGAAGTGTCTTGTGATCTGTATTATGGTGTTAACCTCTTGTGGTGTATAATGGCTCACAGCATGGGGACTCATTTAATTTCCTCTCTATGACAGTGGCCAATGTTCTTTCTCTTGGACGCCATTTAAAAAAAAGAAAGGAAAAAACAGACCACATCAGGTGTGTGCTGCCGCGGGGGGACACGGCAGGTTGTGAGGAGAACTTCCATTGAGGGGAGGGTCTTGGCATTCAGAGACACATTCAAAGGCTTTTACAAATATTTATAATGTCTCACAATGCTTAAGAAAGTAAAAGGAAAACAAATCTGGATCCACACCAAAATGCCATGAGTTCCTCCCTGACCCACATCGCATCCTTCCAACAAGTTTCATGATAATCCGCTTGGGTTTTTTTTATGTAATCTTGCTTACAACAAACAGACAGGGTTGAAAAAGTGACCCATTTGGCAGAGGTCCAAAGTCATGAAATCGTAGCAATACCAACGGGAATTAACTGTTCTCCTCAGTGACTTATTTTTTTATGCCCTCAGACATATTTGTCCCCGAAGATTCAGCCTGAGAAACCAAAGCCTCCTTCTATTGAGGTGAGCAGCTTCAACATTATTTAATTTCTGTCTTTCGGGCTTTTTCCTCTCCAACAAGATTGACATTTTTAAACCATTCAATAAGGGTCACCATTAGCTCCAAACACCAGACTCTGTACTTCTGTTTTAATTGTTGCCACCATTCCTCTGGGCTCAGGCCAGTCTGGTCTCTGAGCTGAGTCGATTTGAGGCTGAGCTGGACTCGGAGATCCAGGGCCTGGAGAGGAAGCTTTCCCAGAAGAAGCAGTGTCGAGGCCGGGGTGAGGTACTGAGCCCCCCTCCTGACTCTCTCTGCTGAAGCATCCCTCCTTCCTCAATCTAGCAGAATCCCACCTCCACTCTCACTCCCCCCTCCCACTCCCAATGAAAGCCTGTGTGTCAGTGAGATCCTTCCGCTTGCTAAAGCTTTGATCACGTCTGACATGTTTCTCCCTGGATGACAGCCCTGATATCGCCTGCCTGCCTTGCACACCGATTGATTTGCTGTGTTAATCACCCGCCTGCACGCCGCCCACCCCCAAACAACCCAACCCCCTCAGCAAACGTAGATCTGGCTACCAAAAGAGGAAGAACTTTTCCAATTGTTATCCTTAAATCCAAATTATGATTCTGAAATTCCTTTTGCAATCCCTTAGCAGCTTGGAAGTAACCCTGACTAGACATTGTTGTAGATTCTCATGCTGTGCCTGATTCTTGTCTTATCTGATCAGCTTTATGGGCAGAATTTTTTTCTGAGATCACATGCAGCCCAGACAGATGATGAGTGGTGCTGTTTCTAGCATGAGGAGGATAGGACCCAGGGGATTTCTTGCTCCCATGGGAGTGGTCAGCACCTCTACTTTGTCTGAGTTGTTGTGAGATTTCCTCCGAGCTGTGAGATACAGACGTGCTGTGTGTTTAATACTCACTGTGCTTGCAGGAGGCCAGAGGCAGGGATCCAGCAGCTGAAACCGCAAACTACAGGTCAGTGGCAACATTCCTGAAGAAAGCAATGTGGTGTGATCACTCCGAGTGATAAAGAGTCTGTTATGATGACTTCACTGACTCTTCAGTCATGTTTTCATTATTCAAAATGTATGTTTCTACAAAAGATTCCTTTGAAAGACTGAAAACAAAGTGGTTTCCTGCATTATAGTGGCATAGATGATTGTGTTACCTGATATAGTACTATTGTAGTATTGTGCTCAAGGTGTGCAGATTACACATACGGGACAGTTTTAAGAGAGTCAGGGTCTTCACTTCTGATTATGAATTTGAGGAGTCTCTTGTACTTAAACTTAAAAGTTTATTTTTTTGTTTCTTATTTCTCCGTGCTGCCATGATGTAGTTTAATCATTAACGATTGGACAAGAGGAGTCCCGGATGACGGGTGCCTGAGTAACTGAAATTAGTTTTAATGATGGTTAAATGTAAATCCTATTTTAGATGGAGATGCATAGCGGTTATTAGAGTGGTGGTTGTAATATAGGGAGACATGCAGAGCAGGTTAATATAGAGGCCTGGGTCATTCTCCACATAACAGAGCCCCGAGCACAACACCCTGCTTCTTAATCCACTTTGATAACGCTTCATCAAGCAGAAGAAACTGCCCATTGCTTCCTGCTTTAGGAAATCAAATACCGTGATTGGACCGAGCAGTAATACTTTGCGGGCTACCTGTTAGTTGATCAGGTGACTCTCTGCGTTAGGCGCTGTTAGGAGGCTGGTGAGCTTTAACAAGCTCAACTACAGTATTTGTTGCTTCAAACAGCAGAGAGCATTCCTCATTTCTCCCCGTGTGTGTGTGAGGAATTCTTGGCGGATTCTCGCTGTTGTTTGCGAAGTTGATCTCATGGGTTTTGACCTCACTGGGGAGGAGGGACAAGGGGCTTTCACGTTTCTAAGAGTTTGCTGCTAAGGATGTATGAAATTAAATCTTGCATCAGCAAGCTAAGAAACAGTCCATTTGTTTTTGCAGTTTCCTGTTATCCAGACAAGCTGTGTGCGTGCGGGTTTGTGTGTGCGTGTGTGTGTGTGTGTGTGTGAGTGTGTGTGGGCATCCAGCTGCAGACCCTGGAATCATTTCAGACACAGGCTTGAAATATGCAAATGAGTTGGGAGGAAGCCCGGCAGGAAGCTTTGGGCTTTGGGTTCATTCTTAACTCGGGCAAAAAAAGAACAAACCCGTGATTCTGATCATGAATTGAGTTTCATGGATTGTGAGGATAATTTAAAATTGCAAACTTCATCTAATCCAGATTTTCCGTGGAAAGATAACAACATGAGACACACAGTATCATCGTCATGTCCTTTCAGGCTGTGTGATTGTTTGTCTCATCTCTGTCCAATGTATTAAATCCAGCAGCTGCAAATATCTGCAGGAAAACAACACACAGTGATGTCTTCACAGGACATGCTGATTAATTTCCTGGACAATTACTTGTTACTACTTGCCCAGCTGTAACCCTTACCCTTAACCGTACCCTTAACCTTAACCTTAACCTTAACCTTAACCTTAACCTTAACCTTAACCTTAACCTTAACCTTAACCTTAACCTTAAACTTAGGCTTAACATTAACTTAACATAACATTAGCCTTAGTTAAAACCTATGGTTAAAACATGGATTCACCAAACCTTAATGATTTACGTTATGGGGACTTTCTTCTTGTCCCCATTAGAAAAACAATTCCTGACAACAAGGAGTGTTTGTGTGTCTGTCTGCCCTTTGATTTAATCAGAAACCCCTTCCTCCTCATTGACACATTGACAGTAATATAAACATCAAACGCTAATAATTTCCTGACTTTCCCAGCAGTTCCCCAGCATCACAGCAGCCCGTCCATCGCTCTGTCGGCACGTCACTGGCTTCCGCTCCCACATATGGTAAACAAAGAGTTTTTCTTCTCCCCAACACACATGCATATAAACCAACGGTGCCATTTGATAATGATTTTTAAAAGAACCCTTATTTAAAGTCTATTCCTGTCAGTACTCTCCACAAGTTTCTTGAACCCACACAAGAAAACTTGCACTTTCAGTGAGCCGGCCTTCAGTTGATCAGGCTGCATATATCTGATACAATCTTGCAGTAATCGAATGTAATCTGACGGCCTCACGATTCTCTCTCATTGCCTCTGTTGTCTCCTGTTCTTGTATTTCACATTTAAGACGAGGCTGATGTGAGTATGGAAAGCTTTTGCAGTATTTCTCCTGTAGAAAGAGAAAGCGCTTCAGATGCAGATGGGTGGGGAGGAAGCCCACAAAAAAAAAGGAAGTGAAACTCAAAAGAGCTGATTAAAGATTAGCTTTTACCAATTGTTTTTCTGGAAATTACAAGACCCCTTTAGAACTTTGGCCGTCAAGGCTGTGATTTCATTTATAGCGACAAATTCAAAAACAACACGTGTGGAACAAAGTAGCATGTTTAAGACTCCACTCTTACCACCGTGCCTCTTACTGTGCTCTACAGTAGAACGTCTCTCCCCTGCAAATGAAAGCATGGAGCTGCCTAAGAAAGACGAGAAGAAGGTACGTTTCTGAGACCGTTGTGTAATGACTGGGAAATTTGCAGATTTTTGTGATCTGAATAGATTCTTAATTGTTTATATGATGAGGGCGTCTGTTCAAATTTTTTTTTCCAGATGAAAGCAGCGCGAGCCAAGTTCAATTTCCAGGCTCAGTCTCCCAAGTGAGTTCCACTGTGAGCTAGTATAATAATATCACATTCCTGCTCATTTACATCACTGAAAAGAAACATGAAGTTATAGAAATGTCAAATTTAAAACTCTGGATTAAATCTAAATTGACTTCTTCTTTTCTTCAGGGAGCTCACTCTGCACAAGGGCGACATTGTATACATCCACAGGCAGGTCGATGCCAACTGGTTTGAGGGAGAACATCATGGAAGAGCCGGCATTTTCCCCACCTCTTATGTAGAGGTGACTTATTTCATGTCTCACATTTGATTTGCAGTGTGTTTTTTTTATTCTGAGCCCATGTGATTAAATACTTTTCTTTTTTCCATCGTAGATTGTTCCTCCTACAGAGAAGCCGACACCTATCAAGCCTCCCACTCTCCAGGTGTTGGACTATGGAGAAGCTGTGGCTCTATTCAACTTCAACGGCGACCTACCAGTTGAACTGTCTTTTCGTAAAGTGAGTTACATCACATTCATTGTAGAAGCCACAGACAGGAAGACGCTTTCCTTCATCATCCAGAAGTTACAAAGGCTGTTAGCAGCTGTTACTCTTCTTTATTACTTTATTTGACAGGGACAGTGTATATTGATAACATTTAAGAAATTATGTCAGAGTTAACCACAGTGGCTAAATTTCATCTGTAGTTCCTGTGCAGGGAATAAAACTGCATACGTCAAGAATAAAAGCATTAAAAATACAGACAAATATTAATATAATGAAAACTAAAGACACATAAATAGGGCCTGCCTTAAATGAAAGCAAGGGCAACAGCTCAAAAGGAACAATATGAAAACAATAAACAAATAGAAAGACAGCACAATATCAATATATATATTAATATAAGACCTTGTGAGGCTTGAATAGTCAGAACAGATACATAGACCAGAGATTCACGTAGTTTATAGAATGTTTTATCATGATGTTTTTGACATGTTTTACAAATTAATGACAGTGATGCTTGATAATGTGAGCTTGATTATAAGTGAACGTTGGAGGCACTGGTTGTTGGATTAGATGTTTCTCCCGTTTATAGTCTTAATGCTAAATTAAGCTAAACGGCTCGAAGCTTTGGCTTCATTTTTGGTATAATTTTTCTCATCCCATTTTCTGTAAGATTGTTATTTCCATTCAGTTATAAGTAGGCTACCCGTTTATGCCAATAAATGTTTGTATAAATCTCCAAACTAAGTAGTAATAAAAATCCCTCAACTAGATCCTCAGGTCATAAACTGACTTGTAATATTGTTATGATTTCAAGCTGTAAGCTCATGTCGTCCATCTTTATATACAGTCTTAGATCTGTAACCGTTTCCAGTGTTTGTGCTTAGCTAAGCTAAATGCCTGCCAGCTTCATATTTGCTAATCTCTAGCAAGAGATTCCTCACGTGAATCTGCAGAATCTATAGGTGAGGGTCCAATATTATAGATATATTGGAGAAGGGAGCCCTCTGGTGTCCATTTCTAGTTTGACCAGTCATGATTGATAAGGTTGCAGGTAAACAGTCTGTGTTTAGAGCTAAAGACGTGCAACACATCGACCAAAATAGATGGGCTATCAGCTTTTTAATTTAAGCATATTAACACAAATACCGGTTTAATAGAGATCAGCCAAAATATCATCTGGACCTAAAGTATCACAGTTTGTTTTGTGTGTGGAGAAACGTTCAACTCATGTGTTTAATGAAATTTTCTTGGACTGTTAACATTGTTCGGTGAACATAAGACAGATTCCAGATACCTGATTTCTACCCAGGAAACCCCAACATATCAGCCATTGCCCCCAGAGACTCATTAGTGGTCAGGATATAGCCTTGCCAATGATATTTGATACATGTCCTTGAGTAATAAACATATTTCCCAAAATATCAAACTGTTTACCTGAACAATTATAATAACAAATAAAATATAGAATTTACACCAGTGATACACTTATACTGTGTAAAATTTGAGCAATGAATAGTAGCTTCATGCTGTGAGAAACTAGAAGTTTTGCAGGTTTGCAATGTGAGATACTGACACTTTGGCCATTAACTGTCATTTAAGAATTCGCCGGTTTATGCATATGTTAATGTTGAATAGATGTGCAGGCTTCAAACTGTATGTGTAATCACTAACTGCTCAAAATCCTCTTTATTTTCACATCAGGGTGAGGTGATCAATATAACCAGGCAAGTCGATGAAAAGTGGTTGGAGGGGAGGATCACAGGGACCAGCCGGAGCGGCATCTTCCCGGTCAATTACGTCCAGGTCAACAAGATGCCTCGCACAAAATACTCCACAGACGACTACTCACCTGGCCCCATGTCTCCCGTCTCCCCTGGACCCCAGAGTCCAGGACGTCCACTCCACTCACCCTGTCCACGTTCACCATTTTCCCCCACCTCCCTCAGCCCCAGACCTGAGCACTCCCCCTTGATGCCATCTTCACCTGTATTTTACGGCAGCCCAGCTTCACAGTCACGCTCCCCCACCCAGACAGCCGCACCCAAAGAAATGGCAAATCACTGGCCGCACAGCACCTACAAAACTGCTTCACCCACCAACCAGAACAACCACTTGGCTGGGACCCACTTGGCAATCCAGAGCTCCGCAGCTAGAGCAGTTTCACCCTCCACTCAGTCATCAGCATCCGCACACAGAGCAGGAGCTACGGCAGCGAACACTTCCAGATACACTGAACCCTCGCAGGTCTGCTCTCACTGCCTCTCTGAGAAAGTCGCTGCACATCTCCACCTATGGTGTTACTGTTTATGTTGACCAGATAGTGGCTCATCATTCCTCATTTTGTAATGCCTAACATGAGGTTACTTTATTTCTAGGGTGCAATACCAAACCAAGCTGCTCCGTCTCATCCACATGTCAACTCCCTGCTGCAAACACACTTCCAAAACGACGTCGCTACATCAGTGGGGCAACGCAATCCGTACGTCTTGAGATTTAAATGTTTCGTCACATTGTTGCAGTACAGACCAGGTTTAACAGCTTTGTTGAATGTGTGGCTCAGAACGTTTGTCTATTTTATTTTCTTAATTTCAGATACAAAGCTGTTTACAACTACAGACCGCAGAATTCAGATGAGTTGGAGCTCAGAGAAGGAGACATTGTACAAGTGATGGAGAAATGTGATGATGGCTGGTTTGTAGGTAAGAATAAACAGAGTTATTCTCAAACTTTAGCTCCTTATATATATGTACTTTGGAAACAACATAGTGAAGTGGGTGACAAATTAAAGGCACAATTTCCTTATTGTTGGTCCCCTTGGTTTGTATTTTATTCAGGTTTATCCCTAAATGTTTCCCTTCTGTAGATTGTAAAGCAATGTGGAAAGTACTATCAATAAAAACACAAGTTTAAATTTCACACACACACACAAAAATTATTAAAAAAAAATCTCTGTGGCAGTGAAGTATTTTTTCAAAGATAATCAATATTGAAACGTTAGGCGGTGACAGTTCCCCCTCTAGTGGACACCATGCAACATTGCAGATGTAATTGGCACAGTAAACTGTACATTGTTTTAGATTTTCAATATGTGCCTGAATGTGTGTGTTTATATTGTGTGACCACAACTTATGCTTTCTTCTCTGTAGGTACGTCAGAACGGACCCGTGCTTTTGGGACTTTTCCCGGAAACTATGTGGCACCAGTTTGACTTCCTGGTTTCATTGCTTGCCCACGTCCATCTGGACTCACGAGAGCTCAAATAATCACTCCAGCAGATCCTGCTCTGAATCCTGCAGCTTGTCCTCATTCCGTCACCCACCACCTCACTCCTGAGCCTGGTTCAGTCAAACCTGCATGTTCCCTCTGCCTCTGAGAGCAGAGGTGAAGGCCAGGACCCTGTGTGGTGCCTCACCTCCCTGCATGAGTGTGTGCTTACGTGTGTATGTGTGTGTTGCTCTGAGACTTGGAGAATGTTTTCACAGACACGATTAGAGAGGAAATAATGAATGCTGATGATACAGTTTCAGAAGCAAACGGTCGTTTCTGTTCCAGGGACTTTTGCTGCAGGAAAATTTGCATTCCTTCCCACTGAGCAGCACGATTCCTTCCAATGTCCAATTACAGTATGAGGCTGCATTTAGTGCTGTCACAAACCACTGCTGAGAGTTTTGAATGAGAATGGTACATTTCTGTTTGTGCATTTGTCGGATTACTAATGTTTCCTCCATATATATCCCCTCAGATTCTCTTTCAGATCTCTGAAAATACCCTGGCCAAGATTGCAGAAACAACATGAACATCTGTAGATGACATGTCGAGATAAGTTTACAGCCTTCTATAAGGCTTTGCAGAAGAGGAAATACAATTTACGCATGCACTTGTTTCTAAAGAAATTTGTTCATTATTCGCAGAGCTGCCTTTTTTAAGTGTAATGTTTGTCCATCACGCTATGTTGTGAAATGCCAAATGTGAATGTGCTGTAATAGAATAGGAAAATATGCAACAACTCTGTAAGTTGAACCCAATCATCTGTGTTGAAAAGCTCTAAGTTCATTCTTTGCCTTCACAGCAAACGCTTAATGTTTTAAATGTATGTGCCAAATCCAACCGTCCATAACATTATAATTTTTTTCCGATCCTGCCCTGAACAACTCCAGCCCCCTGTATTTCTGCCACATTTGCTACAACTGCTTCCACAGTGTTTTCACTCTGTTGCTTAGTGAGTTAACATCGACGCTCGGAAAAATATTCAGAAAATCGCTTACGTTTTGGCCAGTGCAGCGTTTGATGAGTGTTTTCTCTCTAAGCCTAATTTCAAATCCTCATCATGAAGTCATCTTATTTGATATGATATATTCATGATTTCACTGTAAAAATCATGTATAATGAATCATATTTAGTAGACAGAGGGGATGATTGTACAGACTGTAACATTTTATCCAATTAAAAGTATAATATATATTTGCTTTTCAAGAACTGTATCTCATATGTATGGTACGTATTTTTCTAAAGCAGTTATACATTACAGAGTGATGTTGAAATGAGTTTGTGTTCTTGTGTGTTTCTTTCAGTATTAATTCAACAACAGCATATATGAACCTGACTAACGGGAAATACAGATATTCATATGGAAAATTATGATATAATCTCGTATCACACAACAATTATTTATTTCATTTTGGAATTTTCAAGCTCATGAAATAACTAGAAATAGGGTACCATGTGTTTACACATACATTTACTTCCAGACTCATAGGAGGTCAACCTGACCTTTGACCTTTGACCACTTATCTAACCTGTTAACATTTGAGTCAAATTGATAACTGATCAGAATTTGAAGAAATTCAAAGGCGGACTTTAAATATCCTGTTCAAGAGGCATGAATAAAAAAATGTAAAGATATAGAAAAGAATAAATACATGTATTAAACAATGTATGAATACATGAATAGTACATAAATACATAAATGAATACATGTGCAAATAAATTGCTAACAGTATAAGTATACAAATAAATTAACACTTCCAGATCTAACATAGAATTTCATTTTTTTTATTTAAATGTATGTATTTGTTTGATTTACATTATGGGGACTTGCAGTTTATCACCATAAGTCCCCATATTGTGTTAAACAGCTTTAGGTCCCCAAAACATGAGTAATACCTGGACACTAACACACACACACACACACACACACACACACACACACACACACACACACACACACACACACACACACACACACACACACACACAAACAAACACAAACACGCACTAACCAGGTGTTCAGACGAGCGAGCTCTGCTCTTCTCCCCTCCGCCAGTAGGTGGCGCGCGAACACAAAACGCAGACTTTGTGTATTTTGGAATAAATGGCTCAATTATCACTGTCCCTCTCCTTTCCTCCTGTTCGTTTCTTTCCTCTCCTCCCCTCTCCTCTCCTCTCCTCTCTTTTCCTCCTCTCCTCTCCTCTTCCCCCCTTCTCTCCTGTCCTCCTCTCTCCTTTCCTCCTTTCCTTTCCTCGTTTCCTCCTCGCCTGTCCTCTCCTCTCCTGTTCTTCCCTCCTCTCTCCCTCTCTCTCCTCCTCACCTCCCCTCCTCGACACGCCCCTCTTTGCTTGCACGAGCTCGAACACCTTATTCTGGTAGAAGAGACGCATGGCATCGCGAACGCGCCCCAGTCGTTGAGCAGCCCGCGCGCTCCCACAGGTGTAGTTGGTGGCGCTCAGCGTGACGTGAGGACGCGAGGACGTGAAGCAGGAGACGAGGACACGAGCGGTTCACAGCTTCACTTCTGCTGCCGAGGGAAACCCTGTGTTTGTGTCCCCGCGGTGTGGAGTCGCTGGTTGTTCGCTGCTGAGGTGGAGACTGTGCGTGTGAGCGTGTGGAGGACGAACACAGACACTCGGCAGGTGGAGGAGACCCCTTCAGTCACACCGCCCTCACCTCGGTAGGTCCTGCTTGAAATGTCTCAGCTCCTCGTACCTTGTGTTTGATGTATTTTATGAAGTAACTGGTTTGTTGTGGACACATATCTGTTCATGACAAGTGTGGGAACATTGGACAGAACCCCATTAGCTTCATGGTGGAGTCTGAGTAAAGGACCTTCATCCTCTGTGATCTGTCTAACGATGATGATTGAAGCTGATCAACAGTCTAAAGTGCTCACACACGGTACATGTTTCCTGTATGTTTCTGAGTAGAACAACAGGGTCCCGAAATGATATCAAGAGAACATGTTTATCAGTAGATATTGTCTACCAGAGATGTCATATTGTTACTGATTTTAAGTGTAAAGACCCTGAGTGAAGCTTTTTAACTCATGAAACACACATTTACAAACTGAAGCATATCAATTATGTGTTAGACCTCCTCCCGTTGCTTACAACACGCATTATTTATATATATATAAATTGAAATAGTCTGATTTCCCAGCCCTCCACAGTCCCCAGTACTTGCTCATTGTGGGAACTTTTAGATTTATCTACAGTTGAGATAATGTTTGTGACAGATTCGACTGAGTTGAATACTAGCCCTCTACCATGTGTATGCATCTGCATTGAGGTGAGGAGCTGAGGTTCATTTTGTACATTAATATATGTAGTATGATGTGTGTGGAGGGTCTGGCCCAGCTGCAGCCTCAAGGATCTTTATTAGTGTTGCATCAAAGAACAGGTGATTATATTTTCCATTCTAAATTGGCCTGGTAGAGGATGATGAGTCTGGATCGGCCAGGTCCACTTAGAGTTCAGGTTGAAGCCCGCACCTTTTTAATTATTTCTCCCTGTTTCCATTTAAAATGTCTAGACAATGGCTGGGCCTCCACTTCACCTAATCAAGTGTTAACAAAACAAATGGAGGTGTGTTGTGAGCTCAGCAGGGGGGTCAGTGCTTGAGGTGTCTCCCCATGTGTAACTCTGTCCCAGTGAACCCTCATGTTCTCAAAGCCCCACCACCCGCTGTTAGTCTAACTTCTCCATTGTGATTGTGACCAACTGCCTTTTTAAAAAGTTTGTGTGTGAGTGTGAGCTATCCTCCCCTCACTTTAAATTGTGTTGGTTTCCTGATGGTTTTTTTTCTTTGAGAGAGAGAGAGAGAGAGAACACTATGTTTTCAGTCAGACCGGATAAAGTCATCCAGGAACCAAAAACAGACCACTGTAATTTTGGACATAGCAAAGCAGTGGCTTATAGGGAAAACGGGTAAATGGCAGGCTTGTTACCTTCTAACTCAAATTCATGAGTGTATCTGAATGAAAAGGACGTTTTTAAGTACTGTGTTTAATTTTTTTTTACGAATAATACAATCTTCTTGTTACTTAGGGCCTGAGCTAACTTTTCTCGCGGGTAATCTGTTTCGTGCAATCAAGTTTTTCAGTTTTGGGGGGATGGTTTGTGACTCACAGCAGTGTGGTTTTTCTGTTTCAACTGATCTTTGACATCAAAGCTTGTGTGACAGGACGTCTCTAACTATTCCAAAAAATTCCCCTGCCTGAGCATCTATGAATGAGGCGCATCGCTGCTGCAGCAGTCAATTCTGAGAGTGTGCACCTAATGAACAAAGTGGTGCTTGGTGTGCGCCTTTTTGTGCGAAGTGTGTAATGGTGCATGCAGAGGATGTGGTGAACTGTCGTGATTGCTGAGCTGCAGAGTGTGAAGTCTGTTCAGTGTGAACAGCAGTAACATGATCTGCAGATAATGATGATGCAGAGGGAGATAAGTGGAGCCAGCACCATAGTGTCCTTGTCTTGTTACAGCCAAACTTCATTGTGGACTCAATCCAGTCTGCTACAGCAGTGCTGTAGCAAAGTGGTCCGGATATTTCATAAAGAAATGAGAGATATTTATAGATTTTTTTTTATCAATCGCAGTGGATAAGGTTATGTAACATTTTAAGATTGTTAGAGCCTGTAACAAATTGTTGCATGTATATGGTGGGCTGATATTGTCTAAATGCAGGGATGATCGCTTCATAAGGATTAAAAAAGTCCCGCGACGCATTCAATTGGAAGATGATATAAATCATAATGTTTAATATTTAAAAATTATATACCCTTAGCTTAAAATGAAATAAAAAACGATAGTTTCACATGGACAACAAAGTAGGGGTACTGAGAGGGCTGCCACATTCCCTATTGGTGAGGGTCTGTAACTGCACGAATTTTTACGGAACAATTATTATTATTTTTTTATTTCATTTTATTCCATTCAATGTATTTGAGTTGCATATCTGAGGTCTGACTTAACATAGATTAAGTTCTATGCTACTTTGACAAACCAACTGACATAAGAGTTGTTGTTTTAAAGTTTGCTTTACAGTTGTTGCTAAACACCTTGGCTACTCAAAATAATGCAAAAATCCAAAATGTTGATTTTCTGCTGTGCATTTAAGATGCCATTATGCAAACTTTCTCTCGGCACCCTCAACTCTTTTTTTTCTACTGTTTCACAACAAGATCGTGGAAATGTTTGTATTGTACGTGTGAGTCTTGGTTTTTAATCGTCACTCACCTGCTACAGGAGAACACACCCTTACCTTTTTCACTGAAAAGGGAGTAACCACAAAAATTAAACACCTCAGCCTATAATTATGTTGATGATACATGGGCTATTAGTGATAGCAGCCATGATGATGCAGAAGCCCATCAACCAACACCCTTTTGACATAATCTGTTATTGTTTTGATGTGTTCTCATCTCCCTGGTGACTACACTTCCATCTGACCAGGGTGTGATTTTTGAGAATGCACAGAATGTTGTTTCAGTGTGCCCGGTCCAGGGAGAGGCTCGCTGCCGCATTCTTATTTTTTTATTCAGTGGGTGTGTGTGTCCAGGTAGGTCTCGGCCAGTCTCTGCAATGCGTGACACACAGGGGCAGAGTCAACAACAGCCGGCTGCATCACTGACGTGGGCAGTGAAAGGTTCAAACTGTGTGATTCATACCAGGAATATTCCCCTGGAGCCACAGTGGTTCATCTGAGCGCAAGTTTTCAGTTGGATGTGTTGTGTCTGCTATGATCATCAGCTATTCGTTCAGTATTGGCATGTCGGGGAGTCCGTGCTTGTTCATTTCAATCCAGAAGATGTTGGCTCGGAGTTCAAGGAGAAATAAAACTGTCTCAGTTAAACACTCAGGGAAGGAGGTGAAGAGTGTATGTAGGTGGCCAGGTTTGGCTGCCAGACAGTTTATTACCCTGAGGACGCAGTGATCCACTTACTAAACTTAATACCCTTCAGTTTACATGTTTTCTACTACAGTGCATATGGTAACAACCTCTTCTCCCCAAAGTTTCATTCCTTGGATCTAATGAGGTGTTAATTCTTCGGCTTAGCTTTGTCAAATATAATGACAGTAATGACACTTAGACATTCCTTGCATTTAATTTGTGTAAAAAAAAATTACAAACATAACTGTCAGATGGTTGCCATTACTTTGTTGTGGCAACGTGCAAATCAAAGTTAATGACTCATCTATGGAGAGTCATCATTTTTGCTGCGCACGGTAGATTACACCGTCTTGTTTCAGACTTGTGTTAGCAGGTTTGGCTCCTTCTGCCCAGTCTATACTCTTTAAGTACATATTACTGTAAACGTTCAGATCAGTGTTACAGTTTGTTTTCGAGCCTCAGAGTATTGACACTCAGGTTTGCGGCCCCTAATCACCAGGGGTAGCGCTCAGGCTTGTAGTGAAAGTCTTGTCTTATTTCTAGTCAAAGACAAATAAGAATACTTGTACTGTTTGCATTTACTCTCAGAACATTGACAGCAAACACTACATGATGGATGTTTGAATTATTTTGTGATTTCTGCTGCACTGCTTAACTATAAGTATCTTAAGAAGCAGTATTACAATCAGCAATGTCAGAAGCTTATAGAAACTCAATGTAATTTTAATAATATTATATCATTTAATAAATGTTTTACCATGAGCAGTATCTAATTAATAATCCTTTGTAAATGAAACCCTCGCAGCTCCCTACATGTTTGAGCAGCGGGTCCTGGATCCAACATTACACAGGCCCTGTTCTTCCCCTTCATACCTCCGCTATCAGTTTTTTGCCTTTAGGGCCAATCTCTCATAGATGTGACAAGAGCCAAAGGCCTTTGACTTATAGACATGACAGGCTTGAACAAGAATGTCCCTTTGGAAACTGAAATACAGTCTGAGCTAACTGCTGGTTATGTTTTTGTTTACATTTTTGAATACCTCATCAATCCTGCTATCTCAAAACGGGCTTCATATGACTGGTTGCAGAACAGAGATTTGGGTATTTGCACTATATCTGAATCGGAATATTGTTGTCAGTCAGTCACAAGCTGATGCCAATAGCTATGAACTGTGCCAGGACATTCCACGCAGTGTTGGACTTTCATTTAAGCCATCATGTTAACTTCTTAGTAGAAACAGATTTCATTTGTAGGTTTAGCAGCTCGGTATTGGAGAAACATGATGGTCTTTAGAGCTCAAATGTCCTGTGGTCTCCTGGAATAACACATTGTTACATACTGAACGGACAAAACAAATACTGAGAGGTTCGTCAACAGCCATCATTAATACAAATGACAGAATCTTGAGGCTGTATTTACTGATCATTTCATTATTGAATAATCTCACTAGGACAACACCGTGTTGCAGGGTGCAACTGTCACATCAAGAAGTTTCCTGGTTTGAATCCCGGTTAAGCATGTTATCCTTGTGTCTGTGTGAAAATTTCCTCACACATTCCAAAGACATGCCAATTTTGGGTTTGGTTAATTGGAGACTGAGTATGACCTGCGATACACTGGCGACCGATCCAGGTTTCACCCCGCCTCTCGTCACCCCAGCTCCCACCGCGACAAACAAACTATCATGTATTATATTTCTACATTAAACTTAATTTGTTGATTTGGTAAAGAATATCTTTCGGATAGCTTTATCTTTGTAATTTGATCCACTTAAGTGTCTGCTTCAATATTAGGACAATTTAATGCTCATTACTAATTTAATACTAATAGGAACAGAAACTGTACAGTCTCTGTGTTGTATACTTGAGGCCTACTTCCATTCAGAAGAAGGTTATGAAATTGATAATTTCATGTAAATAAACAAATCATCCTGCAATAGCATTGTAACAAAGAGTATCTTAGCACCTTACTGTTTCTTGCTATGTAGTTATGCATGTAAGTCATAAATCTGTCTATTGTGGTTGTCAGAGGTGCAAGTGTTTTACCAAAGTTACAGTACTTGTTTGCATTCTCCTCACGCTGACGTCCTTCTGTTAGCAGCTGATGCTGCGAGCCACAGAAATAACTTCATGACTAGAATGTTTCTCATTGTGTCATGTGTGTGTGTTTGTGTTGCTGCCAGCAAAAGCAGCGAGATGTCACCAGAACAGAATTCACCTTTTATGTATGCTGGCAGCTGCCCAGCACTACTTTTGTGTGATGGAGAGGTTTCATCAAACCGTGTTCAGCAGTTTGTTTTATGTGAGCAGCAGTGCAGTCCTGAAACCTCATCAGTGGCCAATTAAGCACAGACCATGAGTGAATCACTTATACTCACCACCACTGTGCTGTTTTTTCTCATTCCTTTCCCCTTTGACATCATCTGCCACTAGCGTTTTGTTACGCTGTGCACAGTGGACATTTACACAGAGAATTAGCAGGGTGCTTGGTACTCTACAGGAGAAGCTGCCCAGGCTCATGAAACTATTTGACATCCTCAGAGGCTGGGAAAGTTTGGGGGCGGCTGCGCCCTGTCATTATCCCAACTGCACTTATTTCTTGAGGCCAAAGCAATTAAGAGACATTGATGATGGTGAGCCCAGTAACCCTGCTAATTGGCCCAGACTGTTAATGAGTAGCTGGGTCTACACTGCTTATCCCCAACACTTGTGGAATGTGCAGATGATGAAATGGGCCAGAGTTTGGACTGATTTGTGAGAAATTCATGGCTGATGTCCTGGATCCAGCATCTGGGATTTAAACTACTAATTCATACACACACATTTGTAAAATGTCCAGTGTTATTCTACCACGTAATCATGTGGTCCCTTTTATTACCCATTTATAAGGTTTATCATATAAATTCCAAATAATTGATGTGCAGTTTGTCCTGATCTGAAAAACAACAGCAACTGTGAGGTATAAGCCACAGTTAGTTCTGCAGTTCCCTTCAAAGACTGATGCAACACCAGACTCTGTGTTTTGAATTATAATAAAGATGACTTTTTTTTAACTATTTGGATGAGAGAGAGAAGCAGCCTGTACTTCATTAGCGTATGGTCTATGAGTATTACTTGTTGCACGTCTTCAACTAAAATATATCCACATTTTCTCAACAAGATGTGTTTCAGTCATAGACACACTGGCTCTCTCTCTGCAGTTTGCAGGTGTTGATGTGTTTATGAAACTGCATGTGCTCATCCCATCATCACAGCACACCTCAGAGCTCTGTCTCCACACGCATTCACAACAATCTTCCCATGCAAATTTTAGCAGTTTGTGCCGTAACCTGGCAACACATTCCCAGGTTATCAAGCCAAAAAGAAAAGCAGCATAAATATCTCCCTGCCTAAAACATTGTCAGCTCTGGCTGTGGCCAACTAATATTGGATAGTGTAAATGATTTATATAACATCTAGTTTAGTTAGTTTAGTAGAAAACATTGTTTTCGACACCTCTTCCAAAACAGTTAAAGATGTGAGACTATATTTAAGACTCACTTATTACTGGTGGTGCATTCTGTCCCTGATCGAATTACTGATACAGGTTGAACGTCCCCACTCCCTGAGCCAGAGTCAAACAACATGGAATTGGATACATAATAGTCATTGCCAGGTCAACTCCCTTTTAGCAAACAGCTTTTGTGGATCTTCATTTTCATCTACAAAAATGAGGGAAGTTCTCACAAGCTTCTGGAGGAAATATGTGCTACTGTCCATACTGCAGTACCGCATCATACTGTGGTCACTTTTTATAATTCTGTAATTTTTTAAAAGCTCACTTTGATCTACATCTGGAGGATGTTTGTCTCCCTTGTCATGGAGCATTGTAGTCTTTTGATGGAAGATAAAATAAAGCAAAAGCCTAAAAGAGCACAAACACCATGATAATCAATGCTGACTGTAAACTTCATGCTATTATTCACATTAAGTTATTGTTCTATCTGGAAAAATTACGACAATGACAAACCAGTTGGGATTGTGATTTTCCTTAATATTGCAATCATGCCCATCTGGAGAAGACGAGTAGAACAGTCAGAACTCCATCAGATAGTTATACTACACATTGCCGTCTCCATAAACATGATGTATAGTGTTACATTTAGAAATTCACAACAGACTTTGTGTATGGCAGAATCTGTAAATGTCCGTGCAAACGCTCACGATTCAAATCCAAAATATTCCTCTAAGGAACAACAGATTTACAAAACACATCAGAGCTGTTTATTTTTATTTATTTAGCCCATACTCATAAAGTGGTCTTAAAGGGCCACCATACTCCATGCCATAAATCAACTGTATACTGTATACACATGCACTGTACTCAGCGCTTACAGTTCAACACAATGAAACATTACACCGAGCTCGCCCAACTATTTTTTTTTGCATTTTTATTTTTCTCTCTTTGTCTTGAAAGAACATTTAGATTTAATGAAACTCTTTGATTTTGCAGACACTTAAACAATGTCATTCATGTGTCTTTGGCTTCAGATTCTTCCAAGTCCTTTCATAGTTGTTACACAATCCATGTCAACGAGACTTGGGCCACTTGAAGCGAAGTGTTGCTGGAGATGATATATGACCTATATCAATGTGGACTATCATTACTTGTTGCTCAAATATTAAATATGTAATATGAAACAATTCTTCATTAAAATGTTTCAAAACATTTAGATCTATGTTTTTCTATTTTGTTGACGTGTGTTCTTTAATAATTCTCAACGTTTCCAACAATCTTCAAAACTTACATTACCTCATCCGTGACACGGTTTGCGCCTGAGTTGCATCAGATAGATTTTCCTCAACAATGATGGTGTTAATGTCATCAAACTAGGTCCTTTGTCATTGTTTTGCTTTATAGCACCCCATGTAGACATTTTACCTTTTTAAATCTGATCAACCCAGGCCTCTAATTAAATTGACATGCAAGCGTTTACATCCCACTTGTTACTCAAACTCATTTATGTTAACTTGTCTTTTTTTCCCCCCAAAGGTTTTGACAAGTGACCGTTGCCTACCTGATCACTCGATGGAGCTGACGGTGAACCTGATCGGTCCTTCACCATGGGGCTTCAGAATACTCGGAGGAAGGGACTTCAAGAAGGCCATAACTGTATCAAAGGTATTTGTCGAATGCTGCCCTGTTGCTGAACCTTGTCACACCTTATCAAACTATATCCTCTTGTTTTTGTCAGAACAGTCTGAAATGGCATGTCATGCAAAGTCAACTTCCTCTGCACTACAGCTCTTTTCTTGTCTTTGTTTGTGTCCATGGGCTGCTCCGTACCTATTTCCTTGACTACTGAACCTGTTAGAATAGAATGGAAGTAGATTACATTAGAAGGAAACCACTGATTACAGTACCAGTGGAAGTTGTGGAGGGAGGTGAGGGGGCTCCTTGTCCTAGAGTGCACACGTGTCGGTGTGTTTTTAACTTTCTGCCAGCGTGCATCATTAAACTTGAACTTAACTTCATGGATTCTGTTTTGACTGTCCATATTTTCACAGTCCCTGGATAAAGAACTGTATTAGAAGAAGTGGAATATTACCACTGTAAGCAGCCAGCAGCCAGTAAACACCATCAGGGAATGTTTCTTAGATGGACTTGTGCATGCCAGAGACACCCAGTTCTCCCACATCCTGGTCCTATATCATCACCTCAGCCTGGATTTTTCCAGCGAGGCTCCTCAGACCATAAAAAATAAATTATGGCAAAACTATGGCGGGTTACTAATGCCTCAACAGACTTTCAAGCTCCTTCAAAAGCTTTTATTATTTTGCCCCCTCTTTACAACTTCTGCTAGAAAAACATGTCTTCTGATGAATAATGGGCAGATTTTGTTACTGTCTAGTAAACAACGCCAGCATGTCTTCTCGTCTCGAATATCAGAGGGTTCTCTGAAGTGACAAGCATTCCTGCAGAGTGAAAAACTTCATCAGTAAAATTTGTTTGCAGAGTCCAGTTTGAGAAATGCCTCGTCTCACCCCATGGCTCACTTCCAACCCCCACCACCCGCCCCCTATACATACTTAAGCGGCCATAGGGTTGGATTATCTGAAGTGGTTGCGCTTGGCACTGAGACGACACTGATGCCCTCTTTTATTCCTGTTTGGCCTGTTTTTCTCAGACACAGACCCCTGCAGAAGAAAGAACCCCCAACAGCTCTTAGTTTATGTGAAACCAGGCATGTCCTGATCAGAAAAGGCACGCACTATTGTGGGTCACCACAGCAACGCTTAATTGCCTCTCGAGTGGGCCCACAAACATGGTACCTCTGCCGTCTTGCTTGACTTAATTTACAAATAGCCGTTTGACTGGCATTCCCGATGCATCCATTTTTCCTCTAGTGCTGCAGAAAAGAGCCTTGACCCTCGTCAACAGGCTCTTTATATAAGTTGTTTTGAATTCTTTGCTTTATTGCCCCGATCTCTTTAATTGGAAGGCAAGCACTGCTCCTGCTTGTGGGAAATACTGAGTTTCTCTCTAAAGTTTAAATCAGTTGCAGCGTCAACCTCTCATTTTGTCTCTTTGTTTCAGTAAGCCTGTGTGTTTGGGTGAATACGCCTGAGAGACAGTGCCCGAACGGAGACTGGTGGCTTGGACGTTATGTTTGGGCCCATTAGTGTGGAATTCACTCTGATGTGGTTGTATAACATTGGGTTTGACATGCGGTGCGGCTGGTTGCAAAGGTCAGGCCCAGTCAAACCATCAAGTAGTGTCACACTAATGACTTCTCCCCAAGGGTGTCATGAATCTGTCCACTGTTGACCGGCACTGCCTGGTTCCATATGTGTGTGAAATGCTGTAGCGTCTGTTGGTATTTACTATGAGTGGTATGAGTTGCAGACGGAGGCATCTCATCAACACCTTTTCTCATGCCATTGACGAATTGTCTGCACATCCACAAGATACCTGGCTGTCTACGCTTGTGTCATTTTCAGAGGAGGACCCCAGGGCAAGGAACCCCTAACTGGAACTCAATCTTCTCTTCAACAGGTCAATGGGGGCAGCAAGGCAGAACACGCAGAACTGCAGCTTGGTGACGTTATCTTGGAGATCAATGGAGAGAACACGTCCGACATGCTGAACGTGGAGGCCCAGAACAAGATCAAGAACTCCAAGACCCAGCTGCAGCTAATGGTGGAGAGGTATGCTGCCATGCAAATATTCCTGCTAAAAAGACATGCAGTTTTAAATTGTAAATGCATACAGTATAGAGAATATTGGATTCATAAACATAATACAATACAGTGCCAGGCAACCCTTTGCAGCATAGCCCCTCCAAACGAATATCTTGCACTTCCCAAATTGTCTGAGTTTGTGCCCAGACCAGTTTCCCCAGCCTTTATCTTCCTTTACACTGTTTTTAACTTTATCATTGAAGCACTGTACAAACAAAACAACTGATTGTAATCAGGGGAAATGCCAGCAAGTATGGGAGCCACAGTGTTCCCTTCCCTGGCCCTTCTTAGTAGACCCTCTTTTGACATTTGCCAAGACCTTTTTTGGATGACAGGCAGTTGGCTACTGAAAAGCTTTTGCTTTTAGCCGGGACAACTCTTGGCTGGTATTTTGATTAAAGGTCCTTCTTAAATTCTCATTTCTTGTCACTGTCACTCTCGTCACTCTCTGTCTTAGACTTCTTGCACATACACACACACGAACATACACACACGCCCTCTCACGCTCATGGGCTCTCACATACTTCCTCCCTGGATGTCCCATGTCCGTGTGAGTGAATTTTTCCCTGCTGACCTCATGTCTCGGACCAAGCCAGAAACAACACCATTACTCCTTGCCTGCCCTGCACAATGCCACTGTGTATCTCTCATGTCTTTAATCCCACTCTGTTGACTGTCAGTACTTTTCAGCAAAAGCACTGTAAGGCTATAACACCCTTACAGCCTGCTGCATTAATGCTACTGAGACAGAATATTATCTGTTTGAATTATGTTCAGAAAAGCTCCCAAGAGCTCTGTAATTGAGTAGCACGACCTGTAATGTTTAGTTTAATGTAAAAAGGTCGCTCCCTTTCCAGCTCCACATCTGGTTGGCGCTCATCCAACCAGCAGTAATGTGGGTTCTGACTGTCATCACACAAATGGTGTCGCCCACTAGAAGAAGCCTTCAGCCCATCCTCAGAATAGAAACATGCTGCTTCAGATGTTTCTGCTGCTTTATACAGAGACACATTGTCTCTGCATATTTACGTTTATTGTTGATGCCTTGCAGTCTATGTCAGGTCGACCAAAGCATCTGTCACTCTGTGATGTTATTGCTCTTTCTGATCGGGTCAGCCCTTAGATTAACACGTAGGTATATGTTCAACATACATAAACAGCTGCATGTCTCTGATTGTTCTGTCAATCAGATCAATGTGGGCTTTTAAGGAGGTCTCATAATGTGGCTTGAGCTAATATTGCCTATTTCAGTCAGTTTCAGCTGAGGGACTGTATAATAGGCAGTTTGAGAAAAACAAGGACTTGTTTTGAACTGTAAATCACAGAAAGTTACTATAGTGGAGGCCCATAATCAAAAGATGTCAACGATAATAATCTTTCCCCTCTAAGTGATTTCATATTAACAGTGAACACATTTGAAGAATCTGCCTGAGGCAGGTGAGCGTGAGAAGTCCAGGTATCCTCAACAGCTGTGAACAGCTAATATCTGCCAACAGCTTCACAAACTGATTTATGGTGGTGTCAAATCTCTGTAAAGTCTAAGTCAGCATTTTGACTGGAAATTATTCTATGAAGAAAACCTGTAACCAGGTCACTGGCTGTAAACTAGAAACTGGTCAAATCAGTGTTTAAATCTGTCCTTGTCTGAAGACCACAATTTCCTCCGGTGTTGTGATGCACATGGTAAAAAGATTAAAAGCACAAGGAGAACATTTTTCAGCTGAGCTGCTCCGAGTTTGATTCTGAAGTTTTAATGTCTGCCACATTAATATATCTCCTACGGGAAGAAATGTCTTACAGCCGCTGTGTCAGTTTCTGTCTTCTAGCCATCTCCCTCCTGCACACAGTCTGTGCAGCTCAGTCGAGAGAGGTGTGTTTCTGGGTGATTTACCACAGGCATCCAGGCCTTCCTGTGTGCCTCATTACCTCGGGCTCAGCCAAGAGCCAGTCAGCCTCTGGCCCTGCAGCAGGGGGGGCACTGTGTATTTGCATTGGCCCATATACTGCCCATATTTTCCCCTCCACATTCAGTGATGGTATTGCTCGTGCTTTTGATTTAAGTGAGTGAAGCAAAAATCACTAGTTCGAAAGATGAGAACCAGCCAGAGAATCATTTTTAAAGGGGTGATTGAACCTGCAGTACTTGTCTGCAGTAGCATTACATTCATGGGGACATACTGATGGGTGCTTGCCAAAATATCAGACAAAAGGGATGTCAAAAAGTTGCTTTTATTTTTACTAGCCTTTCTTTCTAATCAAGTCAATTTGGACATATAAATTTCAATTATTTTCTTCTACACTCAGCATTTTCCTTGAAAGATCTTGACCATTATATTGCAATTGAGTCCATCAGCTCATGTGTGAATGTCATTTAGACCAGGTTCACACACGTTGCTTATTTACTCAACATGAACTTCCAATCTGTTCACATGATTTGATTCAATCACGAAGCAGAAAAACAGACTTTATTCCACATGCAACCTCGATAGAATTTGTTTGGTCTGATAGGAGTAATGTTGTCAGTTGATTTTTATTGTATTCTGTCTCTCAAGACCTGAACCTTCCAGCCCTGGACAGACCAATGGCATCTGCACGCCTGAACAGCTCACAGGACGCTTCCAGGTCAGTGCTGTAGCTCCACTGAGCGTTATGTCTTCCGTTTGTATTGATTACTAGCCAACGTATACAAGATTGATGTAAAGAATTGTATTCTCATTCTTTTCTTTGCCTCTTAACTGTGATCACTATTGCCTGCTTTTATTTTTATATAATTTGTTATTTTGGTTACACAGTGTATTCTGCTTTCTTTCTACTAGAACCTGATATGGATTTTTACTGGCCAATACCGATGATAGCAGTACAATATTTCTGACCAATATATTTATATTAATAGAAAATGTCAGTGATTCCTATGTTGTTATCAAACCTTATGACAAAGAAACGTAATTGAGCCTTGATATTTTACAATAATATCAATAAAAAATAAACACACATACAACCAAATGTATAGAAGAAGAAACAAGACAATCCATATATATATATATATATATTTTTAACATAAAATATAAACATAAATGCAAATCTTTTCTGCATCTTTAATTCTGTAAAATAAGTTAAAATCAGCAAACATAGACCTCACTAGCAATGAGTATCATTGCTAGTGAGGTCTAGTGACCTCACTGGTCTAGTGGTCAAGTGATAATTCGGTCGGCCTGTTTGCTCTACTGTCCTCAAGATGGAAGTAGTACCAGACAGTGGAGTGATTTTGCGATTAAAAACTGATGCAACATTAATTTCAGTGTCAATTATGCCTCTAACTCAAGGCTTACAGCTCTTGTATGACAAACCTGCAGTATTAAGATGAATTTATGTTTAGTAGCATTAACTTTCCTCCACCATGATGTTTTGTAGGAGACAGTAATAGTGAGTCGAGATGAGAACCAGAACTACAAAGAATACACCATCTCCAGCCCTGCATCACTGTCTCCTGGGCCCTATTCACCACAACCTCCTGCAAGCCCCGACCAGAAGAGGGAGAGGCTGACCCCAACCAACAAGAGGTCGCTCCCGTCACTCTCTATTTTTCACATTGGTCAAAAGCATTGACAATTTTCCATCATGCAGATCAAATTAGATTTTATTTCATATCCGGTAGAAAACAGACATTACTGATTGGCCGCAGAGCGATATGATTCATTTTACACAAATGCCTCTGAGGTAAATATCATTATTTTCCCAGGAAATGTAAAATGCAGGCTTATGAGTCTACTCTACTGCTGCATTGTACACATGTGCAGTCTGGTTACTTTAACAAGTCTCCTGAAATACTAGAATGAAAAGATTCTCTCCACATGAGCACAGTCTATGGTTAAGTCTTAAAACAGCTCAACCTTTCAGATGAAAAACTGGTCCATTCACTGCTTAAACACGCTCGCATCTGGACAAAAAGCAGCAACAAGTGCTCTCTTGACAACAGGCAGTCAATAGGTATGGGAATAACAGACAGAAAGTGGAGCCATGGGATTGTACTGTAGTAACAAAGGATATGCACAGGATATCACATTCCACCGTTAGCATTCACTTTAACAAAAGGCAGAATGTGGAACGTTCACCACACTTTCTCTGTGCACGGCCATTTGTTGTCTCCCGGATGACTTTTACTAGGTCACAGTTCAAACCCAAATCTGCTCCCCATGTGGACTGAAGTTTGCTGTCCTGCACTGCCCCGATGTTGTTGTCAATGTTATTATACTTGCACTTCAGCTCATGTTTATCTAATCTTAAACTCATAAATCTCTATTTCCTCCCACAGCACTGCTGCAATGATTTGAAGAAGTTTATTTCTATTTCAAATGGTGGTCTATGATAAACAGGTTTATATTGCTATCTTGCATTATTCCTTATGTTGTATGACAATGTCATATTATGAATATTGATCATTTTATGAATTACATTTAGATATAGGTGATATGGATATAACCTCATTATATAATTATAGTATGTTATTTTATATTGTATCAACTTTACATCACATCATATAAAAATCCAACATTGTTATTAATTAATCGGTCCGATTTGTTGGCAGCATTGTTCACAGGACTCAAACAGGCAGATGCACATAAGCAACACATATTAATAATTTTTGTGTATGTCTTCTGTTGTCCTTACATTATAGTGTCCAGCTGCGCTCATGGTCGCCAGAGGACAAGGGTCACAGGCTGTCCAGACCTCTGTCACAGGTCAGTTTCTGCCACATCCTTTTCTTCTTTCTTCGTCTCTATTGACCTTTTATTAAGCGAAGATGTTCATTCAAAAGTTGATACAAAAAGTGTCCACCCGGCAATAAAACGCAATTAGATACCAGCTGCTGTGGCTCAGGAGGTGGGATGGTTGGTCCACTAGAAGGTTGGTGGTTTGATCGCCTGCACCTCCGGTCTGTGTTCTGAAGTGCCCTTGGGCCAGGTGCAAAACCCCAACTTGCCGCCAATGACTGTGCCAAAAGTTTGTAAATAGTGTGTGATGAAATTCTCTCTGAATTATTGAATCAGACTGGAAAAGTGATATTTACTACAATCAGTTGTCTTTAATTAGTTGATGATAATTTTTTCTTAGTGAGAATGAAATCAGTCTAGATTCAAGAAATATTTGTTCTGTCAATGTCCTGATTTGAATTCTGTCAGATGATCGATTTTCTATAAAAACAAAGTTTTCTCCCTTGTATTTGATAACATCTGTAGCATCAGAATTACTGTCTGGGTACATTTAGCACATACAATATATATATTATGCAGTCGTACCGGTCAAATGCACATGTCCTCGCAGAGTTGATGTGTGTTTCACGTGTGGCTGCAGTTTTAGGCTGCAGTTGACTCAGACAGTACAGTTTAAGGTTTTCGTCGTCTCCGTGGCTCTTTCTGTGGGAGATGTATTTATTTTGACTGTACTGCCCGAGTCAGTTAGAATAACATGTCTGAATTCCAAGCCTTTCCTCTTTAATTGTTACTCTGATGCCACAGAAGATGCCCTACAAAAGTTTTGTGGCGAGGCAGGATACAGAGAGGGTTTGACATTTTTATTGCAGGTAGTGAAGAAACTAAAAAGGTCAGACTTTGAAAACATCTGACATTAAGCTGGAGCTGTTTCTTTCAGAGCTTGCAAGCTCCCAGGGGAAAAAAAGATTAATTTCCTTTAAAACAATGGCCTTAACCTTTAGCTGCCCGAGTGGAGTCTCATTATTCTCAGCAGAGTGGTCAAATAAAAACTTGGGGTTATCATAAGACTGCAGCAAAATTATGCTGGTCTTATTTACCATTCCAGCACTGAAACCAAGAGGGGGGACTCGGGTGTCTGGGAAGACTTCAGTGAGTTAAAGAGAGAAAATGTTGTGGGAAAGTTCATCATGAAGTATTTGAGCTATGCCTCCATGCTTGGTCTCAAGTCTGGATCCCACTGCAAACAGCACATGTGAGATGACAGAGTGGGATATACAAATATACAAGACCTTTTGTCATGACACTGGAATTCCAGCCATTTTTATAACTCTGGACATTATATAAAGTTAGAAAATATGCTGAGGTTTGAACTTCAAAACATTCAAGGGCTCCTTCTAAGAAGCCGCTCGCTGAGAAGGTTCCTTTTCTCTTTGGGATTCTTTGTGTTGTTTTTGTGATAAATGGGATTCAGATGCACTGTCACTCATGTCGTCGTCCAGTCTCTGGAGTGGAGGCATGCGTCAGAGTGAGTGGGTTTTGAATTGTTTCACACTGGGAGAATGACAAGCCAGTGTAGCTATGAAGTAACCAGAGTCCACGTGTGTCTTTTGAGTATGTTGTCATTAGTTGTTATTAATAGGTTTGACTTAAAACTCCTCATGTACTCAGGACCACCTTGAAATCTGGTCAGAGCAAAAGGCAGAGACGGAGAGCTCCTGGTAATAACTCATTTGGTGCGACTGCAGAATCACACAGCATGTTGTCTCCTTTCAAGTTTCAGCGTGTGCAGGATGTTTGTGCAGACATGAGTCAACTCTCGGACTGGCTCACTGTTTAAGTGGATTCAGCAGAAACATGTGTGATATTCACTGGGCTGACAGCCACCACAGACAGACAGTAGACTGGACTGGAGATGATGGAGCTATTCAGTGTCAGGCCCTCGCGCTTGACGTGAATTGGCTCGTCTGTGCCATGGATCCCTTTTGGCTGAAAAGCTGTTTTAAATGAAAAACTCCTCCGATTTATACATACAAAGATCAGCTTGTCATGGAGAACATTCACTCTGTAGGGACTTTTTTCGAGTCTGAATGAATAACCCTGATTATCAACTTCAAATGATTATGACAGGATATCGGGGCCATAATGGAGAAAAAATTATGAGAATAAAGTTGTAATATTTGGAGAATAAAGTGAATATGTTTTGAGGATAAAGTTGGAAATAGGACAAAAAGAAGAGGAAAATGTAGTAAATGAGCAGTGCAGAATCTGTGTTCCTAGGGTTTCCACTGCTGGATCAAAAATCTTACACCAATGTGACTTAAGATAAAGTGGAGCTGATGCGCCATTTAGTGTTTTGTTATTCGGGAAATTAACTTCACAAGCTGCTCCACATTCCTCTTTTTAACACAGGAAACATGATGATCTTCTGAGATTTTCTCTCTAAAATGACAAATATCCTAATTTATGATCTCGAAATAGTATAACTCTTTTCTTAAAATCTCATTTCTATTCACTTTAAGAGGCCCTGATTCTTTAGAATACACTGTTCAACTTATACATACAACATTTATCCCTGTACTATTTCTCTCTAAAGGCACTGTGAGTGAAATATAGATGATGTTTTCATCAATCCAAAACCACATTCAAAATCCCACTGCAGAGTTACAATGAGGCTGTGGCCAGCAAACCGTTTTGGAGCAAACTTCCGTATCGGCTGACCAAAAAACACACAGCTACGTTGTGGCTGAGAGCTCCATCAGTGAGCCTGAAGGAATGAACTTTCTCCCGTCATGGCCGTCCATCCAGACTCGCATGTTTGTGGTATTTATGCAGCTGCACATCCTCCCATTCTCCTCACCATTTTTAAATTCATCCTTTCTCTCGTTTTCCTTATGTTAGAATTCCCATCGTCTTGTATCCTCTGGGAGAACTTACATTCCTTCTATCTCCTTCCACTCCACTTGTTTTTTTTCCACAATTTTCATCTGTTCAATCTGTGTTTTTTTGAGTTAATATCAATCTTTAGACTCTAAGGTGGCAGCAATATAAGATGTTTAATCACTGCTTAATCCATCAAGATTTATTTTTCCTGGTTTAAAGTTGGAGTTGCTTTCTCCTTTTGGCTGACCCCCTTTTCCAAATGGATGTCTTCTCTGGTTTTAAAAGTGGTGACGAGCCTGCCGCCCCAGCGCTGTGATTAGTGAGCAGAGTTTTTTTCACAGCGTTCTGTGGGGAACTTGCTGGGATGAGGCCTGCCATAGGCACACTGTGTATTATGCTGCTCGGGCTGGCAGGAACACAACAGCCCAGTGAGCGCTGACATGCGGAGGCTCTATGACAAGGACCTCTGTCCTGCCTAAGAGGTGCAGAGTGCCGCTGTATCAGGAGATCAGTCTTGCTAAAAAGCTCCTAAAAGGCTTTTCCTTCCCTGTTTTGGCTCCTTGAGTGAGGAGAGTGGGATTCGCAACGTGATCCACCATTTTCCAGGGTGTTGGATGTCCTGAGAAAATGCCCCTGTACAATAGTGGCTGTGAGGGCAGAGGCTGTGGACAGCTGGTGCTGAGTTTTCCTTCACGTCACAAGGGTTGTCGTTGTGTGCTGTGAGCTGGAAGAGGTAGTGGGTGGGGGATTTGAGTGGACATCAGGGACCCTGCTGAAATTCCCACACTGCATTTAAGTCTTCACACCACTCTGCAGAGACCAGAAGATGCTTTAACACTGCAATGTCCTTTGTGCCACATTATGGAGCCCGTCTGACAATATACCAAACATTTTCTATCAAAATGGAAAATCACGACAGGCAGACGCCTGCTTTGACTTGAGTGTCTTTTCCACACATTTTGACACAACTCTACATATGTAGTATTTTTTTATGCTGCAAATTTTCTGTAATTTGTGAAAATATCATGGTTCAGTTTGGACTCAAAAAGGAAATCTGTCGGGCTAATTTGTTTTCGCACGGGCTCGTACAGAGAATTGCGTCCCAAGTGAAACTATATTGTAGTGTAAAACATTTTCCCTTGCAGTCTGCCTTTACCATTACATTTCCAGCACTATAGTTATAGGGCATCTATATGATACATCATGATCAATAGGTCTGAAACATCTATCCGAAAAAGTCCCAACCCTCCAGAAGCTGTAGGGATTTAGTAAGAATACATGATGTTTCTATCTATGTTTTTTAATTGCTATTCGTGAAATTCATGTGCAGCGGTTAGTTTTGTTCTGTCCTGCCATGATGTGCAGTTGTATTTTCATAGTATTTAATATCTACTAGCTCACCATCAAGCTTCTTGAAAGCCTGATATTGTGTGTGTACTGACTGGGCACCGTCATGATTCAGAGCATCTGTTTATATCATTAAGAAGTGACCGCAACAGGATCTGTGCGATGAGCGAGGCCAAAACCAAACTGCTTTCATGAGACATGACCTGTCACCCGGCCATTAGGAGCAGGCTCCATGTCTGTGTTTGCAGTTGCTGCACTTTGAGGTTCTTGGGGTTGCCTCAGTGGTTCTGCATGGTACTGTGCTCGCTAGGGAAGGCAGATTTCTAAATATTCCTTGACGAGTAGGATGGCCAGTTTTAGGCCTGTACAGACCCAACGTTTCCCCTCTAGGCTAAAAGTGGGTAGGGTGACCTTGGCTGGATGACATGTCTCTTTATCCAGAGATGACATGGTAAGTATCCTTCCATACATCCTCCATCCCATACGTTTCTGTCCACCACCCTCTTACCAGCCGCACGCTGCCCGCACGCTCAGGGCTTTATCCTGCTCTATTCGAGAGCCTGTGGTGGACTGGAGTGCAAATCTGTGTTCATTGCTTTGGAACATATTTGTACATTTGACTTGCAGGAATAGAAGGTGGTTTATGTATTTTAAATGGAGTCAAAATGTAAAATTTTTTATTGCACATACTGATGGTTAACTGTGAAAGTCTGAAGACTTCTAGAAGTTAGTGCTCCTCACCTGCAGCGGCTTCTCCTCTAGTGCTAAATGGAGATATCTTTTCCTTGACGATGATAGCTAAGAATGATGTACTATTTCAGGTTTGACATGAGTGGGGCTGTTGTTTGGTTTGGCTGGCCAGAGCTGTTCTAAGCCAAGCCAGCATCAGGGGAGCGTTGCTGGCTGTGTCCACGGTAGAGGGATGTTTTCTTCTTCTCCTGCTCAGCGAGCTCTGTGACTGGACCGCGTGAGGGCTTTTCACGTGGACTTTTAGCCGTTAAGCTTGGGGTCCATTGTGGCCACTGCGCAGGCAGCATGCCTCTCCTCATCCCCACCGATTGATCAGCACACCTGTTTTTCTTTCCCCTGAAGTGGAAAAGCAAACTGGGGCACTTTTTATTCCCCTTGCTTTCCAGGCCCCCGGGCGTACTCCTGGGGACAATCGGCCCTGCAAGTTTTATGGGGGAATGTTGGCAGGGAGAGATGGGCCTTTTTACCCGATGGTGCTGTTTACGAAGGCGGTTGAGCAGTATGTCAACATTCCAAAAGTTGTTGTGGAGGGAACGACCCGAATAACTGCCCCTTAGTGTGTTCACGCCTACAAAAATAGACATGTCAACTCTTCCCCCCAAGTTTTTCAGGGGACAACACCTTCCTTTTCAGGAGAACTGTTACTATGGCTACGTTTGTTGGTCATAAATCATAATTATTAAGCTGGTAAAATATCATCTGCAGTTAACACTGAAGAATTACTCTGCTTCACTGTGACACTTTAAGTGCATATGTTGCAGACATTATAGATTTATGTTTTAGCCATTAACCGAAATTCCTTCTGAAACATGAGCTTTAATCTGTACTCCTTCGTATTGTATTGCATTTTAAGTCGTAACAATAAGTTAAACAGTAGAGTTATATCTCTGTGTAAAACCGATTTGAGATGTGGTGAATGTTTCTGTCTAATTACTGTAGTTGATGCTGTAGGAAACATTAACCACCTTTTATGGAGGAACTTTGACTGAGCTGTTAAAGTAGCACTTTACTTCCAGGTCATGATTTCAGTTGGCACATATCGCTTAGATATAGCTTAGTTTGATTGCTATTGTCTTTATCTCTGGATACTATCAAAGAGGAATCCAGGCCACCATAAATTCAAAGTTTCATGAAGTCCAGCAATTTTTGGTCCAACCATAATAAACTCCAGATGTCTGATGAGCTTGATATGCTGCTCAAGTCGGAGCCTTGTGGTGAATATAATGGGGATGAAAAATGCATTGCTTGTAGCATCCTTCATGGATAAATAAATGCTCAGACTCATACTCATTCTTCATTGTGTCTGACTTTTGGTGGAAGTGGAAGTGAGTGCCTCCCCCAGACCACCTACACTATAATCACATGAGGCGGCTTTAGCTGCTCGGTGTCTGCAAGTATTCACTTGTACAGGATGAATGTGACCTGTTGGAAAATAAAGTGGTGAAAGAGGATGACAATACCTCCATCCAAAGGGTATTAGCTATCACGTTAAAGGAGACCTATGCTCATATTCAGATTCATAACCCTTGAAGTATCTATGGCATCTCTTTACTGAAGACTTCAGGATTTTTAAAGGAGTTTTTTGAACAAGTTATGAACCATAAGACAACTACTCAATGTGTCTGAGCAACAATTTATAAAAGTCAAGCATGAAAACCCTATGTTTAGGCCGAGGGAGAGGAAAGAGAAAAGGGGCAAGTAAACCCGGGCTACGTCCTAGGCTAGAGGCTAAAGGATAACCAATACAGACCAGTGCTCACGAGTCTGTTCCTCACCATCTCCAGGTCTCTTACAAACGAGATGGATGGGATCATAAGTATAGTGACAATACATTACTTCATTTTAATGCATCCTGCAAACGGCTGTGTTATGGTGTGGTTTGATACTCCAGCCAACTTTAAGCCCCTATACATTGAGTGACCTAGTATTGTCTCAGGTGGGATGTTCCATTTGCCCACAAGAGGAAGGGATTTCTTGACCTGTATAAATGCTATTAAAATATTGAATACTTATGTTAACTCAGTTATAATATTGCTATAAGATTGTCTTTACTGACACAGGGTTCATATTATATGTATCTATAATTTTATGTGAATAATTTGATTATTTTGATCTTTGACTAAAGTTGTTGAGGCCCATCACTATTGGTTTTTCCTTTAATTTGTCACCCTGCGTGTAAACTTCTTGGTGTTACAGGAAAGCTCCTTGGGCACTAATACTGACTGGAAACTGAAAATTAGTGTGCCACAGGCATAAGGTAAAACAACTGAATGTAGATCTGTTCATAGCCAACAGTGCACAGACATACTGTAGTGCTCACAGTCGTCCCTTTGCTGTTCATTTAGCCTCTAATCTTGTACATATGGTTTATATCTGGAGCGGTCTGATGGTGTGTGGCCATCGTGAGTGAATGGAGAAGAGGGGGTATCAACACTGGCATCATGGAGATCTGTCACTTTATTGAATACTGCACTATATAAGCCTGTGCCACGAATTATAGAGGATAGAGAAGATTGAGCTTGACTTTTAAAGCTTACGTTATGTTCCATGAAGAAGTTTAAATCTTTTTGGAAAACAGTAAGTTGCCTTAAAGCTGGGGTTGGTTATCCTGGAAAAGTTACACTTTGAAAAAAAAATGCTACCTTTACATCCCACCCCATCCCATTTGCCAGCTTGTTAAAGCTCATCCCCACAAAACATGAACAGGCACTGACTGACAACTGCTAGAGGCTGAGTTTTCCAGGCTCACTAACTTCTGACAATCCTCCTCTGCTTCAGTGGTGTATGTGTCCCAGGCTCAAGGCTCCACTCATGTGCAGTGAAAGTACAGGCAGCAGGCAGGCAGGTCGGTTAGTGACAGACAGGTTCACTGACCAATCATTTCATCCGATCCAGATGAAATGATTGGTCATGTTTTACAGTCCCCCAAGGGCCACAGACTCCAGCTTTATTTATTTTCTTTACAGAAGATTTATTGATGGTTATGAATAGGATTTTAAAAAATAAGGTAAAAAGCGTTTCAGAAACAAATGACCAACCCTATAAACTTAAAACAAGATGCAGCTGTTGTATATTAAATGCTGTGCTTGAAAATACAAAGAGAGGATCACCTAAAGCAAAGTATATATGAGGCCTACTGGTCTTATATCCTCCAATCATTGTTACCACCTCAGAGGAGGTTATGTTTTCATCAGCTCTTGTTTTTGTAAGCTAAATAACACCAAAACAAATTGACGGATTTCGACGAATTGTTGGAAGGATGCAGTGTGAGGCAGGGAACCCATTCAATTTTTGGTGTGTATTTTCATCAGGGGTCAGATCCAGGATTTTCTTTATTACTTTTTTTAACATTGGACATAAGTCATTTTTTTGGACATTTTCACTCTTTTACCAGGGAATGATTTTGAGTCTTGATTAAATAAATCAGGCCCTTTTAGTTGAACTGATATGAGTGTGTGCAATGTGGTGCAGCTCGATTGAATTGAATTGGAGCCTTTGAGGAGGGTTGTGCTCTACTGCTTGCCATTCTACAGTATTTGTAGTCTGAGACCTTCAGTAAAACAGCTGCATTGGGATGAGGCCATAGAAAAAAGTAAAAAGTTAATGACATGAATTTTGATACAAAACTATGCCCCTTGATTACCCATAGATTCTGTTATTTTATTACAGAATGTGGACACAATAATGAACCATCGCTCAGACATAATTACAAGGCAGGCACCAGCAGTGACAGTGGATAACGAGCATGTTGGCCTCAGGTCTTTGCTCAGGACCTCCACCAGTGCACACGGCTGTACACAGCCCTGATTATTACCCAGCCCAGCATGTCTGGTGTCCCCTCCCTCGTTTTAGTTCAGCAGTCATGTCTGTGGTGGAGACAGTGAATAAGCAGTAATAGCACTTTCTCACTGCAGCACCAAGCCTCTCTAAACAAAAGCTCCTCCCAGGCATCACTCATATGCGATCCTGGCCCGTGCCCTGTAATTGAAGCTGCAGGGTGGTGGTGATGATGATGATGATGATGCAGAGTGGCCTGCTTGGAGCCAGACTGTAGGCTCCTCCACTGGCACTGTCCCCAACATCTCCCACGGGCCTTGATTTAAAACATCTGCCCTCAATGCTCTTCGCCATTTCCTGTTTGTTTGTGTCTTGAAGCGGCCAATCATAGAAGTCTTGTTAGTGTTTAAGTGATTATGTTGCATATTTTCTCTGTTCATCCTGGTTCTTTTTCTTTTCTTCAGCGTAAGCCAGTCACTTAGTCTTTGTCAAAAGTTTGCTTTGACAGAAACCATGCAGCATTAGCAAAGAATCCCTAAAACCAACTAAATTAGCTTTATAATTGTTAATGTTTGTAGGTCATAGGTTTGAATGATTTACTGACCTGGTGTTATTGATAGCATGTTGGCTATTTCAGAGGCAATATACACAAGCATCTGACATAAGTTTACAATCCTTTTAATAAAAGCTTTGTAATCAGCTGAATATAAAACATCAGATTATCTAAATGATCTGCAGGACAGATATTATTGCTGACGGAACTGTTTTGGCCTAAGGGCCGCTAGTTTTACTTTATGGATGCAGAAGATTACATGTTCAACTTGGTCCGCAGACTGTGAAGCCCCTGCCCTCACTGAGTGATGGCCTCTGTTTGCCTGTTTAAATTGTATATACAGACTGACAGAGATTTTAGGAATTAGTCGATAGATTTTGCTTTGCTGTGATTGGTTCACAGCACAAACAAAAACACAAACAAAGAAATGTGGAAAACACAAAACTTTTCTAATGTGATCAGATAAGAGTGAAGTAACTCAAAAGCTATTCAGAAAATAGGGGTTTCAGGACATCTTACTTGTGTTTGAGTGTTTGGTCTCACACATTCTGCACAGTACAAAACTTCATTGACAGCCTTTTAAGTCAGGTATGTTATTGTATAAGCAAGTCAAGACCAGCACAACATCCAGGATCATTAGGGAAAGTCACTGGTATGTTGCCTATAAACTCCTGATTACAGTTCAGTGCGGCTTTAATCAAAGTTTCCTCCTTTAGCCGGCCACAGGAACCAGGACGAATTGGCTGCTGATTTTTCTCCAGTGGTCTCTCCCATCTCTGAGTCACGCTCCCGTCCAAGACAAAATAACAGGCTTTCCTCTGCTCGCCTTTGCCCCTCCCTGAGTTTGTTGGTGCATGAGACATAGGGGCATTGTTTGCACTGCCATGGTGCAGTTTACCAAACACATTGCAGCTCGGAGATCAAGCATGTGTAATGGTTTAATGGCTCACAATGGAACAGTGATGATTTTAGAACAAAGATGTTTCAGACGCAGTATAAGGCCGTTGCCAGCCGTGCCATGGTTACAGCTATAAAAATCTGGCACTGGACATTGCGGCATGGATGATGGTGATGGGAGAAACGCTCAAGTTTTTTGAACCTTCTAAGGTCAAGCTCAATCACAGCCACATTCTCCCTGTCACAGTGGAGCGTGTGTTTTTTTTTCTCTCTCTCTTCTTCCTTTTTGTTTTTCTTTACTTCATTGCATTCCTCTTGAGTCTCATAGATTAGAGTTGCGTTTTTATCTGTAAACTCTCCTGCTGTTGGAGAGCCTGAAGATCCACACTCAGTAGCCAGACATTTATATTACATAGGTATGGTTTGCATTAGCATGGATTCATGCACGCATACTGGGCAGCTTCCCTAGGTCTTCCCAATACGAATCCCTAAACCATGTATCTCTTTCAGGTATATGCCCTTTAGATTGTTTCGCAGCAGGAGAGGACTCGGTTGTTCTCTTGCATTGTGATGGTATGGAATATATGATCTTCTGAGCCTGCTGTTATTATGCTGGGTTTATCCTGGGAGGAATCATAAGGAGACGTACCAGTGATCATTTCTGGTAAAGGCTTCCTGGCACGCACCACTAATCTGCCCACTCGCTAAGGAAAAAGAAGAGGAAAATTGGACTCAATTGAGAACAGAGACATTGTTCAAAGAGTTGCTGAATTGGAAGCGGGTGCTGGCATTGAACGCACAAATCTTTGACTCCCATCGGTGCCACTGTGTCAGCATCGAGCTCCAGCTCAGTCTCAGACATGTACCGGTTCGAAAAACCCGGGCTGAGGCATTTTTTCCTTGGATGGAACCTGTGTAAACCTGATGCCAGCTGGTGACGGTTAGAAAGAGAAACTCAGTGAGCTTTATTTTTGAAGCTGTACTGTGGAGTTATCTGGGGGTTGTTTGCACTCTTGAGTTTTCCTGGACTGTGCACAGAACGAACGGACCGTAATGGCTCTGTTTCCCTAGCAAACTGGAAATTATTAAACTGTTTTGAAACTTTTTTAAAACATGTTTCTTTTTCTTTTTTTCCAAATCATGTTATTGTGACATTGCAGCAGTGCATGAGCCTGCTCTGTGACCAGAAAGTGGTCAGTATCAGAGGTGCACATGGTCGATGCCAGTCAGTGATTTATATAAATCTGTTGGTATTCCTGACAGTGCCTGGTTTGAGTCATGAACTGTGCACACACTGTGCGTGGGTGTTAACTGTGATCATGTGTCCAAGGTCAATTTCCCTTGTGGATCAATCAATCTCTTTTATGGCAACAGCTTTAAACCTTTGCACTTAATGTCATAGTCTTCTCCTATCTTGGTTTCAGCGACAATTAAAATACCTGTGGCACATCTACTAAGTCTGTGAGCGGCTTGTGTACAGTAGGTACGTAGCGCCCTCTTCTGGCAAAAGTCGAATATTCATTTTGCTCTCCTTTTGGAAGGTCTTTTCTCATCCCATGATGAGGCAGCGACACTGTTTATGTTTTATGACCATGAGTAATTGTGAGATTTGCACTGCATCTGGAACCTATTGAACTACATGCTGGTACTGTCGTTCCCATCAAACCAACACTGGAGTTGGTGCCAAACATCTGTTGCCAAACAATCCATCTTCTATCAGCTGCGGGAACTGAAGTGTAGCTCTGATTATAAATGGTAATCAAGATAAAAATGTAATAGAGGTTCCCCTCATTGTGGGTAGAGACTGTTTATATTTGAACCAATATGGTACCAGGACCTTCAATTCAGTGTGTTGTTTTTTCTGTGGGTTTTTAACTCTACTTTCTGTCGGTGTAATATAAAATGCTAAGCTAACATCAACCAACACAGGGGCGGAAAGTCCAGTTATATTATAGTTGAGGTTGGCATCAAACCAAAAAGGAAACATCACATACTGCAAAATCCTTCAAGCAATGAGAAAATACCCAAGCTGGGCCCCAAGATGTCAGGGACACACGCCCATGGCTGATGAGCCTGTGGTGGGCCTGCCTTAGCAGAGGCTGTGTTGTGATTAAAAGGCCAAAACAGGCGATGATACTAAGGTACACATGAGGATCTGTCCCTGACATCTGCTGGTGGTTGGCAACTTGTCATCAAACGAGTGCAGAAGACCTTCAAACGTTATGAAGGGATATTCACCATCTTGTTCTGTTTTACGAACTAACATCAACTTAAGCCAACTAGTTAATTAATTAGAAGCTTTTCGTCGTACAGTATTTTTGTCTGACCAAGTGTTTCTTCAGCTTGGACATGTTGCCCTGGCTAGTTTTGCATCATGGATCACAAACACTACAGAGAGTGTTTGTCTTTTGTAACCACACGTGTGATCGCTTCCACCTCGCAATAGGCCTGACTCACTGTGAAGGCTTGTTTAATGATTCTTCCTGGTTTTATTGGTTGTTGAAAAAACGGCCCTCTGGTTCCCATTGATCTAGAGTGTGGGCTCTCTTTCTTTTTGGCTCCGTTTAATATCAGTTACAACAATTACAGCTACAGTTGAATGCTGGACTCTTACGTCAGTATCGCAGAGTACTGACTCATGTTAAATCAAACAGAGTCATGCAACAGAAACTTTGAGAACACACAACATGAAATACTGTACAATCAAACAGTCACTGTTGTTTGTTCTGCTTGTGAAAGTGCTCCAGTGTTCTGTATGTGGTCTCTCTCCATCTGGAATTCATTTAAATTACTGATGCATCTCTCAGGTTTGATCTTGACTGAATATATCCAACATAACTGTGTCAGACTTTATTCCAGGTTCACACACAGTACCGTCTCCTCAGATTTAAAGCTTTCTCACATAGTGACACTACATTTGTCCAGAGCCAGTGTGTGTGATTAGTGGAAACATTTTCTGCTGAATTCCTGCATCTGCACTCAACATAACTCCCTTTGTGTCTCTTGTGCAGTGTCATTGCATCATGCTCTAAGCACTTGCCCAAGTATCTTAATAGATTCCTCAGCTCACAATGTGAAGTTGGTTTCAGCTGCTGCGAGACATTTCACGCTCAATTACCCTCTGTTTCTTCTTTGTGTCGTCTCTCTTCCTCCACAGGAGTTCTCCCCCACAGACTACAGAAAGAACTCCATGTCCAGCAGAACCCCGACACCACCAGGACGCTACTCTCCTCACAGTCCCATTGATCGGGATGTTCCCATGTCTCCCCGACGCAGGTAAACAGCAGTCGCATCACAAACAGCAGCATTGTATTAAAACATGTTAAGGCACCATATCACCGGAAATATATATACAGTTGTCCAAATACAATTAGGAAATAATCAATTTCTATCTGAAATTGGTGGGTTGGACATTTAACTGTAAATATTCCAGAAGATATACCACTGTCTCTTACTGTCACTCCATCCCATGTTTTGTAATTACCTTTTGTGGATTAAAGTAACTTTTTAAACTGATATCGAACTGTTTACAATTATTCCTTATCCAAATCTAGTTCCTCTCCAAAGAGTGTAATACAGCATCCACGCTCCAGGCAGACAGTCTGCACCAATTATAGGCCAGCAGTGGTTACTCCCACCTAACCAGAACGTCAATCAGTACAGCACGAACATCCCCCAAGACCCAGCAGTCCCCTTGTATTCAATCACACCGCACCAAAGTTCACCCAGTTCTAGATATCAGAACTGGGTGAAATGTGCCACATTTAAAAAACATTTTTCCTATACTATGTCCTTCAAAGTTTAGTTATAATCTATCCTGCAGTTATTGTGTAATCTTGCTCACATACCAATAATCAAACAGACAGGGATGAAAACATGAATCGGTCTAAAAACAAACACACAATTCACATTTATTTTTATTCAAATGACTAATACTTAGGTATCAATTAAACTTCTGTTAAGACTTTTTACTCTTTTGTTATTGTTGTTATTTAAGTATTAATTGATTGTATTTTATCGGATACAAAAACATCAGCATTACTTATCAGCCATAAGAAGCCAAGCTCTATAAATATCAGCATTAGCATTTGTCTTTGAAAAAATTGGCACTAATCCTAGGTATGTTGAACTTCCTTCGTTGTCCAAGTAGAGACAGTTTGATATGAGATAATCAACCTAAACATGCCAGAAGTTATATCTGCCGCAGGTCTATTATATTGAATGATAAATCCTTGTTGTAGTGTTTATATTTCTTTATTTTCCATATTTGAAATTGATCTGTGAGGCCAGTCTCTGCTAGAAACTTTCCGTTGTATATTTGTTATTGTTCCTTCCTTTCAAATGTCTGTATGGAAAAGGCAGAGTGAAGGTGTGAATGGGCCGAGGAGTCTGTTAGTCACATTGTGAATTCCCTGCTGTGCCGCAGCTGACTCCTGGTGCTCTGAGCTGTTTGCAGCTGCACTCTGAGTTGACGTCTGCGTTTGACTTTTAGCCTTTGTGAAACTTTATATAGTGTTCACCACCTGCACTTCAGTTTGCTCTTTCCTGCTTCGCCCACACTGAGGTGATGAAGTCCTAATTTGGCTCATTTAGTTTTGTGCAGGTGCTGAAAACGATCTGGATTCACTCAGAAGCACCAGTGTATTTCTGTCTCAGCAGAAATGATCATCTTTATCTAGTCTGTCTCATAATCCTTTGTGTCCACTCTCTATCTGCTGGAGAACATGGTGCCTGTGTTTTCACAGAGCGCCATGGTTGACTTTGGCCCCACTTCCCTCCTGGGTAGCCACAGTTAGTGATATGACTTTTCAGCAAATGCAGTCATAGCCAAACACCCCACATTTTTTTTCCCTCCTATCCCCCCTGATTGGCCTCCAGTCTGGAGCCCCCAGCCTGCACAGCAAGCCTCTCCCTGCTCCTCCCCAGCCAATCACAGACTCAGTGACACCCATTCACCCACCCCTTTATGTCGCATGGCCAATGACTTTGAGCTCCGGGGCACACCTTTCAATCAGAACCTTGTTTTTCTGTCTTGTCTGGTTTAGATAGAGGTGTGTGATCAGCATCTGACTGTGTGTGCTTGTTTAGTGTGTGTCTCTGTGTGCTCTGAGTTGCTGCAGCAGTGTGTGAAACAATAGGACCGGTTCAGTGAGCTGAAGCTGAGCTGCCTCTTTGTCTTTGTTCGGTTTAAGGTGAGTTTGGGATATCCAGTTTTGTCATTGTGATACCTTTTCTCAGATAACTGTGTTTTTTGGTTTGGATGTTGACCAGTGAAGCAGGCGCATTCAGTAATGTGGTCGGAATTTAGCCCCGTGATCTTGCATATGTTTTGGCTACACGCATGTTGAATCTCTGCTATGATTAGATTGTTATCATTTCTCCGCTTTGCCAAGTCTGGGCATGGAAACCAGCAACACATGAGTCTCAGATGCAGACATTGTGTAGATGTGAGACTATTTCAAAGAGCCATTCCTAGATAAAAAAGCTAGACTGAAGTTCTCTGATACTTTGTGAACTCTGTGCATGAATCTGTGTGCTCAGCTGCTCGTCTAGTCGTGTGCGGTTCTCTCTCTGACCATCATCTATTTGTTTCCCATTTGACCTAGACTTTCCATGTTGTTTTGAGATTGCATGTCAGATGAGCTGGTGAGCGAAGCATAAAGGGGAAATGGCTTGCTAAGGGTGGAGCTGAGCATGAGGAGAAGTTTGAGCGTGTTTCTTGTAAGGTCTGTTTTCAATTTGAACAACGTTCAGTGATGCAGAGGAAAAGGCCTGTACATTTGTTTTGGGCACATATTTGTTGTCTCGTGTTTTTGCCATCTCCAGTTTCATTCACATTTTCCCATATGAGGAAACGATGAAAGAACAAAATGTAGATTTTCAGCTATAACACAGACTCACTGCTGGATTTTTCAATCACAGTCCCCCAGTGTAAGAACAATGCAGCTGGACAGTGATTCTAAACCTAAGACCAAAGCAGACAGGGAGTTTTTCTTTTACTGGTCAAATGGTTTAATCATGTGAACTGAGTCATACTAAGCACGTGTTTCACAGATTGAAGACAAGCGAAAAAGGGAATATTACTTCTTTTCAGAACCAAGGATTTGCAGGATTTGAGTAAATACCACTGAGCACAAAGGGTTTGACACTGAACATGTGAATCAACTTTATCAGTGTTCACTGGACAAATTTGGCTTTTACTCACAATTATTGTTTTACTGCAGATAAAATACTCAGGAGTGCAGAGCTAATTCTAATACTAATCTGGATCATATATCATCTCAAGGTGATTTACATTAAAGGACATGAAGACATTGAACATACAAACCATTAGACAATTACTGGAAAATAAGTAGTAACTGAAATGTGAGATGAGACACGAGTCTAAAGGAAGCAAACAATGATATAAGTAGATGTTAAGCCTCATAGAGCAGTAATGGTAAAATATGTTATAATCTATATGGTAAATCACAGCAAGGACCCGTTGACACTGGTGAAGTTGAGGTCATTGTCTCTGAGCAGATTCTCCACAGCGCAGGTGTCAGTTGTAAAACAGTAAATATTTGGGCAGATTCTTTGAGAGTGACAGCAGGTGAGACAGTCAGTCAGGTTAAATCAACTGACTCTTCCCGACATGTTTGCTACAGGCGGAAAGCATCAAACCACACCTGGCCCAGTTAGCCAACCGGTTCCTGCTGACAGCAAACACCCAGCAGCACCATGCACACGAATACCTGACACAAGAACACACTTTGTGTCTTTGTGCTTCTTGTAACTTACAAATACATCTGCCAGTCCCGACCCATGCGTCTCCTCAGCAGGGGTTGGGGAGGGACTGGTATTCAGCCTCACATTAGGAAGCAGTAAAGGGAAACCGCTTTTCCACCACAGCAGGGTTAAAGAATTTACTTGAAAAGTGAGCCACTGATCTTTTGTGCTAATTGTTTAATGACCTGACACCATGTACAAATCGTTCGGTAAAAGTTTCCTCTCCTTCCCCCTCCTGTCTGGAAACATGATGCAAAGTTACAAGTTTTTATGTTGTGCCTTGACTTTTTCTCAGATTTTTACTTTAAGGTTTGAAGCTTGTGTCTGTTATTTCCTATAAGGACTTAGGATTTTCTGCGTACATAATCATAGCTTCTCAAAAGATTTAACTCCTAGTTTATGCATTAGAAAAAGCACCCATTGTCAGTCTTATGTCCTTTTGTTTTTACCTTGGGGCTGTTTTCTGAGTCACAACATATTCTGTAAGGTGATCGGAGGCTGATCCTGCAAAGCCTGTGATTGGTGTTTGGCCTCTTGCCTGTGGTGTGCAATCTAGACTTGATGTTTGGAGGTCAAAGTCTCAAAGCCAGCTGCTGCCCCCATCCCTCATTTCCTCTGGATTCACTTAAACCACACTCACCAGAGTTCACAAAGAGTTTGGCCCACAGTTTGAATTCAGAGAATATTATATCTCACGTTTTTCCCTCTTTTTCTTTCCACAGCAGTTCGAGCTCTGACTTTAATATGCAGAGGTTCGACAGGGACTCAGAGGTGTACAAGATGATCCAGGAGAATAGGGAGTCACACACGGAACCTCGTCAGTCCAACACCTTCAAAATGCTGCAGGAGGTCCTGGAGGCCGATGAGAAAGGTTAGCACTATGTGCACAATGGGGTCCAGACTTTGTCCGGAATTTGCCTTTCACGTGTGAAGAATGCAGCAGGAGATTCAGACACATTCAACAGAAACATCTCCACAAATCTTAAAGGCGGGTTGGTGCAAGAGGAATAACGTGTATTAATTCTGCCACTGAGAACACATGTTTGATTACAGGACATAGAACCCAGTGTCAACCCTTTTAACCAAACACTCTTAAATCTTAGTTCATATCTTCATATGTATCTTCCAAGTGTACGGCTTCTCCTTTCATCCTGAGTCATGTATTCTTCTAGTTTTTCTTCAGTGTGTCTGAAATGTTTGAAGCTTCATAAACTTGCCCATTCACTTGTGGTGAATCCTATATCTAACATATAGAGTTTTTACAAGCATGCAGCACCTACAGATAATTTCATAAATCAGAATTTAATGATCATTCGGTTCCAAAAAATCTATTTGTTTGAAAATTGTAGTTAAATGAAACCTTTAGATTGGGCATCAAAAGCAATCAGACTACAGACATGTAACAGATTCCTATCAGCGGTTGCTTTCAGAATTTGTCTGTGTCAAATGCAACATAACTCACATCACCTCCTGCAGTTGTTTGCTGGCTGCGTGTCCATCTTGAAATCATCTGTCCAATGTGTATCACGCAGACCATATGGTCTTCACCTGGGCTGGATCTGGAGAAAGAACAGCTCTCCAGTGTACAGTTCATAATCTGAGCAGCATATCGTGGAATTCCTCTGTTCTCCTTTTTACCCCTTTGCTTTGATAAATGTCAGAGCAAATAAATCCAGATAGGACTTACATTCTTTCCTGATGCGATAATGACCAGTGTGTGGAAACCTATTTCATGAAGCATGTCCAATGGGTGAAGAACCAGTGATGACTAGTGGGAAGCGCAAACATGCTCCACTGGCAGAGAGCAGTGGAGACAAACGGTGTTGATGTGAGGAGACACGCAAACCTATCAGAACATCTATGTGAGCAGCGTGTGTGTGTTTGTCTGTGTGTACCTTCAGAGGCGGCCCTGCGGTTCCCCGGGAAACTTTCTCCCAGCGTCCCCAAACCGAGCACAGCAGTGGGAGGAGTCAGCAAATATCATACCTGTGAGAAGTGTGGCACCAGCATTGTGTAAGTCCACTGTGATAACTATTATACTGCACTAATTATATTACAATTTTCTTTTCAGTCAAAGATGCTGCAGAAATAAAGTGTGTGTTTGTATTATTAATATTATTATTATACATTTTGTTCCTGTATTGTCTGTATCATGATGCAGATAAGTTGTCTCCTTCACTTCATGTTACCACATTGACAAAACATTTGTTTATAAAAATGATTCCAGTGTAACATGAACTTTTGTTTTTGCGGTGGTATCAAAGACCCTGTTCAGACCTGCTATTAACATCTGTCCCAAGAGAACCCAACACAAGTGGGCAGTGTTAAGTGGTTTTAAAATGCTTCCTGTGAACATTTGTGATCATATCTCACTTCCCCGTTTCTCACTACTTGTTTACTTACTCTATGCAAGTAAATGTGTGTTTTATTTTGGGAAGACGAAATTGTGTTATTATTATGAGTTTGATGTATCCGATGTAAATGTTTGCTCGCTCTCGCTCGGCCTGTCTCTCCCCGAGATACAGAGTCAGGAGGGGAGCTGCATATGTCTTGCAGCTGTGCTATGAAGAAAGGTTTAAGAAAATTATCGTTATCATTATATGTTGTTCTGTGTTGATACTTTGGCGATGGCCACAAAAAAATCCACGTATGGTCAGTCAGAAGACTCAAAACATGTCAGCTCAGGAGGCGCTCCTTCACATGTGGCTCAGGAAGCATTCGAGTTCTCACAGCGAGAAGAACGAGGACACCTCTTAATGTGTTATAAATGATCTGCTGCATTCAGACCTGAACGTGGTGCCGACCACTTGTTTCCGTATCACTCGTGACAGATGTTAGTTGTAGGTCTGGTCAAGGTTTGTGTGTCGCTTTTCCTTTAATAGTTAAACTATGTATGTCTGTTCTAATCTCTCCAGCTCTATAGTTGATTCACTTTGGAAATCAATTTACTCTGTTATCACATAGACTCCAAAGTCTCTGACTGCCTTCATCTTTCCACAGCTCACAGGCCGTGCGTATCCTGGACGACCGCTACCGCCACACAGAGTGCTACGCCTGCACAGACTGCGGTCTTAACCTCAAGATGAGAGGTCATTTTTGGGTTGGAGATGTGATGTACTGTGAGAAGCACGCCAAACAGAGGTACCAAGGCCCAGGCACTTCCCCCCAAGCCACCTTGTCCCCTCGCCAATGAAAGCACCACACCACATCCGTCCCTCTTGGGACGCAGAGTGCTGCTTGTCTGCCTGAAGAACCACCTCATCTGACTCAGTTATAGACCTTGGCATGGAGCACGGAGTTGGACACTGGTCAGTGATCTGGCCGAGGATGATCTTTTCTGATCCCATTTAACTATATTTTGCAATATTATGATTCACATTCTTGCCTTTGGTATAATTGTATCTGAATTTGCAGCTTTGTTTTTCACAAGATGCAGCCTCCACAGTCTTTATATATAATCTTAGCTCTAATGATGCACAGCTTCCATGGACTCAGGCCACATCACGTTCTACGGCCAGTTTATCAATACACCAATTATTTAGACAAACTTGGCAGGACTGTCTCTCCGACTCTGACAATCTGGATAATCAATTGAATCTTCTGCTGAACATAAAGGGACCAAAAATCTCACCTACACTGCATTAGTGTACAGTATGAACAAATGCAGTGTGTACACACAGTGCTGTGTGTGTGTGTGTGTGTGTGTGTGTATGGTTGCATGCTTTCACATGCAGGAGTGTGGTGGCTTCTGCATGCCTTAGCTGCATCTGTGTGTGTGTGTGTGTGTGGTTGTGGGTGTGTGTGTGCATGAGTGAGGGTAAGGTGTACACGTAAAAACAGACACAAAGGAGTTGAGTTGATTTCTTCTGTATTTCATTTGTAAACAGAATATGGGTTTCAAAAAAGGAGAAAAAAACATTTGCCGATGTTATGATGCTTATGAGGGAGATTCATTCAATACAAAAAAATGTTGCTGTTTTTTTGATTGAACTGTATTCAATAATATAAACCATTTAAAATGCATTATGTATGCACAGGACATTTAGTGTGAAAAGATTTGATGACTATAATGCATTTACAGCAGTACTCAGAAATACACTTTAATGTTCGCATTTCATGTGGCACTTAATAAAATCGCACAACCTGAAGCTGCTTCGATGACTATGATTGTGTTGCATTAATGTCTGAATCCAAATGTCTCAATACATCAGCACTGCCTCATTACATTTTTGTGATGAGGCACCAGACTGAAAATGGTGCATCACAAAAATGGCTGAAAAACCATGACTGAAAATGGTCCCTGGACCCCGGACCATTTTCAGTCTTGTGGAGTTCCTTGTCTGAGAAAAATTATCTACCACACATTTGCATATATAGTACTATATATGTATAGTAAAGGACTGTGAGACTTCATGATCCATGTTAGTCAAACTACACGCACCTCTTTCATTGAGACTGAATTCATGGATCACATGATCTGATATGACATCAGACGTTAATGGTCCTTATGAATGACAGCTGAACAGAGATATAACAGTTGAAAGAAGACAGGTTTGTCAAGTAGGGCGTCGCCCTCGTCTTATTGGCAACAGAAGTCGCAGCTCTTGTTCTCTTTGAGAACTTATGAGAGTGAGGTTGACTCTTTGAAATAGAACATTATTCTACAAGTTTATTATAATCCACTTAAAATATGATCCTGAATAATAAAAGATCATATATATCAAGTGATATTCTTGTAATTCACGGTTCTAACCAGACGAGGGCAGCATTACTATAGTTTCAATGTGTCCCTGAACTTGGTAAGGGCTGAATGAGGGAGCAAAAGCAATAATTACATTTTACGTGTATAAAGATCATATATTTACATTAAAATACATTTATTACCATAGGATTTAGGTTTATAAACATGCAACTGAACAGGTTAGTTTAAGGATCACATATTGATTTATTCAGTTATTATACAAGTGCTACTTTGCGTTGCATTTTGTATAAATAGAATCACTTAACATAAGATTGTAAAAACTATTCACGCTGGATTAAGTCTAACCGCAGGCCAGTCTACTGCTACCAACAATGCTGAGAAATATGGCACCACATTATGATTTGATAACCCCATAATTTGGGCAAGAGGCAGGTTTAACATGCCCATAAATCCTTAATTAAAACCATGCATCCAGGAAGTGTCTGTATAGCCTCCAGGGCCGAGAGGGCGGATCTTATGTGTGCTGCACATCTCACCACTAGATGTCATGGGCTCCTCGAGTAAGACTCAGCAGCCACAGACCAGGGCCTTAGGAACAGGCCCTGATGTTTGCATCCCTGTTGGAAGTTTTCTTTTGTTTATCCACTGGCAGACATAAGCCTGAGCTATGCCTCAGAACTCACTGCTCCACTTCTCTGATTGGGCTGAAAAGCTCCACTGTTCTTAGCTACATCTGCTGCAGAGTGGGACGGCAGGAACGAGCCCAGGAGAGGCCATCGCTCAGCCGTCTCACAAATTGTCTGTCTTCCCTCATAACTTCTGTCATACATCACGAAAAGTTGCGTAACCTCCACACACAGCAGAACCTCCTCCCCTCGGACATTATCTTTACTTCCTCTGTTTTACTTTTTCGAGGCTCAGAGCTTCTTCTGCGTTCCACCTCTCCATCCCAGCGTTCGCCCCCCTTTCCTCAATGCTCCACCTGGAATGGAGTCCAGATGTGGAGCAGGGAGAAGGAGAGATTGCCTGCTTGGCTATAAGGAGCGAGGGGGCTGTGGGGAGCACGGAGAGAGAAAATGTTGGAACGACATTAAAGTTTGTCTGGATGCCATTAAGTACAATTTGATGTAATGTGCAGTTTGGAACGTGACATTTTAAATGGAAACTGCTCTCCAGATGAGAGAGATTTGGGCCTGGTGGAGTCGGAGGGGGGTGTTGTACTTGAAGCCTTATTTAACAGCTTGGATAAACAGCCCTCTGTTTCGTTGCTGAGCAGGCGCCCATCCACTGCTTGTGCTTTCTTTCAATAATCACGCTGGCTTTCAGAGCCCCGGTCCAGTGTACAGTATCATATACAGGAATAACAAACCCGGTGTCCACTGTGCGGGTCAGAGCACACTGCACCATTATACTGCTCGCATGACTGAGGTGCCTGCAGTTTGGATATGTCAGGGAAGACATGTCAAGACCAATTGCACCAGGTCCGTTTTCAAAAGCCCTTTCCTGCTTTCACCTTCTCATATTTTTGAAATATTCTCCAGATTGAACCGGCTCGGTCTCCGTGGGGCCTCTCGTATATCAAAAAGTATTTTTTAAACAGAAATCCATCGCTGGATCTTGGAAACTTTCCATACACACAAGCAGAAAAATGTGAAAAGGAGCGCTTGAGGAAGTTTATGATCCTCTGTGTTTTTTGGATTGCATGTGATTCTTTCAGGATGAGGAGTATTTAAAAATATTTTTCTTTTCAACAAAAAGATTTAGGGGTCTGGAATTCTATTGGTCCAAGCATTTGTAAATCAGAGCATTTGGTTTGTGCAAGAATCCACATGTAGTGGATGTGATAGCTCGTATGCTGCGTGAAGGGCATCACATTCTTTCAGATGATGCTGAATTAGGCTGCAGTACTTGATGATGTTCAACAGGTTAGTCTGACTTGATCTCACTGCACCAGCCCTTCTATTATAATGTCCATCACCATGTTAGAACTTGCATTAAAGAAGCCATACATTAAAGTATTTTATGGGATGCCTGCTGTTGCCAGTGACCATGAGCATAAAGGCCTCTGGGGGACAAAAACATCATATCATAAAACTCATCATGCCATATTGTGCTCAGCCTTTGCACATTTTCACGACCATTTCTCCTGCATTACCAGGACTTTCTTTGCGGTAATGATACAGAATGTGGTGAAGTGTATCTATAAAAGTCTTTGCTTCCTCTGCTTCCCGCTGATTCAATGAAAAAACCCTTTGAACTGCTGAAACACATACAATATTGATACCAAGACTTACCTGAGTGGAAACAGCCAGTTAAACTAAAAACACTCAAAACAACGGAAAATATTACCCATAATCCCTGGCTTCTGAAGTGGAAGAGCTGCCATTGTAACACATACACCAAATTCTGTCCAGGATTCTTGTTTTTGCTCAAATTTACTCGCAGAATATCAGAGTTAAACGTACAACTTTTCTTTATTTCTAACTGATCTTAGGTCAGTTAAGGCATGAGGTGTGGGGAGTGGGAATGAAAGCTCTGCCATTCTCCCTATTCCAAGTCAGTGATCCATCAAACAAATTTTGAAAGTTGCTATTTAGGGTAAAGGAGTTGCATAGTGATGCTTTTAAAAGCCTGAGGAGACATAATCATGATACATTACCGTTATTAAACAAATAAATATACACGAAAGAGTAAATCAGATTTTTTTTAGATGACTGACTAGAGTATTGCAATAAACGGGTCTTTTATATTTATTTATATGAGTTCGTGCAATTTCGTCCAATATGTGAAAAAAATGTCATGTCTGTATTCATCTCATTTATTCAATATGTGTAATTTCATTCAGTTGTGTGCAACATCCTAATATTTATACCATATATATCTATTTAATCTTATATTATTAGATTTTACTTATGAAAGCAGAGCATTAATGATTATATTCCTGAGCATGACGCAAAGTAATTAGTTTGCACTTCTGAGCTTGAATTCTGATTATTGGCTAAACATTTTGGTTTGTGCCGTCCAGAAAATCATTTAAGCCAAACACATAAAACCCTCAGGACTCAGTGATGGAGTTTGGTGAAGTCCGGCTGGGTTATTAAACCAGCGGTCACATGTGGACCCTCCTGTCCCTCCTCTCTGTGGCCGGGCTGGATGCGCTAGGACCGCGGGGACCAGGGCGCAGACGCAGACGGAACGGGCGCACTTGGGGTTGTTGCTAAAGTGAGTTAGAGTGTGACAAGAGGCAAGCGAGCAAAAACCGCTAGATAGATTCTGGGAATTACACAGAAGCCCACGGAGACCAGCTCATTTTCTTCATCCGAGTGTGTAGTTGCGTATTTTTTACCTCCTCCCGGTTTACTCCAAGTTGCGCTTGAGAGTAAGTTTACGCAGACCTCCGGGATCCGGGAAAACTCTGAAGAAAAAAAGAGCCGCGAGAAAAGTGAGAGAAGTTTGATAATATACTTTTTCTCCTTCTTCACGTAATCAAAGAGATGAAAAAGTGGCTGCTGCTGTGTCTTCTCACTCGTCAATCTCATCGACCCTTGGATTAACTTTTTTTAAAAGGCGAATAACGGTAATTTGGACATTCCCAAGCATCCCCTAAAATGATGTATCTCATATTTCAGTAATTAATAGGACCAGCAACTCTTTAAGACGGAAGACTGCGGCTGTTTCAATGTGTTGAGGACATTTGGATGGACTAACACACTCCTGGGTTGATCTGGACCACAGGGAGTTGTGCGCCCTGGCTGCCATGACATAACGGGACACTTGGAAAACTCCACGCTGCTGAATATTTCTGGAATGAGCGGCTGATGTGTGTTCACTGCTGAGCGGAGCTTCTCTAAGTTTTCCATTCATTCGACACTTGAAACATATTTTTTTCTCCTTGCGCCCCCCTCCTCTGAGAGCTTCATGGTGGAGATATGGGATGACTGGAGGCGGGGGTGCAGCTGAGGTGCGTTCCAGCCGAAGGACAATGTTTGCGCCCGGCGTTGGCATCCCTCTGCTGCCGGGGCGTGTGGTACTGATGCTGCTGCTGCTGCTTGCCGCCTCCGGGCCGAGGCTCTCCCAGGCCTGTCCCGGGCTGCTCGCGTCCACCAGCGGCTGCAGCTGCACGGACGAGCGCTCCAAAGCGCACGGCGCCCAGGCTTTGGGCAGAAGGGTCAGCTGCACCAAGGAGGAGCTGACTGAGCCTCCGGATCCGAGCCTGATGCCCAACAGGACAGTTACTCTGTGAGTCTGACAAGTTTACTGTAACATCAACAAATATAATACCCCCTTAATGACTGTGATCTTCCTTCTTTGGCCTTATGGTGCCATGTGGGTCCTCTGGTTTCAATGATTTTTTGAGGAAAGTGTGTAATCCAATCATATTCGTAGCATTTGCCACAGTCAGTGATTATCATAGGCTGAGGAGACAGACTGTACATGTCTTATTACAGGTTTTAATCAGTGATTGATCAGCTTTGATGTCACAATCCACATACAAATACACAGTTGGAAAAACCAGTCTTCTGATCAGGCCCACACACCCAACACTCTGACCCTGTGACCTTAGCTTTAACTGTATTGAGGACTGGTTGCAGTAATAAGGCTTGTTAGGTCAGGAGTTTACATCTTGATCTAGTTTAACTCTGTAGTGGTGGGCTGAGCGATTGGCTCTCTGTAAAGCATTAAGGAGATCAGTGAGAGGGCAGAGCGACTGTAGCCATCATCGTTGGCCCAGCCTCTTTGACACAACTCTGTCACTTTAAATTTGACTCTCAGCCTCTCTGAGTTCAGCCCCCTTCCTTCTCCCACCACCACCTCCACCCTGTGCACATGGTCCAGCTGACTTGGCCTTGCAAAATGGCTATAAACAGAACCACATTTTGTGCATTTTATGCCCGGCGTTGTGCTTTACTGTTGGGCTGGCGCCTTCTTTTAATACCGCAACACCCCGTCTGACAATCACCTTCGACTGGGGATACAAAAAAAACCAAAACCACTCAGTGGAAACCAGACAGCAACAATTCTGGGCCAGTTCTGTGTGATATTTATTTGTGTGGTTTATCTGCACAAAGCTCACACATCCTCATCAGGGGCCAAAACACACTTATCTTTCATTATGGATGCACTACCAATGTCTCAGTGACACATTTTTTTGGTGGTGTCTTAGTGTTTTCTTCACAGCTGCTCCGAAGAGGTTTCTGATTCCCACAGTGTGTGACTGTGTCTGTGCTCTGAAGTGGGAATGTGCTGCGGGCACATCGGCACAGTGAAAAAACACAACAACACTATGTTCCGCTGCCCCACTGCAGCGAGCATATGAGGTAAAGTAAGGGGATTCATGCCCTGGGAGAGTTAAAGGCATCCAGCGGTCCATTTAGAGGGCCTTATGTTCCTTGCTTAATAAAGACAGGATCCACATCTGGGCAGCACATTGCTGAAAACGAGGTTAAAAAAAAGGACTTGGGCAGCAGTGGTGGAGGTGTTTGAAGATAATCTTCCATCTCTGCACCTATTCATTTTGGTTGAGTTGTGTTTGTACTGATCTTTAGCATCTTGTGACACTTTTAAGAGGCTCTGTATGAGGAGAGCACAGCTCCGCCCGTTGTCCGCCATTTTCTTTACCTTTCCCCGAGAGCTGTGGCGTCTGGAAAGTTCATTTTCCTGAAGATTCGACGAGTTCGTCAAGCGCCCGTGCTCCCATCGCCACTCACGACATTGGCTCCAGATGTGGAATGTAAGAAGTTGTTGATTTTCGTGTTATTCCTGACATTCCATTGGTCCGCTCGGAGACTGCAGACAGTATCCCAGGTGCAGCAGGGGGAGCTTTTCTACATCACCTCGGTCCCTCAACTCACGACCGAACTGCCTGACAGCCCTGCTGCATGCCCTCTCGCCTGGGGCAGCCTGGAGGAATGCTCTCCTTCATGCTGAGCAAGGCTGGAGGACACCAGGCCCGGGCTTCCGGGGCTGCATGCTACGTGTAATGCACAACAGCTGGCCCCTGTGAACATTCCAGCTGAGGCCCCTTAGCCTCATGGGAAATCCCAATGGGGATTTGTTTATTAAAACTATTAGTTGGCTGTTTGTTGTTCTTGCCAGCCGTAAAAGGGGCGACCAGTCACCCCAATATTATCACCTCCTTCTGTGGCATTGCAAGGCCACTGGTTACACTGCTGTGTGACACGATGTACACCGTTTCTCTGATCACTGGTCCAATTATGCATTTGTCTGGGCCTTCGTGCAAGAGCACCAGTCGTCTGTCCCACTTTCCCTCTTTTTCTTTATCTCCAGCTCCCCCTTTTCTCTCCCCTTCCCACCCCCTCTATCATGAGTTCATCCACACGCAGTAACTCTCAACCTAAATATTTAGTCGTCTTGGTAGGAAACTGCCATGTCCAAACTCCTTCCAGATGTGAGCCTGCACAGGCTTGTGTTTTGGCGTAATTATGCACGGCTGCAAAGGAGCTGGATCACTGGGAGAGGAAGAGGAGCGGAAGGGTAGAGAGGCAAAAAAAAGCACCGGTGTCGAGGAGAAAGTACACGAGTGAATGACAGGAATTGGAGAAAAAAAAAGGCCGCAGCGAAGGAGAAAGTTGAGCATGAAGGGTGGAAGAGGTGGGAAGTGGGAACTGAGAGGTGAACCAAAAAAAAAGAGAGAGCAAGCGAGAGGATGGAGGAGGGAGAATGGAGGCTTGGCAGGCGGTTCAGAGGGATGTGCCCCTGGAGACTGAAAATCCCCAGCCCCTGACGAGCAGATCTCCGACATCGGGGTGAGAGGGAGGAGGAGGAGGCAGTGGAGTAACATAGCTTCACTTCCAAAGCATTGCTCCATGTCTCCTTTATTTTTAGTCTTTTGAACCAGTGTCAAAGAAGAACTTTTGTTTTTTTTATCAGTGATGAAATGTGTTCCCGTCTTAGGATGGATATATATCATACACATTCATACCCTGAAAAACACGCCGAGCACTAACTCCTCTCTGTGCTGTGTGACGGCAGCTGTGCTTGTTTGAATGTTTTTAATGGATAACAGACAAATGGAGGGAACGTACAGTGGCAGTTTGTGTGTGAACGTGCTGGTGCTCCGCTGCTTGTGGTTTTTACCCCAGTCTCAACCGCACTCCTCCCTTGGCGTAGTTTGTTGTCGTCGATGTCAGTGACTGATGGCTCTGCAGGCTCAGTGGGTGCCAGGCGAAAATGAGCAGGCCGCACATGCCCGGGGTGCGGGGTCAGCCGTCGACATGATGCCCCCTCAGCTGCGAGACAGTTGCTCCCTGCATGTTTGCACTTGAGCCCAGGATTTAAGATACAAATACTCCGGTGAGGATGGTCATATTTTTATCAGTAAGGGGTTGAGTGTAGGCAAAATGAACAGCTGTAAAATCTGCTCTAAAGTTTGATGAACAAAGGCCAGATCTCAGTTTTAGCTTGTGCTATAAAGCAATAATTAATATACACAACCGCTGTTCTATTCGTTTTCAGATAATAATATTAACACCACTTTCGGCACACCAGCTCCGAAGCTACAGCTGCTGCCAATTAGCATAGCTTAGCATAAAGAATATAAACGGGGACAGCTAGCCAAGTCAGTCTAAAGCAAAAAAAAATCTGTCAATCCCAATTGTAAAGCTCAGTAGTCACAACATTACTGTTTTAACAGAAAGACCACTGTTAGGTGTTAACCCAATTTCTTTATACCAAGCTAAGCTACATTAAGCTACCGGTAAGCTAATTGGCTGGTATTATAGCTTCATATTGAATGGACAAAGACTATAGTGTCCCTAGTGTTTTACTCATCTAACTGTCAGAATGAAAGCTAATAGCAAAGTGTATTTTATAAAACGTACAGCCGTTCCTCCAAATCAGATCTTTAAGTCCTGATCAGGTTAAATCTGTATTTATCAACATGTGAAACAAAATGATTTCAGCTCAAACGTCCCCTTTTCAGTGGCCGTTCAGTTATTTCTGTCTTTTTTAGCAGATAAGCTTCGACATCATGTGAGACTCAGATAAAAGATCCCAAAAATAAATGGACCTTTTTTAAAAAAGTTTTATTATACTTTCCTTGTGTCTTAAATAATTAAAAGAGACAAGATTTACAACACCTTTTTATTAGGTGCGAATATAAAGATGAGCTTAAAAGTAAAAAATGCTTACACTTCTAAGCATTTATTTTGTACAGTGTATTGTTTTATTTTCATTACTTATTTGAATACATTATTAAGGCTCTAATTACCACAGAGTGGTTCATCTAGGTCACTTCATTTGCAACATTTTGGGAATTAAAGTCATACTATTACGAGAATAAAGACACAGTGGGATGGTTCCTGTTATATTAAAAGGGAAATATTAGAAGTGTGTGTTGAAATGAGGAATATAGAGCATCTTTTTTAGTGATACTTTAGAATAGGCTACACAAAATAGGGTAAATACTTCATCATTTGTCACATCAACTCCATCATATCAGAAATGAAAAGATTGTTAATTTAACTTTGTATTTTAGTTAGTGCAGATCACCAAAGTTGAACCAGTCTGGGACAGAAAGTGTTTGGCGGATGAAAGCGCTCTTTTAGTAACAGCATCTGAAGGAGAGGGCGTCCTTGTTGTTACACTTCACCCCACATTTTTCAGATTACTCATTTTTTGGTTCAATTAAATCCAACCATCATGCCGCCTGTGATTGTTTACTCCATCTAAAGAGTCCTCTGTGTCTCAAAGCCAGCTCACCTCTCCAGTATGATCCTCTGGCTACACTATGCATCTGTGTGTGTCTTTAAGCACCATTTTATCTCCTGACTCACTTCGTCGGCCTCTCACTTGTGGCCCATGTGCGGACAGATACCGAGGGGCGAGCAGATGTGTCGGTGGTTTGTGTTGTTTCTGTGAGTCCGTGTGTGTTGAGACAGGAGTACGTAGATGAAAACGTCCCAAACATTCATTTTATCAGCGGGGAGAATTCCAATAGCTGGGTGAGCGCAGACCCCAGGCATTCCTGCAGTGATAGGGTTTATTTATGTGGGGAAAGGTGTTGAGAGGAGAGGGACTGGCTCTCCTCCGCACATGTGAGGTGGGGCAGTGGTCGGCAATAAATCAAAACAGCAAACAAAAGGTCTGACACTGGATACTCTGGGCTTTATGCTGAGCTGCAGCACCTGCCAATGCCACACAAGCTTGGATTTTATTGTGCCCTCTCATGTCAAGATAACACAACCAGAGGGGGTCATCTCCACACCCCTACTGTGCTGCACTGGAGCTGTCCCCCGGTTCAAACAGTGCATGTGTATTTCGTTTATCACCTTGTTGTGTTTGTTGATTAAAAGTCTGCGATGTTTCAAAACTTGGCATAAACACAAAGATGTGTTGTCATAGTAATCTCATATCCCTGAGTGGCTTTCTGTTATTTTAGGCCTTTTTTTACACGGAGCGCTCTTCTTATCTTACTCCAAAAATGCCTGACTTTGACTTTTCGTTGCCAGCGCTAACTTCCCTCTCCCTGTGTTTGACCACAGCGGCTCCCACAGTTCCTGCCCCGGGTAGAAAACACATGGATACAGACAGATATAATGGGCGTCTGTAGTGGGAATGCCTGTGGCTTCAGAGTGTGTGTTTGTGTGTGTGTGTGTGTGTGTGTGTGTGTGTGTGTGTGTGTGTGTGTGTGTGTGTGTGTGTGTGTGCATACTCCCTTGTTCCTGTGATATGCTTACCATTGAATTTACCAATGTAATCTAATCTGAGTACTTTTTGATGATGGTGCATATATATGGGTACATGAACTTTAACGACTCAAAGGAGATTTAAATTAGTTTGCTGCACCGACTGATAACTGACCAATGTCCTAAGGAATTTCGTCAATCTCTCACAATTTTACAAATATATACCATTAAAGGTGCCACTTGTACACACATGCACACATACATATATTTTGTATTTCTGTGTCATGCCAATGCATTTGGTCCATCTCTTTTTGTGAGTCACCCCTAATCTACAAGCACTTAAATCTACTTCAGGTACTACATAAGGGGAGGGGGATGAAGAATTAAAAAGAAGTTAACAAACAAAGAATTATTACATCTATAAACTGACTCGATAAAGAGCTTTTCTAGGCTTCCTCCAGACAACTGGCTGATTGAAATGTTTCACATTTAAATAACCAACTCATCATCATCAGAATATGTAAAGTCAATATATTTTTTTTTGTCTTACAAAACAGAGCATAACACAGTTCACAATAGAAGGGCTATTCACATTCAGACCAATACATCAGACAGATCAGATTAGCTTAATCTTTACTGATAAATTGTCCAGTTTCTTCAGTCAAAAGTAAAATGTAAGTTTGTGCTATGACCAGTAGCGGGTGGTGGTGATCATCATTTTTGCCATGAAGTTCAGCCCTTGTTGTTTTTAATAGATTTAAATCTGCATATGTGGATCAAAGGTCAAGCAGGGACAAAATAGTGAAAAAGTTATCTCTAACTCAAATATACACATTTTATATCTAGTTTATCAATTTAAGTGGTTTAAAACCATCAACAATAACAAATTGTATTTCAAATTTTCTAACTTACTTCAAACCATTTAATGACGATTAGCTCTAACTGTAAATAGAGCCACTACATATCAAAAATCAATACATTACAGTTCTATTGTTCATTGCTTCTTCTATATGAGTCGGTTCACACCCAGTTACATATTTGTGAAATAAAGCAACAGCTTTTATTCAAATCTTAACCACTGGTAAAGGAGACAATTTGTGTGTTTATTCCTTCAGCTGAAATCAAATAAGTATTAAGCATCATATAAAAGCCTTATGATGCAGTAGTTTAGATTAGTGTGACATGAACACAGATCCTCCCAAAAATGTAATGCAAACAATAACAAACACAACCTTCTCACAGATGCTGAAAGCAACACCATCAGAGGATCTGGGGCAGACAGATTTCACCAGCTCTTTGTAAAAGCATCCTGATTAACCAGCAGCCTTTGCTCAGGAGCAGAAAACAGAGGCTGGTTATGAGAACGAACAATGAGACAATGTTCACCAGGCATCCACCACATTCCACTCACTGTCTCAAAAGGCTAAATTCACTAAATTGCCTCATTAAAAGCGTAAAAACACTTTAGACAGTGATTAAACTGACTATTGTGTTCCTGCTGTGCAGCCGTAAACTTTCCAGTTCAGTTTGTCTTGACTTGTCTTTGATTCCAAATATTGCTATAAATTATTGGAGCTTTATGGTAAGGCATCCGTATTTTAACTTGTGTTCTCTGGCTGTTAACATTCAAAGCGTCTAGTTGTTTACTTCTATAAAGTTCACTGTTGTGAGTTGTGTATAAACCGCAAAAGAAACACTTCATGGATGGTTCCTATGCGCAAAACTCCATGAATTGTGTAAAAAGACAAACACAAAGTGGGGGACCTTTCTCTCCAAAGTGTAGATTGTGTTTGTGTGTGAGTCTGTTTGCCTGTGCAGTGTGCACACACATATGGGAAGGGCGTGCATGGCCGCAGCTCTCGAAATAGGCCTCAGTCCTCCCCTCTCTAATTAGAGACATTTCAAAAACCCAAATTTTAATTTTAGACTTTTTGGACCACTTATGCACACACACACACACACACACACACACACACACACACACACACACACACACACACACACAGTTAAACATACGCACTTTCTGTCTAAATAAATCTGATAGGTCACACATTGCATCTAAATCCACACCCACACACACACACACAGCCACAAACCACAGAGCCTTACTCCCGGCCTGGTAACCGAGCACAATGCAGTGTACTCTATAATAAGTGGTTGCACATATCAAATGCAGCAGAACACTCCCCATATATCGCCTCAAGTCAGGAAACTATGATAATAAAGCCAAGTAATGCAAGATTCTCTACAAACAATAAATCACTGAACTCATATATTTTGACTCTTTAGCTCAGCAAGTATCTGTTTCGCTCCTAATGTGGCTTCTCGCGCCCTCTCTTCTCGATTTGATGACTGTTATGTGAAAATCTGCGTTTTTCACATAATTGGTTCACAGAAAATATTTTACATGCAATTACATGGATGCTCCGTTCTATGACAGGCAGTAAATGGGGCTTGTAGCTTGGCAGCCACTGGGGAACAGCTGCCTCTGGTGGGCCGGGCACAATGGGCACATTCACATCTTGACATGCATTTGCTGCTAAAGTGCTTGTTGTGCTCGAGGGCATTTCGTCTCTCTGTTACTCTCAGTGCCGTGACAAGCTCAGGGTGCAAGGGTGCTCATGGGACCAATGGCTCAGGTGGCTCTCCCATCTTTTATTTTAGAAGCAAAGGGTTAAGCCATTTGGACATCACCGAGCCGCTGAACAGTCTGGGGGCCTCTTATAGAGTACTTATTGTAACAAAGATGACACAGCCACCTCTCAGCCGGAGAGATCTTTTCCCTTTCGCTCTCTTTCATTCCTCCTGCCTCAGCCTTCCTCTCCTCTCCCCCGTCTCCGAGCATGAGACTAACGGAGAGATGAGGGTTGGGTTAAGCTGATGCAAACACAAATATTGTCTACTATCAAAAGCCACTGTGCACAGTCACCAAAAATGTCATCCACTTGGATTATATTCAAAGCATAAAATGTGCAATAATATTTATAATACTGTCATGATCGAGCCAGCACAGTCACAAATGCATAAATAACAATCCAAACGCGTTCAAACCAGCTCCACCACATTCATTATGCTGGGGTTTGGTGATGCACTGACAAATACAACGTTTTTTCCACAGCCCACTTGCTCAAATTTCCTAATATGACAATTTACTTTTACTAAAAGATATGCACACAAAAAAGCCACAATCGGGCTAGCCAAACCTCAGACATCAGAGACAGAATTAAACAAAAAAATTTAACACAAACTTTTTATCTAAATTCAACCATATTACTTCTCGACTTTGAGTGACACACAGAGGCTGGAAATTACAGAAATGCCACTCAAACAACTGAAAATTACTCAGGATGCAGGCAACTGTGAAAAGCACTTTTTAAAGTTATTTGTCCATTCTGGGCTACTGTAGAATAATTGTTGTAACATGGCAGACTTTTGGGAAATGTAAAGGGATCGTTCTAAGGTAATGAAAACACATAAATTCTTATTTCTGGATGATCATACACAAACTAAGAAAATATTTTTTATTATTTAGTTCTGCTCATTGATCCCCTAAAGCCTACAAACACACACACACACACGCACACACACACACACACACACACACACACACACACACACACACACACACACACACACACACACACACACACACACACACACACACACACACACTCACACTCACACACACCCACACACACGTGACATGTCCTGACCCAGAATTCACTAATGAAGGTCCATACCAGTTACTGCTGCGACAGGAGCCCCTACTCAGCAAGAGGTTGCGTGTACCATATGTGCGTGATAGTGTAAAATGCATTGACAAATTAGAATGGCACTCAGAACACATACCTCCGCCAAGACACAACTGTCTCTTTACATTAAATCATGCTCCATCAAATATAGACGTATACTGTAGATATCAGGTCCTTAAATATGTTCCAAGGGAATATTTTCCCTGGGAAAAACTAAGAAAATTTTAAAAGCTTGATCGCTTCATGTTAAAGAAGGTGATGAAAAAATGACTGGATCAGGGTCTACACCTATATTGTGTGGTTTCTTCCCTGACCCATATCACATCCATCAATAAGGTCTGGTGGTAATCTGTCCAGTTGTGTTTGCGTTATCTTGTCAACAAACAAACAAACAAACAAACAAACAAACAAACAGTCATGGGTGAAAACAACCATGGCGCTGGTAACACAAAGTGACAAATGTGAATTATCTATCACTGAAAACATATTCAAGAAGTTTCTATTCCACACAATAATATCTCACATGTAATTTTGACATTGAAGTCAAGTAAATCGTTTTTATGATTGATGCCTGAAGAAATACCTCTCTTCATCTGAATTAACCAATTGCCGCAAATTCCACTAATCAGCTTGAAGCACAGGTATGATGTTATTCTGAGCTCGTAACTCTGAGACTGTGTGATTTGAGGCCAGCTCCGTGTCTGTGAGGTTAAACTCTAACGTAATGTCGTTCTGTAATGGCTGTTGATCTATTGGACTTGGCATGTTGGGGAGGGGGAGGGGGGGGGGACGCGGCCTTGGAAAACCTGGTAACAGCCAAATTAAGTAATACCGTTTTTAATCCATCTTTTGGTTCAACCACAATATTTTGTAGATCCACTGCGTCTGATCTCATTACTCCGAGCGCCGTGTGTGTGATGTGTATATAAAGAGAAACGCTGCCATGTTCACTTACTGCTCTGCCAAGTCCTGAACTGCCAATGCGCCAGAAATGCAACTCTGGCAAGCAGCAGCTACTCAAATGGAAAAGTAGAGAGGAGAAATTAAAAAGAAAAAAACACTGATGATCTTTTGCAGAACGTTCTCAGCTACAGAATGCTCACACAATGCCATGCTGTGTGAAAGTGGATAATCGTATTCTTTCAGCAGAATTTAATTACCTCTAAGGAAAATTGCCTCAAGGGCGAGATTACGCTTTTCTTTATATGAACTTTTGCGCTGCTGTGAGTGACACAGACCAGCGTGTGCACACTCAAGTCAGCGCGCTTATTAAACCGGCTTTAATTCTATAATGACGCTCCGAGATTGCTCATTGAAAATCACTCTCATTATCTGGCTCCGATTGGTCTCTGATTTAGGACTGGATTCGTGGCACGTTACCAATTTCTTTCAAAGGTTCTTGTGTTTCACCTCGCGTGTGGGCCTCGAGGGTAGGAGACCTATCCAGAGTTAAATGATGTTTACACGGCGGCCCACTGGCTTCTTTTGACTCTCTGTATTGAAGTGAATCTGTCCCTTGGACGCTATAGTTCATCACTCGGGATGAGCTGGAGCTTCAGATCAGCGCCCTGTGTCTCAGCATCCAGTCATTGTGCAGCAGCTCCAGGTGTTTTCAGGGTGATGCTGCAGAAACAAAGAAAAAAAGTATATAGTCCTACAAAAGTAATGAGGGCGAGCAGCTTAGCCTTCTGATGATTTCTTATTAAATCTAAATCCGTCTTAAGATCCCTTTTTTGTTCCTGTGAGGGGGTTTTCAGCCACATAGAGCTCCCTGTCTAAGTCCAGCATGCCAAAATATTTGGATCAGCACTTTTTCACTCAAATGCATCTCATTCATGTCCTGCACTGAATGCCAAACTAGGATGAAGCATTTCCTGTATGCATAAAAAGTACAGAAGCTTTAAGTGTGTCTAACCAGAGAAGTGGGATGAAGGGGGGCAAAGATATTGACTGTACTTCCAGTGAGAACTGACTGCACACAAGACATCTTGTTGTGTGTTTGGGTTTATTCTAGCTGTGGTTAGGACAGGATATAGAAGGATGTGTTCTCCCCTCTACGTCCATCATTTCTGCACCAGGTTGTGATGTGGAAATCTGAAAGGACTCCGTTCAGCCGCTGCTCCCTGTGTCGGTACTGCCCACCTCACATCAGGCCTTTACAGCTGCAGCACAGAGAATGTTCCTCACTCAGAAGGATTGGTTGACAATGACGCAATAAACAAAAGCAGCTGTAGAAAGGCATCAGATAGACAGTTATTGTTAACAGTACACACAGGTAACACCCCACACACACACACACACATAATGGACCTGAGGCATGTTACTGCCATCCAGTGAAGAGTCAAGGGGTAAGAGCAGAAGTAAATCAGTGAGCAAATAGGATTTGCGACGTGCTGTCCTGCCCCTGTGTGGCCCTCAAAGGCTCTGTGGGTTGAAGAAGCAAATTGAGCAAACCAACAAAGTGAGTGGCATGGTGCAGGGAGGAGCTGCTGCGGTTTACTAGACAAGACTCTTTGTAAGGCTTTTACTTTTTCACACTCCAGCACACAACAAGGAAACCTTGAACTGACGCTGCAGAGAGGCTCTTGGATTGAAACATAAGGGATTGTAGGATTGTAGTAGCAATATGTTATATTTGAAATGAATGGAAATGACCACAAAACCCGCAGCATTTCTCAATGTGCTTCTGTAAATCCACACTCTATGCTACTAATACTTAAAGTTTACTTTGCCAACAGTGTATTTGTTTGGATAGATCTCTGCCAACATCTGGGTTAACGGGTTGAGAGGGATTTTTCATCCGTTTAGAAAACCACTTTCAATATATGTGAAAAGATTACATTGTTCTACAATATGTCCACTAAAATTCGTGACTCCTTTAAATGACCTGCAGGCTTTTCAGAGTACCTTTGAGGCTTTTCATAAATTATCTCCTCATCATTTCTTTTGAACATAGACCAAACGTTAATTCAGAAATGTGATCTCATCACAATAACCTAAGTCAGTAAATAATGGAAAGTGTGACCTGTAATAGATTGTAAGTTATTTTTCAAATGCCAAAGGATCCTTTGATCCGTTGGCATTGGATTTGCAGTAAAATAGAAATTGTAAAATTAAAAAAAGGAAAAGTATACATCAAAACGACACATCCCATAATCCATGGTCACAACGAGCTTCCACGATCAGAGTTAGTGTAGCACTTGATGTTGTGAATAAAACACGTTTTTTCTCAAGACGCAGTTAATATTGTATGGACTTGTGGATGCTTCACGAGCGTGTTACATCATTTTTACTTTCATAAACAAACTCTTGAGCTCTACTTGTACAATGAAGCTAATGTTTTGTTTGAAGCAAATATGTAGCATACATATTGAATACAGAGCAAAACTTTCCATCTGCACAGGAACAACTTGTATTTTAGGTGGAAATTAGGTTTATCTCTGTTAAAAACACCATCAGTTGCTTTATTTTTAACCTTGGTTATGTATTAATTTCCATTTCAGGCTTAAAGGCACTAGAAGAGAGTAGAGCATGAAGAGAAGTGGTTGTATACATGTGTTTTTGTGTGTGACCCTGGATAACTTCTATGCAACATGTGAATGCTCTGCACAGCGGAAGCCGGCTCCTGTGCTTCTGTTTGACCCGACTCTTCGTACGTGACCCCGAGTGTTTTGATCTTCATGTAAATGAATTAGATGAGAGGCTTTAATGGGATGCTGGAGCTTGACATGTGGCCCTGTTTTCTTGTTGCGTTGATTAGACGGATTCAATTAGCCCGTCGGATTTCACTGAAGCCTTTGTGGCCTGAAAGAGTAAAGTGAATGAGGGATACCATCCAAGATGTCTGGACTAAGTTAGCACTCTGCATTATACAGCGTATTGTTCAGAAGAGCAGATTAACTCAATCTGCCATCTGATCTGTCACTGAGGACAAGTAAACAAGCCACTCATGTACAGTAAATGAAACCGTACGGAGCGGACATTGGGTCTGCTGGTAGCTTGGACCTCCATGATTAAGAAGCTGCTCATGTTCTGTGCTTGTAAAGCTCTGTTAACTTTTGTGAACAGCAGTGATGAAGAGATGTTACTCCTCAGCTGTCACCTGCCTCTGGTCACTGCTCCGTCCGTCCAGGAAGTGCTCTCTCTACAACCCCTGAACTCTGGAACCGGTTTCTGAATAAACAGCTAATTGGCTGGGTTTCCTGTTTAGCCTGATGGGAACACAGACTATTTCTGTCTGTTTACAGAGTTCTGCCTCTGTCTCTCTTTCTCAGAGTCGTACTCTCTGCATTGTTCACGAAAGAACAATGTCCGTCTCTACAACTGTGCTACAAACATCTGACTTCGAGGGGTTACACAGTAGAGCACAGCCTCTGTAGACTTCCCTGCATTCCTGGAAATCTGCACCTTTAGTTGTCTGTGTGAACAACATCAGCTTTTAAATCCCAGTGTACAGAGGAACAAGCTAATATTGTGTTGTAATGACTTAACCTGAGAGATATGAGGTTTATTTTGTTTTTGTGATCTCCAAGTGCACATGGAGATAACACACAAACACATCTGAATAGAACTATACAAAAGGTCCAATTTTGTTCGCACGCACTTGTACACATTCAAGCGCACCCAGACCCAACATACACAAGAATCTGACTAATCGTTTTTTTTCTGCATAATAAGCTTAGTCAAAAAGGAACTATCTGTATCTAAACTGTCTGTGTTGAATTAAATGGTTTGCTTCTTTGCCAGATGTGACTTTCTCCTCTCCTATCTGTATTGAATTATTCAGGCAGTTCCGGATCTTCTGTAGCTTTCATCTCGGGCCTGCATCCAGTTATAGAAGAGATATTGTGCCCAAAGTCTAGTGAGAGACCTTAAGGTCCTGGAGTCAAAGGTTCATACGCAGGCTACGGCACGAGAGGACTGTGCTCGTTAAACTTGCACGCTAAAAATGCTGTGACACAATAATGGATTTATTTCATTGATTCTGTGTTGATTATTGAACATGACATATTTGAGTTTAGTTTATTGTTTACAGTTAGAAATTAGTCTCTGATCTGCAATGGCATCTGTTTTCAAGGCTCCATTTTTGGACATTGGTTTAGATTCTTAGATAGTAATAATACTTTCTCAGAACAACTTAAAATACAAATTATTGAGGCATAGAACAGCTCAGTAAAACCATCAGAAAAGCTTTGGTTTGGTCATTATCTGTGATCTTGATTGATGCCCAATTTAAATAAATATGTCTTTGGTTTTCAACCGGAGCATGAGATGATTTACCCTTAAAGTTGTGTTCGCTTTTGTGACAAACTTTTCTGCCTTCAGATGTTGTGGCTGTGAGCAAAGCTATCGAGGTGAAGAAGTGAGTCAGGCCAGTTTGTCCCTATATACCAAGACTAGATGATTAAATCAGGTCATTAACTGAGCTGGAAGGCGCAGCCTGAAGGCAGTGTTTTTATTGATGTGGCAGGAAATAGGGGGGGCCGACTGCTGCTGAATCTGTAAATCTCACAGACTGTTCACAGTCAGCTCCCATTTTTAAAGGAGCACACACAGCTCCACTCTCTCGATTCGGAACACACTTAATGTTGCAAACAGCCCATTAAGCGCCATGTGGTAGGAGCGAAGATGACGTGAAACTGAAGGGTGTGTTAATGATGATGGGCTGATGCCAGCATTAGGGCACTGGCTGTACCCTGATCTTTTCCTGGGCAGACTTGGGCAGCGGACACAGAGCTATGAATATTCAACACTGTCTCCTGGATATTATCTTTATACACAACAAATTAGCAAAAGCAGAGTAAATCCTGGTCTTGGTTTAATATTGACAAAGTCCACACTGAGTTGAAGCACAGGGATGCATTGGGTTTTTCAATATAACAAAAGCAGAGACGTTTCCTAACCTTTCCCAAGTGCATAAGTGGACTAAACCTAATAACACATGTGATGCACAGTATAAACCCCGGCCTCTGGAGTCAGCGTTTTGTGCTTTGTAGGCCCGACCATCCTGCCTGAACTACTCCCTATTTTGTGCAAGAACATTGCACTTCCTGAACTGGAAAAAAAAACAACCTTAGTAAATATATCTCGGTAGCAGGTTTATTTCCTCTAAAGGATATTTGGCAAAGTGCATTAGTATGCAACATAAACATATTTTGGAGGACACTGGGAACATTCTATTGGTCTCAAACACAGATGTGCATGTTATTTTCTGACACACTACTTTATGGCTCTTATAAGAAAATAATAACCCGACTGTAGTAATGTAGCCCTGTTTCAGTGTTATTTTCAATTCAATAGCAAAAACAAGTCGCATTCATCCAACCACACACACATTCAAATAGCACTTCTATGTGCAACAACTTTTTACATCAAACACAATTCAGCACAGTCCACAGGGAAATTTCGGGTTCAGTATCTTTCCCAAGCAACCTTCAGAATAGAGACTGTAGGTAAGAATCAAACTACTGACCTGTTGCTGAGTGCAAGGAAGCTTGAATGTTTGTGAAAAAGCAAAGCAGAGGTTACCCTCCAGTTGGACAGAGTCATGCTCAATGTTTCTCTGTGCTTCCAGTCTTTATGCTAACAGACATGAGCCTGGTATTGATCTTCTTGTCTTAATCTTGGCAAGACAATTGGTTTATTCCCCAAGAAACTCAACAACTTGTATTGAGAGATATCATCTTTGCTAAAGTGTGTCCTTACACTGACTCTGACAATGGTCCCTCAGAGCAGAGTGATTGCTGTAACTATCCAATGTTCCCCCTGTCAGAGAGGCCATCTGAAGCTCACATCCAGTGTGTGCTGCAGCCCTATGCCCTCTGCTCTGATAAGAACCCCTTAAGCCAAGGGATTCGTCACTATGGAAAGAGCCAATTAACATGGTCTGTGCCGCCATTCGTTTGATGTGGAGAGAAATCCTTTTGATGTAAAAATGTATGCGAAATGGTTATCAAGATTACAGCTTCCCTCCTAATCTTGATGTTCCTTTTCTTGTCTTTACCATTAATTGGAAACATCTTTGGCAAATGTTTCTGCTCAGGCTAATCTTTTGTGCGACTTCAGGCCCGAGTGGTCAGTTTGACTCTTGTCACCCTCATGACCCCCTCGACATGTGCTTGGTTCAACCTGAACTCTGGGTCTGGTGGGAAACTAATGTCTAAGATAGTATTTTAGCACGTTTGAGTTTGGCATTCTAAAATGTGCTTTTATTTATTATCAGTTGTATATTTTTAACAATACTGTATGTTGTGTTTTTAACAGGATAATGAGTCACAACAAAATTCGAGTTCTGAAGAATGGATCCTTCTTTGGACTCTACGCTCTGGAAAAGCTGTGAGTAGCCTATTTCTTATCATGCTTGATTATTTTTGCACCTTGACAGATGCAAAGGTGTCATATTTATTCTTTCCATTAGATTTATGGGATGCATATATGTGGGAGCTGATATTTAGTATGTCTTGGCGTTTGCAGAGCAATAGACAGTGAATCAGTGAGATCTGAGAAGCTCTGTGGGCTTCTATCCAGCAGGGAGGATGATACAGTCAGACTGGCTTTCACAAAGTTATGTTGAATGTCCACATAATTACACTTCAGAGCTTCATTATCAGGTAAGCCCCACTCCACATGAACCGCAGGACAAGATAAGGGAGATCTCTGGGAGGAGGTGCATGTTGGCAGCTTGGCCAGAGGCTCACAGACAGTCTGGCCCTCCTTCGCAGCATTGTAATCTCTCTGAATGGGGTGTGAGACAGATGATAGACAAAATCTTTCTTTTCCTGCAGAGCAGCCTCAGTGACAAACGGGAAAGCAACCATAGTGAATATGTCGCCTGACACAACGCTTTGTTATTATTAAATATCACAACAATTAGATCCATGGTTCCGACATTCATGGTCCTCACATAACCGATCATGTCACTATGAGGCTGAACGTTTGGGTTTTTTATTGTCTGGACAGTTATTAGGATGGTCATGACATTGAGTAGCCTACAGATGTGCATGGTCTCCAAGGGATGAATTACATTCAGAATCAAAAGTTAGTTTTTGGTCAAATGTTTCAATCCGCATGTTAGATGTGTCATTGTGAGAATGACCCAACATTGCTGACACATGCTAACATTTAGCTCGCTCTGTCTGGTCTAGGGAAAAGATTCAGGTGATTCAAAGTAAAATTGTTCAGAAATAATGGAAGCTTAATTGTTTTCTTTTCTATATTTTAGGGGGCTCTCTCTCCTACCTTGTTTGGTCCATATCTTCAGACTTTATAGTTTAGAACAAACCAAAATAATAAACCATGGTTCAGATGATTTGCAGTTTGAAGTTTTTCAGATAGTTTGGACTTTTGGCCGATTACATAAAGTTTGGACACTGGAAGCGTGATTGATGCAGTCATTGCTTCCGATGATATAATGTTTAGGACATTCATTTTGCTAGTAGTAATATCGCAATGATATTAAAGTAGAAATATTATAAGCAAAATAATCCAATTCAATCATTTTCCTCATTCAAATGGTAAACTACTTACTCTTTTACTTTGCACCTTATTCTAAAAGGTTGGTGAACATGATAGCCTAATTGAAACTACAGCAAGGCCAGACAAATGCCCATCCACAAACCAATCAATGTCAAGTTTGGGAGGTACACAGGACCTACTTATATCACTCAAATGAATTTGGTCAACTCCCTAAATAACAATGTGAAACTGAAACTATTGTAACAATGACATGAATCTTGATTCGGACCATGGTCTGGACTTTCTGGTGTGAAATCGCCTGTAGGCTGATTTTAGTCATCATGGTCTAGACTTGTGTTTTCCAGCTACTCCTGGCTCCTCTGATTCTCTCTTGTGAGAACTGCATCTAGTTTGTTTCCCAGACATTAAATTCCATTGCAAGGTGTGCTAGCATCCTAGTAAAGCTTTTATAGTGTGCTGGTAGCTAACTACGCACATGGAGAAAGCCGTAGTCTGCATACAGTCTGGCAGACATACTTGTTTTGTCAGAGGGTGGTATGAGTATGCTGAAGGGATATTAGTTCCACATGCCACTCGGTTCTGCCACCCATGAAGCTAACTGGCTTCTCAAACATGTTGAAAGAAAAATATGGTAATTTGCAGCAGTTGTTACCTTATTAGTAGCTACTGGCACTCACAGCAGATGTACCAGTCAAGAACAAAAAAGGCACATTTTGCTGTACTTGCTGTTTTCATGTCTTGCATGAGAGTGACATAGGTGAACAGATTTAAGGCCAAAGTTCTTAGCTTGTACCTCAGCTGTCTGTCTTGCACCGAAGACGCTGATAAAGCTGTTGGCGATGATGAAGTTGATTATGAAGATGCTATATAGATATCTTACATCTAAAACTGCTTGGGTGGAAGTGATAATAAAGGAAAGCCAAAGTAAATCTGTTGGCTGATGTGATGATGTAAAATGAGCTGAATGTTTGTTTTTGTAAGTGTGGACAAGATTCCCTGTTGTGCTGTAGGGTCGGTGGGTCGGGTAACCTGAGCTGACCCGCTAACAGGCCCTCGTACCTGAAGCAGTGATAAAACTAGCAGGGGGCAACAAGGGTGGAGCTTTCTTGGAGGCTCATAGCTACAAAACCTGGGGGGGGAGGGGGGAAGAGGGAAGAGTGCAGACAACTAACACTCACACTTGTGCTCCACAGAGGGAGATGTGAGGAGAGGACGTAGCGTAAATCACGCAGGCCTCATTTCACTCCTCTGCCTCAGCCTCCGCTGGCTCTCTGACACACCGCGGTGGAGGTCTGTTCCCTCACGCTGACGTCTTCAACCTTTAATTGAGCCCTGCACAGCTTATAATTACATCTGAGCTCATGGGAAAATTGCTGTCTGATGTGAAAAATGCCACATTGAAATTCACCGTTGCTGTGATGGAGGGGTTTGAAGGGATGGACTCAGATGTGAGGTTGCACTAAAAGTTTGGATCAGAGTCCTTGTCAATGTGAAACTGTGAGATGTGAGTTTTGCCTCTTTTCAGCCTGTCACCGCTCTCCAGGTCTCCTCATTGTTTCCAGTGTGTTGTCTACATGTGCTTGTCATTTGGAGCAGTAGTGAACAGTTACTCATATTATGTGGTCAGTGCTGTAATCAGAGGGCGGCCCACTAGGGCTGAGTAAACACACAAAAGGGAATTACACTGCATCTCTTCCCCTACGAGACAAGGATAAACACAGTCTGCTCCCCTGACTGCAGACACACACAGACACACACACAGACACACAATTTAGCTCGATCTCCATTGTGACTTCAGTGTAAGTGTTTTTCCTAGTATGGGCACCTTCCCTTCTTGTCCAGTCATTTGAAATGGCTCTGCTAACTCTCTGTGCAGACGCACACTCACACCGGTACACTCACACCAGACATGTATTCAGAGCTGAATGCAGTCTGATCTGCTGTTGTCATTGGGAGAATACGGCTCTGAGGCAGGCCACCCTCCTCTAGGCCCATGGGCCAGACAGTGCAGCGATCTACACAGTTAGCCCTTTCATTGGGACAAACCTCCCCAAAGCCACTATTGCCTTCATAACCTGCCAAACCACCCAAGTGCAGAGGAGCAATTTAGCCTTGTTTGTTTTTGCCCTCTTACTGGACTACTATGTTTTTGTAGCTCTTTTAAACAGACCTGCCATCCAACAGCTACATTTGGGTCTTGGAATACCTTATTTCTTTCCAGCTTTTGGATGGAACACCAGCTGAATCATACCTTTCTTCTGTGGTGTCGCCCACCATATGCAAAGTAGGTCACATTAGTATACCACTGGGGCTCTGGTACTGTACGTATCCACCTTTCCGGCTACCTCCACCTCTGTGCACACCCTTTCTGATGGAAGCTGACGCTGGCGGCCCTGCTAACGAGCCGGGACCTTTATGAGTTGTGGACAGATCCCAGCGGCCTGTCCTGCGCTGATTTGAGGCAAGGTAATGAGAATAATGAGCAAAGAGGGCCGAGGCAGTCTGGCTCTTGTCCAGCTGGGCCCCACTGCACCATGGGACACAGGACAGACAGACAGGGCACAAGGGGCCCTCATTACCAGGTCGGCTGACCCTACGGGGAGAGAGGGAGTGGAGAGTGGAGAGTGAGAGCAGAGGGCAGCGGCGGTGATGGATGAGGGAGCAGCGGGACGCTCGCAGTGGACAGGTCTGAAAGGCAGGAGTGAGGCTTGTGGTTAAAACCGGTTAGAGGCTTGAGGTGTTGGCAGCACGATAGACTTTGTCAACAAGAGAGTCTGAAAATGACTCCTACAGTGTCAATGAAGTGACGGGAACTTTAGTTGTAAGCACATGCACGTAGAGTTAGCACAGGAAATATCACACCAGATTACTAAGAAACTTCCTGTTGACTCAGAACAACTTGGTTCAAGAGCAGGAAATAAGGAGTTTCTTGTGATTTATGGCTGTAGAGCAATATGAATTAAAGGGAAGTTTGCATAGAAAGCGGTGACCAATAAGTCGCACAGTGCAAGAGAATGTGCAGATATGTTTAGAAAAGTGTCTGTCTGCATGATGGAAAATATACACCCTGTTATCACATTATGGTTACGAAACGCCTGGGCCCATGTATCACTCTTTGACTTGATGGTATCTGTTTTACAAAAGGGGAGACGGGCCACTTGCTCTCCGCCTCAGCCTCTCTGAAACCAACATTGAAATCGCCTCTGCCATACTGAGCAGCTGGGGTTAGGATGCAGTCCAACTTAAACAACTTCACCATCTGACACAGGGGAAGTGGAGCCGAGATGGCTAAAGATGGTATGGTGGCTGGAGAGAGAGGAAGAGGGAGGGAGGGAGGGAGGGAGGGAGGGAGGGGAAGCACACTCCTGCAGTTTGTCCTATATAAATCTGAGGTTGTTTCCTTAGTGGGGAGATTAACATTATTTCCACACAGGCTAAGCAAATTACCTTGATGAGTGGGAACAAAGCAGAGGTGGGCAGCACTATAGCACATAAAAACAGTGGAGAATGTGCTTACATGGCAAGGAGTCCCTCTGTCTAGACCAGTGTGGGTAAGACAACGTTCAGATTGTACCGGCCCACCACTCTGAAGACAACTAAAGGCCATCTGAGGAGGTCGCACATGCGAGTCTCATTTTTCACTCAGAAAAATGAACATTTGGGTAAGTATGTTTTCCCCCACACGCCACCGAGTGCCCCCCTGCTTAGGCAACTCTCACCTAATGAGAGTGCATGACATTCAGGGGTGGAATGGGTGAGGAAGGGGTTAAGCGTGCTGGAGAGTGGAAACAGAAAGTGCTGCTGCTGGAGTTGATAGACTCCAGATGTGTCTTTCAGATAAACTGAAGGAACGGGGTGTGTTTGTATTGCAAGCCCAGCTCAGTCATGGCTCTGGGGGTTTATTGAAACAGCGAGCGAGCCCCCTCATAAGCCCATTACCAAATCGTGCATTTTATACGCCAGTAACTCTCGAGCACACTCGTTCGACAAACTTGATATGGTTTCAATGGCGTTTTCCTCCGGAGGAACTTGAGCTTTCTCTGGACTTTCTTCCCCCCACTTCCGTTTGTGTTCCTTTTCTGCTTTATTTTTGCATCTCCCCTCTCCCAGCTCACTGGGTCTCTGTTCCTCCTCCTTCTCACTCTCTATGAGCTGTAGTCCACCTACTGGCTGAAAATTCCTTCATGTACATGAGAAAATGTCCATAATTTCATAATTTGAGTGACAAGTTAACTTGGATTCCCCATACCGATGTTATTATAGGTTTTTCAGCTCAAATGACTCAGTTTATGTTGTATCATAATCATAATCAGTAGTGAACAAATTTGCACTATACAATCTATTCTCTATTACTACATAGAGAACTTCTAACCCTGAGAAACTAACATGATCATAATTCTGATAAACAGCCGTTATAATCCACTTTATGTTGCATTAAAACCATGAACTGAGATTGATGTTTATGGCTGTGCATGCCAGTAGATGAAAATCCAGAGTGGACATCGCCCCCTTCTTTCAGCTGCTCCAAAACTCAGGACTAAAGTCAATAAAAGGCCGTGGTTCCAGAGTTTTCCTTGGCAGGATGCTCCCCAGCTCCTCTTGCTGCACACTATAGAAACATATAATCAACTGAGGAAATTTTACCCTTCAAATAAAAATCTATATTGCCATTTTTGTACATCCCACTAACGGTTGTGCAACTGGATCCACAGTTTATGTTACTGTCAGTCATGAGCAGTAAACCACAGTACGGTGTACGATCAATTATTGTCCAGGTCCGAAGGAAATATTCGAACCCTCTTTAGCCAACACCTCCATTACAGGCCTGAAAATAATGTACCGCAAATAAAAGGGTAGTGCGCTTTCGTTTTGGTTACAGACATGAATACAGATGGTCTCTTTTGAAAGGTTTTTATATACCCCAAAGCCCAGAATGACTATAAGAAAGATACAGAGGTACAAACATTGTAGAAATTCCTGTATGGAAACAATAATGGTTACACTCCTTGTTAGTATAGAGGATAGTATCCCCGCCTGTCATGCGGTAGACTGGGGTTCAATTCCCTGACGGGCAGGTCAAACTTTTTGATTCTCGTCGTCCTGGGTCTGTACCCTCGGGGTGAATGCACTTAATGTAAGTCACTTTGGATAAATGCTTCAGCTAAATTAAATGTAATGTAATGTCTAAAACAATTCTGTGTGAACAGCTTTGGCAGTGATGTAGGTGATACTTAATGTTTGGTACTGAAACTTTCAAACAATGTTTAAATTGTCAAGGTTGTGTGCAGACTGAGTCCAGTACAAACCAAAACACACCAAAAGTATCACCACCAAGGCCATAGCATCCCACTGATGCATTTTAAAATGTTAAGTATGTGTCCAGTGGTTTAATCTTTGTGACAGCGGTTTAATGAATATAATACTTAATGTCTATTTATGCTCCTATAGCTTCATCAAAGCAGTCCGTTTCCTGACGAAGGCAGACAAACGTTGATTAGGTATATCCAATCTGAGAGGAACCAGGAAAAAAAGTAAAGAAAATAATCTGGGGAAGGGGCAGCAAAGCAGGAAATTAGTAGAAAAACAAGAGCTCGGCAGATCCTGGTTTCCTGTTTTTGGGGGAAGGCAGGAGTACGTTTGGGGCCTGTGTTACAGAGACCCCATTGTGAGCAAGTGTGTTGAGGAGTAGGGAGGTGGGGTCTGCGGGGCCGTACACAGGGACAATTTTGCTCAGTACTGAATCCCACCTGCCCCTCCCTGAAGAGGAAAGCTAGCTAGTAAAGAAAAGGAGAAAAAGGAAACTGTAAAAATAAACGAGCAAGGGCCTTTACGAGAGAAGCCAACTAGACAGGAAATGACATGCGGCACAAAAATGGTCTCCACTGACCTCTGCCAGGAGCCAAGGTGCTAGTTAACCCCCACCCCCCCCTCCATTGTTTTTTCCAACACAACTTTAATCTAGGGACTTATTTATTTGTTCTATCTTCAGGCAGTTGCTTATATTGTTCTGCATTAAAAGACATGTGCAATTGGATTATAGAAATTGGCCTTTCAATACCATGTCAGTCAATAAATATAAGAAAAAGAAACAGGGACGGGAAATTCTTGATTCCAGTCTGGTGATAATGAGTGGCCATTCCCTGGCTTCAGTCATTTTCCCAGCTCCCTCCGGGGCCCAAACAATGTCAGTGGAGCACTCCAGTCCCTGCCGCTGTGCTCCTGATAATGGAGCACTCCATGTCTGGAGCGCTTTACAGAACATGTCTTCATTATTACCCTCTCGGTGCCCTACAAGCACGTCGCTCCTCTCCAGCCTGCATGGGGCCCAGGTGCTCATCTCTTATACCCACAGAGAAATTACTCTTCAGAATGGCGGAGGACTAGCCCCATTGATCAGGAGGAGTTGGTGAACAAGAAAAAGACATTCTTAATGGCAGCGGCTGGTGTTAGGCCCACTGGTAGCAGACAATGGCCCCTTTTGAGCCGCGAGCGAGCTTGAGTCTGTCTTAACCCAATCACACAGACCACATGTGGTGAAGGGGATAAAGCAACACACTCCCAAGGTTACAAAGCATAACTCAAAGAGAAAAGCCATATTCATAATAACACCGTGTCACCACCAATCATGTAGCTTTTCTTGAAGAACGACATGCTACCACTGTGTAAGATAATGACAAGTAATAGCTACAAGTTGCAGCTTTTAACATTTTCAACAATGATATTTTCTGAGCGAACACGAGGCTTTGAAGCATTATTATCTCTACTATTATCCTCTTGCCTGGTGACAGCTGTTGTCATCAGAGTCAAGGCCACTGAGCTGTGAAGCTGCGCTCCAGAGGCCACGCCGACAAGTCATCGCCTGAGTATGAGGCCCGCGCTGCAGTCTGCCTTGTGCTGTATATCTGAGATAAAGTTGGAAACAAATCTGGAAGTGTGGACAAGTGGCGAGGGGCTGCAGCTGAGATTAAGCCTGGATTATGTTGGTGAATGAGAGCTGACGTTTGAACTGCAGCAGGGCTCAGCACTTGGCCGGGGCTTCAAATGCTGTCGACTCTGGTGAGCTCCTTCAAATTCCCCAGCTTGGTGATAAGAGAGTGTATCAGAGGTAGTGACCTGTTGACACACGCAGCACTGTGCACTTACCAGGCGGGTTGGAATACGCAGCGGTTTGACGTGTGTTGTTAGTTGAAGATCGGTTCTGTGGTTCAATTGCTAAAAAGCTCACTGTCATAGAGTTTGAGTCCCTCATGAACTCGGTGCTGCCAATGTCACAATATGATTCTCAGGGCGTCAACATCAACATAAATCCTCTGTCCCTTTGGGTCTGATGGTGCACATCCATGCATGACTCAGTTATTAGAGTAAACCTCCAAAGTATAACTCAATTGATAGTCCTCTGAATACAGCGAGATCTGCGTATGTGTGTGTGTGTGTGTGTATTTATGTTTGTTTGATTTAGATGTTGTCTCTATGGTACATTGTTTATTTTCCAACTACTGGACTGATTAGAAAAGATGTGAAGTCAGTTTTCTATTTAAGGTAATGTTTTATCATAGTGTCTTGCAGTTAATAATGCTTTGATGTGTTGTACTGTTTTATTTTGCATTTTTATTGAGATTAAGATCACTGCAATGTTTTCATATATGTGGGGTATTTAGAGATAGTCTGTCTTAAAATCCTTTTTCCAGGGTCCGGCTTAACTTAACTGAATGAAGTTACAGTTAAGTTAAGGAGGGCTTAACTTCTGATTACTCTCAGAAGAATGCAGGTTTTGGTGCATATACACGTGGAGATCAGTGCTACACGGCAAACGCAATCTTGAATATGTGTGTGAGTGGGAGAGAGGAAACAGTGGGCAGTGCCTCGTCTTTCATTGCTGCACTAATGAGGCCCGGGACACACAGACTGGAAACAGCAGTATTGTTCTCCCCCCCACCCACCCCGGTCAACAACTATACAGCTACTGTCACACAGGAACCCAGGAATATCCACAGCCGAACGCACTTTCTCTGATGAGGAACCAGGCTCTGGTTCCTCGTCAAACACACACACACACAAATATAAACTATACTTGTATATCCTGTATAATCATCGTTATTTATGTATCTATCTTCACAATAATACAGGAGGAAACATTTCTACCTTTTTGTAAAAGCTGTGAAGTAATCCTGTCTGACAAACTGGCAACGCACTCAATAAGCAGGGCTGAGCCGTCCAAGGCTGTCTGCTTTGAGACAAACACAACAGACCTCAGCCTTTTGGGCCGAGGACAGGGAGATTTTGCTCCGTCATTATAACCTGTCTCCTGTCTATAATCCACATATGAGCGATGGCTTGGCGAAAGCTTGGACCAACAGCAAAACCCCTGATCTCTGACTCTATCCCAGCCGAAACCGCACTGTCACATTTTTTAACTGGAAGCCATTTTCTAAAACAATTTCGCTGCCCTAGTTTGATCAAAATAACTCATCTCTTGGAAAGAGGACGAGAGAATGGTTAAGAGATGCCTGAAGCTGTGTACAGGGTGTGAGGAAGTGTGGTCGAGAGCAGCGATGACAGATAATCTCTGTGGAAAAAGTCCCCTGAGGTCTTGCCTACCGCAGCATCTCGGTAAGAGACGAAATAGACAAAAAGGCAGCTGCAGCGCTCCTGCAGTGAAATCCTCTTCGGCTGCCGGTCCAATGGGAGCAGACATTTTTCAAGTTGTAGAAACATGGATGACAGTTAAGCCCGCTGTTACCCTGTCCTGTCAATAACCATCCGTCTCCTGACCTGCTTTAACCTCACTATTCCCACCTGGCCAATAAAAAAAACTTCTAGGATTCAAAATCTAATGTAGGTTACTGATGGAGAGGGGTGTATGTGGCTGAATGCTTTAACACATGGGTGCAGAATGGAAACACAGGGGAGAAAAGTGCTGCAGAATTATGATAGTGTGAAATCAGATCTTCAAAGGCGGTTCAAGAAACTCACATTTACGGTTCGCAATGGCCAAGTTTATCATGGAGAGAGTCATTGTGACTCTACTCCATGGCACGGCAGGAGTTAGAAGATTAATACCAGCCTCATGCACATCCATAAAATATAAAGTGACAGTTAGCAGCCAGTTAGCTTAGCTTTAAAGAAACAGCTAGCCTCTCTCTGTAATAATAATAATCTACCAGAATTCTGTATTGCCCAAACACTCAGTACTCTGATCCAACAATACTCAATACAGAGTAAATCTGCATATTTCTCAATATATCTATATCTGTCTCTCTGTCTGTCTGTATGTGGCTCACATAAGGTAAATGGTCTGTATTTATAAAGCGCTTGTTGGACTCTCAAGTTGCTTTACCATATAGTTTTGCCCTTCACCTATACACACACACACATTTATACAGTGCATCTATGTGCAGTACTTTATCCATCACTCATACACTGCCCAAGGACACATCCACATGCAGCTGCCACACATCTAGACAACTGTTCATTTTATCGGCTTCACACTCGGCATGTATATTGTTGAGGACCCAAGGAAATGTATTTGGAGCGACACACGATACATTCAATATTAATAAACTTTGAATAAAGAGGGTACCAAGGCTCTGTACCAGCAGACTGATTCTCCAGTTCAGTGTTCTGTGTACTTATTCGAGCTTTACCGAACTTCGAATTAACAGTTGAACAGCTCGTGGCGGTGGTGAGGCTTCAGAGTCACGCAGTTTGTCTCTACTCACCGCGGCTCAATTACTGCAGGTCACTTTTACAGTTTCAGTGAGAAAGCTGCAACCAGTGTCACCACAGGCCAAGCAAACAGCCCAATCCAAACACACATGTTTACAATGGGCACTGCACCTAATTGAAGATGTATCTACACATCATCCCTGCACGCATTCTCTCATTGACCTGAAATGTTCTCTCTCCCCAGGGACCTCAAGCACAACTTAATCAGCACCATCACGCCTGGAGCCTTCCAGGGCCTGTCCGAGCTTCGGAAACTGTAAGTACACATTAGCATGACTCACATTCCCTTTGGTTTCAGAGCAGCAAACGTAGAAACCATGCACAAAGGCAGATGATAGCTGTAGTTTTTCTTTTTTGATTGTTCATCAAATTTACAGTAGTTGCTAAAAGAGAAAAACATGCACTGTTTTGCAACTCATGGCAGATGTCATATGATGCATCGAGCTCTTGATGTTATCATGACCATAAAGGCCTTGTGCTGTGCACTGTCATCTCTGGTGCCGCACCAATGTGTAAACCTTGGGGCTCGTCCTTCACCCTTTTGTGTTTTTCGAACTCCGAGGTCTTGGTTGCGGCGTGGGTCGGAGCTGGTTGCCTGTGCTGCACCGCGTGACTTCCCCTCCCTCCTCCCCCTACTTGTGTTTTCCCTGCAAAGTCTGGGGTTTCTCAAAACAAACAGGGGGAGATAAACACATGCTTTGGAGAGCTCTCTGCTGGGTAGTGTCAGAGGGGCAGCAGAGCAGATCCCTCTCTGGCTGTGGCTATACATCACACTCAGGGACGGACAGCAGTCCAGGGGCCCTGCTTTTACCCCGATGGTGATAAACTTTTACTGGGGTCCCATGGAGTTGTGATAAGGGAAAGTGGCAGAGACTGTTGGTATAATTCTTCATCGTATTCTAACTTTCTAAAAAAGAGAGAAGAATGCACTATGAAGGTACTGTAATTAAAGAAGATGCATTATCTTTATCCTTTTCACTATATAAGACTGAGACAGAGGTCTTCAGTTTGAATATGGGCAGTGAAAGAGTCAAGATATCCCAATCTCTGTTGCTGAGTGATGACAGGTCCTCTTAATCTGAAAATAACCAATACATTCCTTTTGTCTCCTCACACTTTTAGCGACCTATCTAACAACCGCATTGGCTGCCTGACTGCCGACATGTTCCAGGGACTGACCAACCTAACCAAACTGTAAGAGAAAGATGAGCAGATATTTTAAAGATAGAGGATGTTTTATGTAAACGTTGAAGCCGTTCAGTTAACTCGTATCTAATTTGCGTTCTGCCAGGAATCTCTCTGGCAACATCATATCGACCATGGACCCAGGAGTGTTTCAGGAACTGCCGTCCCTCAAGCTAGTGTGAGTATCACAGACGCCACACTCTCATTGCATGCCTTTCCATATCTGGATGAAACAATAAATATTATAGATGAAGATAACATTTATGTCTGGCAATATTTATCTTGTTAAGGGTTTGCTAAGTGTTTTACGATCCCTTCAAACCAATGTGGAAAATTTCAAATAAGCAACAACCTGTATTTATATGTACGATTTATTTTAACCAGAAGATACAAACATTTCAAGTCTGAATGCATGGAGACGAATAATAAATCTGAAACACATAAGTGATAAAGGGTGGCTGTTATTGTTTGTTGGGGTGTCACCTAGCAAATATGCACTGATCCCTTACCTAAATAGAAATAAATAAACTTTTGTTGAAAACGACTCAAGTAAAAGTATAAGTACTGATTCAACCTCTTTACTAAAAAACAAAAGTATACAAATAAAGGTATTGAAATGTACTCAAAGTTAGAAGAGGTACTCGCAACATTTATAGAGTTCAATGACTATTTAACTTAAACCACTCTTACATCAAATTTAATATGCTTTAATATACAACAAATACAGGTTTGTACAGAAAAATCAAATAATGAAATAAAGTATTTAAATATGAGAATGTGCTGTTCCTCTTCTTCATCATTGACATTGTTGATGTTATCAGTGTTATTGGTTGACTATTCACTTTCTTTCATGTTGTTACTCCTTGTCACCGACACGTGCGTCTCTTTTGTCTGGATACGTCTTTTTCGTTGTGTTACATCTGTTTTGCATTATATGCTCTGATAGATATGCAATCATCTTTTTTGTGTTATTGTCCCTTCTGTCTATGTTGACATCTGTTTTGATGTTGGGAAGACGGCACTTGATGCAAAACAAAGTAACAGTTCTTGTTTTGGAAATGTAAGGAGTAGAAAGTGCAGATATTTGTATTAAAAGTGAAGAGTTCTCAGAAACATGTGCCATCAGGTAAAGTACAGATACCTGAAAAATCTACTTCAGTGACAAACTATTTGTAGTTCTTAACTTCCAACCTCCACATGTGTGTGCCGTATGTACATCGGATGCTATAGTGAGCAGCTGGATAACACTGTATTTGACATCTCTCTGCAGAAACTTCAACTCAGACCACCTGTCGTGTGACTGCGGGTTGCGTTGGGTCCCGGGCTTCTTTCGCAGCAGTTCTGCCAGGTTGGGGGACGAAACGCTGTGTGCCTACCCCAGGAGCCTGAAGGGAAAGCCCCTGCGTGGACTGAGGGAGAGTCAGCTGAGCTGTGGTGAGAGAACGGCTGAGAATGAGGCTTTTGAATGAGGCAGTTCACCGCATTGTTTCAGAAAGCATAAGCTTGCAAACGACAATGACAATGCAATCATAACACGCTCAAGATCATCCCAGTAATTTGAGGAATTAGTGGACGCAAAGGGTTGAAAGGAGATCCATCCCAGTCACTCCGCGGGGACATATTTCTAAAAGCATCAGTGAGCTGTGTTGACAACTAATCCTGTGGGTCGCATTTATGAATTGCTGCAGTCTGCATCCAATCTGTGGCAGACTCCTCATAACTTCTGCGGAAACTTTTAGCTGAGGATGGGTAATGAGAGAGCAGAAATACTTCAGCGTGATGTGTAACGGTTGCGTCTCTGTCTTTTCCCACCGGTGGTGCTCAGACGGTCCGCTGGAGCTGCACACCCTGTCGCTGCTGCCGTCCCAGCGCCAGGTGGTCTTCAAAGGGGATCGGCTGCCCTTCCAGTGCACAGCCGCCTTGGTGGACAAGATCACCACTCTGCACTGGCGTCAAAACGGTCAGCTGGTGACCTCCAACCCAGAAATGGGTGTCCAGCTGGAGAACAGTGTGCTGCACGACTGCACCTTCATCACCAGGTATGTTAACTTGAGAGACACAGGCTTTCTGAGTGCTCTGTGATTCACTCATGTCCCCCGATGATGCTGTTTATCAATCAAAATTCCATACTAGCATATACCATGTAGGAGAAGAGGGTGTTATAATGAGCTGTCTATATCTTTATCCAGTGAGCTGATTCTATTCAACGTACATGTGGAGGCCAGTGGAGAGTGGGAGTGTGTGGTTTCCACTGGGCGCGGTAATACATCTCGCAGTGTTGAAATAGTGGTGCTGGAGAACAGTGCCTCCTTCTGTCCAGAGGATAAAGTTGTCAACAACCGTGGGGAGTTCAGGTTGGTTACAGTTACATTATTTATTATTACATACCGAAGGCTTCAGTTTTCTCATTATTCTTTGGTTTTAATCCTCAGGTGGCCAAGAACCCTGGCAGGCATCACCTCCCAACAATACTGCCTACAGCTGCGTTACCCTTCCCTGTCTGTGGAGGGGGGTATGGAGCAGAAAAAGGCCTCTCGGTACTGTGACCGCTCTGGAAAGTGGCAGGACGGGGACTACACCGACTGTCATTACACCAACGGCATCACCCGTGTCCTGCATACCTTCATTTTGGTCAGTGCTGCTGTCAGTGCATTGTTTACTTTGTCAAGTCCGTGCTTCATGTTCAGTAAACACAATGAAGATTCTGTTTGATGACATCAGACCTTTATTCCTTGCTCTACAGAAGCCAATCAATGCATCCAACGCAGTCACAGTTGCACATCAGGTGCGCACGTACACCCTGGAGGCTGCAGGCTTCACTGACTCAGTGGATGTGTTGTACGTGGCACAAATGATGGAGAAGTTCATGGAATTTGTCCGACCTCTGCGGGAGGTGAGACGGATTTAAGTTTCGGATTCGTGTTTTCTCCTGACGTTGCAGTCCTTTAAGCTTAATCATCTCTGTGTGTGTTTGCTGCAGTTGTCAGAGGTGTTGGTTGAGATGGGCAGTAACCTGATGCAGGTGGACGACCAGATCCTGGCTCTCGCTCAGAGAGAGAAGAGAGCCTGCAGCTCCATCGTCTACTCTCTGGAGACACTGGCCTGGCCTCAGCTTCACAGTCACGCTCAGGACTTCTCCATGGTACAGAATAAACCTGATATTTATCTCATCATGAGCTTTATTAACAGTGCATGCAAAGCTTCTAGAGAACTACCCTGAATATGTTTATAGTTTATCATGGCAATCGCACAATTATAAATTTCAACCAAAGCATTAATGTGAATATTTTTAGTTCTATTGATCGATCTCATGATTTAGCCTATGTAGCAAAATTAAACAAACAATTTAAAAGCAAAATGTTAAATCTATCAATTTAATTTTAGACACCTTATTTGGAGGACTGAAATTATCTACTGATAATATATGTAAGCAGTCCATAGCATTAATATTTGTTTGTATATGTACAGGTGTCCAGGAACATTGTGATGGAGGCCCACCTAATCCGACCAGCCCACTTCACTGGTATAACCTGCACTGCGTACCAGCGCCGTGAGGTCTCAGTGGGCAGCCTGGGATTAGACATGACAGAGTCCAGCCATGAACAGCAGCTTCGGTTCCGCTGCAGCACTGGCTCCCATAACACCTCCCTCAACAATTTTCTACTAAAGGTGAGGCATGAGCATCTGCTTGTTGTTTTCATTAGTGGGTTGTTAGTGTCCTATGGTTACTGCATTCCCCTTGAACAAGGGTCAATGGTGGATTTCAACTTTAAATTCATGATTTCCATGTCTTCTTCCCCAGAACTCAGTGGCCCTGGCGTCTGTGACTATTCCAGCGACTCTGTTTCCTCCTGATGCTACTGCAGACTGTAAACTGCAGTTTGTGGCCTTCAGAACCGGCAGCTTCTTCCCTCTGTCTGGAAACTCGAGTAACCCTGGGGATCACAACCGCAGACGAAGTGTCAACACTCCTGTCGTCTTTGTAGGCCTAGGTAAGGAATCTTCCCATAGCTTAAAATACATAAATATATAAAATGTCATAAGAGATTGTTAGTGTTGCTACATTGTGGTGTGATCCCTTTTTCTTTATAACGTCAACACATTTTTTGTCTTGGGGTAAAGCTAATATCAGTAATTTTGTCACTAGGATGCCAGGATTGATACTATTACATTTTCAAAGCAACAGAAGGAGCACACAACATGTTTTGCATCTCGCCTAATCAGATTTGTTCTTCTATAATGAGATAGACATTACATACTCTGTCTCAGGAGCAGATTCAGGGGTGGGGCCAGGGGGGCTCTGGCCTCTTTTGAAAATCAGATTGACCCCTGAATTCCGTGTTTTTAATAGAGTAGTCACAATTTCTGAAAAAATATATCTACGTACACAAACTGCTTGAGCAAGGAACATTTTAAAGAAAATATGGTCAATGATGTGTAGCTTCGCTTCAATCTATATCTAAAAATGAATGATAAGATATTACTGAACCCTCTATGGAAATTGTGGCTCCTTTATGGCCCCTGATTAAAGCAAACCCAGATGAGCCAAGCTGGTCTGTCTGTAATATCGTATTAAAGGAAAAACGTATACAGTATGGATATATGAGATACCAAGTAATGAAATATTAGAAAGCCTGCGTTCCTTTTTGTATTGAAATCAACCCTTTTCATCAAATAATAATAATAATATATTTTATTTATAGAGCACTTTTCATGATACTCAAAGACACTAATGTAGACATAATCAAGAATCATTTATTGTCGTATCTATTTGAACAGAGGTCCCGTAGAATAAAACTCACATTGTAAATTCTTCATGGGATTTACTATATCCATAAATCAACTCTTTGCGCACTCACTTTTCCTTGAAGTATTAATTCAGCTGATTTCACCTGAAGAGCGCAGTGCATCCATGTCTTTTGGGGTTGTTGAGAATTATTTAGCAAAAGGGAAGATCTGGCCTCTTCCCTTTTGATATAGGATAATGATAACGTAGCCATTGACACAACTGGGTCATCAGTGCAGTTTTGTTTTAAAGATTTCAATCCTTTTCTGTGACAGAGGGCTGCAGCGTTTGGAATCACTCAGAGCCGATCTGGGTGTCACTGCGCCACTTGTCCCCTGGTTCCGATGCTGTGGCAGCCCAGTGGAGCCTGAAGGGACAGGAGAGCCAGGGAGCCTGGAGCCAGGAGGGCTGTCAGCTGGTCCACAGTGACAGCAGCACGTCCACCATGCGCTGCTCTCTGCTCAGCAACTATGCTGTGCTGCAGGTAGGACACCAAGTTTTTTTTAATCATATTTCACCAATGAATAAGACTTTCCTTGACTGAATGGGATTTTCTTTTTCTTTAGGAGGTGCCTGACTTCCCCGGATCCGCATCGATGTCTGTAGTCGTGCTCCACCCTGTGGTGTACGCCTGCACTGCAGTGCTGCTCCTTTGCCTCTTCACCATCATCATCACACACATATTACATCACAGGTATGTGCATTCAGAGATTTCTCACCGCTCTTTGCTATTGCTTTTTATCTTCTGATCATTTAACTTGTGTCCCTACAGCACTATTCACATATCGAGAAAGAGCTGGCACACATTACTGAATACCTGCTTCCACATCGCCATGACATCAGCCATCTACGCAGGAGGCATAAGCTTGACCAGCTACCCAGTGGTCTGTCAAGCAGTAAGTTCTGAGATTACACAGACTCATCATTTTTCAATAGTGGGGTGTAAACTTGATGTCTGATCTGACTGAAATATGTGACAGGTGGGCATAGCGCTGCACTACTCGTCGCTGTCGACCCTGCTGTGGATCGGAGTCAGCGCCAGGGTCATCTACAAAGAGACGGTGTGGAGACTGCCGAGGCAGCTGGAGGGAGAGTCTCCTGTTCCACCTACTCAGCGACCAATGCTCAGGTCAGTGCGCAAGCGAGCCGCGGCACACCTTCACCCACTTCCTGTACCATGAGATTATTGTTCGCTGTGAATATAGTTTATGATTTAGACAGATGTGGGAGTTCTTGTGCATGGCCACCCAAACTCAAAGGCGCCCATTGTGCCCCAACAACTAAAGTCCCTCTGTTTTTAATGAAACTTTGGAGGGACATAAGAGAATATTGCTGTAAGGCACAGAAAAGCCATAAGACTAGAGGGGAGGAATGTTTGAAACCAACACAACAGAAACCGAAGGGGTCATCATAAATCTAAGCAGGGCCATTCAGTGGGGTGCACTGTCTTTCCAAATATTCCCTTCTATTTTTCACCCTCACCCCCAACCATCCCTGTGATCATTTACTGTGCCCCTGACCTCATCGGACCTCCAGCCACCTCTTTGTTGCCCACTCGGCCACATGGGATGAGAGTGAAATAAATCACAGCCTTCCCGGGCCTGTACTGACCCTTGTACCGCTCTGCCCACTAAAAGGGTGAGGGTTCACACAGCTCTGTTCAGATTATAGGCAGTTAGAGACATAACAACACCGAAAGGAAAATGACAGAGACAGGCACACTTTAAAATCACTGTGGTCGAAAAGCATCCGGAGGCACAAACAAGAACTGCTCTTTATTTCTGAAACTGCAGCTGGGAATGTGTGTGTGAAATGTTTTTCCTCTGTTTTTCAAGGTTCTATTTGATAGCCGGGGGAGTTCCTCTTATCATTTGTGGGATCACTGCAGCTGTCAATGTCAACAACTATGGAGACAACAGCCCTTAGTGAGTACTTCTGTCTTCATCCTTGATCCATTTGTCACATGAGGCTGTGTTGTGTTGTTAGGTGCTGAAGTGAATAATTCTCTCGGACATGTTTGATACACAGAGATGTCCTTGTTTTGCTGTGACCCTCCTGACATCTTCTCTGGCTCTTGCAGCTGCTGGCTGGTGTGGCGCCCCAGTCTAGGGTCTTTCTTTGTCCCTGCTGGCCTGGTGGTGTTGGTGACCTGGATCTACTTCCTGTTCACTGTGTTTCGCCTGAGGCACCGTGTGGCCAAAGAATGCACAGGAACCACCCTGTCCTCTCCTGTGACCGAGAGCCAGCCCGCGCTGGCAGGAAGCACCAGCCTGCTCTCCACAGACTCATTGGTGGGACCCATAAACACTTCTGTGGCTCCAGAGGACCAGTACTCGCTGAAGACACAGTTCTTAGTGCTGGTGGCCACTCACTTTCTGTTTGTGGCTCTGTGGTGTTGTGGGGCCATGGCTATGTGGCTGACAGAGCACACTAGTTTGTTGTTCAGCTGTCTCTATGGGATGGCTGCCACCATCTTGGGGCTGTTTCTGGTGGTGCACCACTGCTTCAGACGAATGGATGTGCAGGCCTCGTGGCTGGCATGTTGCCCAGGCTACCGCCGTTCTCACCCTATGTCGACGACTTACACACACACCTGTACTACCGGGAGTGGAGTGCAGACTTCTGAGCAGGGATCTCAACTTTTCATCAACTGCCATCCACCCGCTGACTCTCACAACTCCTCATCAGCTAGGTCTTCCTCCACACCAAGTGGGATCAGCAGCGTGGGCCCCGGGCCCTGCAAGCTCACCAACTTGTTACAGGTGGCACAAGAGAGTCCAAACAATCAATCAGCTACACGCACCCCTGCAAGCAACAACACTAGCACAAGTACCGACAACACCACCAAGCCAACAAACAATATTCTGCCCTCCAATAACTCTGCAGCCCCAGTGCATCCCCAGAGAAGGAAAGTAAGTAGCAGAACTAAACAAGGGAGCAGTCAGTATCACCATCGCAGTGAGGGGAGAGGTCACTATCGTCTGAAAGCTCTAAGGACCGCTGCAGGTGGGGGCAGCCTCGGCGCTTTGGGGCCCACAGGTTTAGAGCACATCAGCTCCTCTCATGGGGTTTACAAACAGGCCACGAGCGAGAACGGCAGCATTCACCACAGCCTCTCAGAGAACCAGGCCAGCCCACTGACAAATGGGAAGCGGGTGGGGGAGACACTGGCCACAAGCCCCTCAGAGGGAAGCGACGGCGGCAGCAGTGGGAGCCGCAAGCCCTTCCCACTGCTGCCTTCCATAGCCAGCAGAGTGGCCATGCAAGGTGCTCAGAGACGATGTGCCAGCAGAGACAATTTGAAACTGGCAGCTGCTGCAGAGCGGGAGACGAAGCGCTGTTCGTACCCATTGAACAGTGCCACGACCACTGTGCCAGGGGCTGCTGCCCCAAATGGCACCCTAAAAAACTCAGTGCTGGAGCTGGAGCAGGATATGAGCGGCACTGACCAGTCACAGAGCTCTGTTGGATTGAAGAGCAGCTTGTGGAAAAGTGAAACCACAGTGTAACCTATACTTACATGTGAACTTCTATGCATGACCTTAATGAACTCTTAAATGATCAGGTTATGTTTTAATGGTCTTTTGGTTATTATAATTATGTAATTTAAGATATAAAATCATGAAGGCATCCAGGACCCTAAACTGGTACTCTTGCCTCTGTAGCATTGTAAGAACTTTCTGTGAAATGGGAAAAAAATAATGAGACCAGTTTTTTGTTGTCGTTATCCAACACAGGATGCTTGTTTATTTTATCCATTTCATAAAAAAACATTTACACAATATCTCTGAAATTGGCATATGATGTTGATTTTGGACGTCTAATGAAAGCTTTACATTTTTAGTTGTGATTTTTCTATGCATATCAACTATAGCATGAAATGGACACCAAGATGTTCTGTTTCCAAAGTACAGCTATATGCATTTAATCTGTGGACAGTCCTTCACCCTTATGTTTGCTTCAAGTAACAGCGTGTCCTCATGTATGCACTTGTATGTTCATTGTGTGTGTGTGTATGTGCGTGTGTGAGTGTGTGCGTGCATGTGTGCGTGTGTGCATACATACAGTGGAATAACTGTATGAATGTGTCTGTACAGAATCTTTGTGTGAATTAAAAAAGCTATGTGAGACTTTTGAATATATGATGAACATTTTTCATTTTTATTATCTATGTACTCAGCACTGACAGAGCTCCCTCCCTATCTAATAAATTCAGACAGATTAAAGACCAGGGCTTCTCTCTCATACCCACTCAACACAAATATGTTTCTTGTGTAACGTGTCAATTACTGCCCCCTCCTGGATGGCAATGAAACTTTTAAGTCATGGTTTAGAAATGTGTTAGACTTGTGAGTTTGTCAAATCTTGCTTTTGGTTTTGCAATGACAGACTTATACAACCAATGCTGACTTGACAATGAACCTTCTCACTATGATTTTAGAGGTGTTAGTATTCAAACTTTCTAAATTATTATCCTCAAAATACCTTTTTGAGGATTTTTAAATAGGCCTGAACAAAAGAAAAATAGGATATATTCTACAATAATGAACTATTTAGTGATACTTTTAATTCAGGAAAGTATCAGGAAATAGTGTTTCCACAATGCAACTCATTGCCACTGCTTTTTCCAATTGTTCTTTGAGAGGAAGTCCTCTGTTGTGTTAACTGTAGTATATTCTGCGGCAGTATGACCTCCTTTTCCCATCAGCCACAACGTATATTCCATGTGAGTGTGACCTATATTGAACCTCTCATGGGAAGCAAATATAAACATTAAAATAGTCTTGACTTGGATCAAAGGATTCAGTAATGTCATCATGTCCAAGTACATCATACATCTGGTGTATATGTTGTTACCTGAGCACACTGTCTTTCATGGCCATGGCTGAGATATCCACATGTATATTCTTTGTCATAGATCATATGCAGATTTATCTTTTAATTTGAACACAATAAGACACTTAATAAACATAATAATTTTTGTTAGACTTTTTTATGTTTCCCAAAATACATGCTATGTTGCCAGAGAAGGGAGCATACGTCAGCAGCTTTTTCAGTCATTCACATTTTTAAATGATTTATAATTTAATGCGATTTCCATTTCTGCTTACTTTCTGAAACTTTAACTCTGTTGAGTGATCTCTATTTTGCATATTTCTCAGGACAAGCCGACAAGCGCCCATGACAATGAGATGAAGTTTCTTCTCCATTGTATGCCCTAGAAACAATCAACCTTAAATGTAAGCCTAGAATTAAATGTGCTGCTTAATGTGTTGATGAAGGCCTAATGAATGGATCAAGTACAATAGAATAAGAAGTGGGAGAGAGGTAGAGGAGTGCTGGGTGGACTGATGGATTAATATCAGGCCACTTGACTTCATTTCATCAGTCATTACATGAACACACCTTTTATTTTTGGTGTCACAAAACTAATTATGAATTTTGTCTGTTTTAATAAATAAATCAGTTCTGCAGTGTCAGGATTATATATATTTGTATGATCATTCATAGTTACGTTTCTTGAATGATCATATATCATTCAAGAAACGTAACTAAACTGAGCCTTATTATAGTTGTACACGCTAAATAAAGGGAGAGAAAAACTAAATTCATCTTCTGTCCTGTGCTTCATGAGCATGGCTGGTCTCAGCTCAGTGTTTGCTGTTGCGCTATTAGACTCCTCTGTGGCTTTCAAACTAGTAAACTGATTCCCGATCGGTGGCTGATATCACGAGTTAACGGTCCGCCATGTTCCAACGCCCGCCTCCTCCACTGTCCAATCACTGACGCCTCTCAAAACACTGACAGAAATATCAGCCAATCGCGTCGCGTTCTGTGTGTCCTGGATGGGATCTGACAACATCAGGGAAGTGAAGTGAGGAACTTCGCCGAGGAGAAGCAGCGTCGTTGTGTTTTCGCCTCTTCCTGGAGTCAGTGTCCCCGCAGTGATGTCATGGTGCGGTTACACAGGCTGATACTGACGTCGAGTTTGTTTTAACTTAACTTAAGAACTTTCCACTCGAAGGAAGGAGACGTGTTACGACACCAGCCTGAGCTTCCTGAACAGGAGTCAGCTCGGTAACAGGAACCCAGAGCGACAGAGGACGGCGAAGGTGAGGTAAACACAGCCCAGGAAGAGGTTCCCCAGCGGCCCGACGGTATCAAAGACCTTTAAGACTACCCGGATTCACTTTGGTTAAATCTACACGGGGGTTAAACCATGTCTCTGGTGGACCAGAGCCAGCAGTGGTTCCCCACCAGCGTCCAGGTAACGGTGCACCAGGCTCGAAACCTGCGCGTCAAGGGGAAAAAATGGCACCAACGACTCCTACGCCATCATGCAGGTGGCCAAAGACAAGTTCTCCACCTCGGTGGCCGAGAAAAGTGTCGATCCGGTTTGGAAGGAAGAGGCTTCGTTCGACCTGCCGCTCTTCCACCCGGGGAACGCCGAGCGATGCACCCTGCACGTCATCGTGATGCACCGGGCACAGGTGGGACTCGACAAGTTCCTGGGTCAGGCTGTGGTCAACCTACTGGAGCTACACGACGACAAGTCCCGAACTAAGACCGAGTAAGTCACCGCTGTGAAGTGGGCCTCATGCGGTCATCCCTCATGAGATCACTGTTCCACTGTGTCAGAGGATCGGGTGTCTAGTCTGGATAATGTCTGATAACTTCATTCCACATATGTCGCAGCGGGGATTGTGTACAGAGGGAAACTAATAGACCATAACTTTAGTATGAGTTCAAAAGGTCACTGTAATGTAGACTACACCACAACTGTTACAGCCAGAGGAACGCTTATCTTCTGATAAATAGTTTGAGGTCAGACTGACTAAACTTTTTTTTAAAGGTCGACATCCATATGTCATTGGTCTACCTATAAGTTGTGTATTGTTTTGAAGTGGAAAGCGTTAACACAATTTGTGTGGCTTATATGAAAACCTACCCAAATGTATTTTACTGTCATATCAATACAATGTGGATCTTAGATATTCTCCAAAGCATTTTACTGCTTTTAATGCAAAGATGGTAAATGTACCAAAAATCATTGAACATTAAATGTTGAAAACACCACACATAAAGCCCATTACAGTCTTGACTTGCTTCACACTTTGAAAAGTGGGGAAAATTATATATTAATCCTTTTACATTTTTCATTACATTGATAAGTAGATACGTTTCATTCATGGGAGAATAGAATACATAGTGTACACATCAAATATTAGCATCTCAAAATACATCCAAAATGGAGTTTAAAAAGAACATTGACATGGTGATGAGCTCACTTTTCCCTCCCTCCTCTTATCAGTGTCTGGAAGTAAAAACAGAAACATGCGGTTGGTAGGAAAATGAACCAAAATAAGTAATCTCAGCTTCCTTCTGTCTTTCCTATCCCTGCTGGGCCACACCTCAAATGTTTGGCTTAGGCTTTTACTTCATGATCTGGTGTGAAGCCAACTCTGTAACTGGCAGCTTAGTTATTGAAGCCTTTCTGGAGATTTTGTTTTGTTTTGTTTTGTTTCTCCTACTGCTGCTGATACTTCTGCACATTGCTTTGGGTTATTAAGCAGTTAACAGTATTTTTTGCTCACACCCTGATGTGTTAAATGAGTCAGAGTGACTAGTGTGGTTTGACGTAACATGGGTGTAACGTCAAGACTCAAAATAAAACATTTTTATTGTGTTGAATTACGATATACACACCCCCTTTGTAAGATACATTTTCAATATGAAGAGGGATTCATATATAAACTGTCAACTGTACCTTACCCTGGTAATTCCCTCCCTATATAGTTCTCCAATATATTTAATTATGTGCTTCTGAATTGACCTTTGGTAAAGCCTGAGTGAGCGTGGGATCGTGAGCTCTCACTAAACACCTAACCAAGGCCAGTCCTGACATGGTGCTGGAATTACCTCATTCAGTTATTTATCACCATCATATTGGAAATTTGTCATCTTGATATTGCACGGCAAGTGTTTCCACTTCAACGGCAGAGCACCATTACTGTACGTGCTAAGCCTCCTGTTTCTGTCTCCTTTAAGATCCAACATGCAGGCTGGGTATTGGATGTTGCTGTTGTCGCTTGGCAGCGTGGTGTTAAATTACTATCCTGCTTCCTAGTACTGCTGATACAGGGTGTGACATTGAGGACTTTGTTGTTCTGTTGAAAGGGAACTCTTCAGTTGCCTCTAATACAAACGAGTGCATTCGAGAGGAAATTAGGTCATAACGTCACATTTTCCCAAGAGTTTAAAGTGATGGTTTGTGTATTTTATCTAACCGTCTGAAACACCGCAATATTCAGTTTCAGAGTTATGTCTAGAAAAGCTGTAATACTCACCTTTTTAAAGCAGGAACGAGAGAACATTTATTATCAAAATTAAAATATGACCAAGTGCAATATTCTGAACCTCCAATGTTTTGATTAAGGCAAATGTGTCATATGCTTGTAAATGAGGGATTGTGCTGCTCCAGACATTGTGTCCTACAAATCTTATTCTCCAGTTTTTAGGGAACATGGTTGTTTAGAGCAGACGCCAGAAAAGGTCCCGTCATCATAATTATATTTCTGTCAAAACGAAATGCAGAAAATCACACTAAGATCACAACTCATCACAGCTACAAAAGCTGTTTAAATAATTGCAATACATTTTTTTGCATATTTACATTTAACCCTAATATTTGCTTGAAAATTATCTAAAAACAAATCTATTATCAAATTATTTGTTGTTCTATTAATCTTTCAACTAATTGATTATTCGCCTAATGATCATACCTTTATGAAACATTTTAAATCTTTGATACATTTTGATTAGTTCCTGATATAAATTGATATAATGTACAAGTTATGATTATGTTGCATATTTAATATTTTGCCGGTGAATCTATCAAATTTAAGAAAATAGTAAAAAAAGTAAAATTTGCATTGTCACAATTTCTTGATGGGTTGACCTTTTCGTATTTCTTGTTTTGTATGAACTTTTATTTAAACCCCGAAGAAAAAATCTCATAATTTAATGATTGAAGATATAAATATTTGGAAAAGATTGCTTAAAACATGACTAACCCACTTCATCCATCAAACAAATAGTTGGTGATGATACTGGAACAGCTCCAGCAGTGACAGAGCTGTTGTTCAGGGTCAGATTTATTAGGTCAGACAACAGAGCCACAATATTTGTCTTGTAATCAGTGGCACTAAAAATAAATCGCTCAGTGACGTACGTTTTTTTTGAGTTGACCCAGTATGAGAGTCACCTTCACTGAGTCCAAAAAAAATATAAATTTATATAACTGCAGCCCTGGCTTTAAGAATAGTGATAAATAAAAGTGATACATCTTCTCAAATTAGTTATCTCTGAGTTGTAAACAATGCTCAGTGGAATCTATATATGTTTTACTCTATTTACAATTTGTTGTTTTAATGGTTGAGTTAATTCTGCAGAGCACCAGTAGGGTAAACAAAGGCTTGTTAATCATTACGCATGTAAGAGAAGTGCCCTTGACAGTTGCCAAATGGAACCTGTACAGCAGGACCAGTGTGCATCAGACAGGACAGAACATGCACACCCTGTCAGCCCATCTTTTAACAACTGTCATAATGCATTGTATTGTTGGAGTCAACTTAAATGCATACTCTGACATAATAGGCAAGAACAACATCAGTTTCTCGGTTGGCTTGATCTCTGTCCTCGTACTTAGACTTGGTTAATGATTGTTTGAGAAGGCAGGCTGGGTTCAGGGTTGGGAACAAGGAGTGTTTGAATTATATGCAGCGTAACATTCATTACTTCGCAAACCCCTGCTTGTTTGAAAGTGTTTGAGGAATGTTGGTTCACTCCCATGCTCGTTTCCTGACTGTTATCTCTAGAAGAACATGTCTGGAAGTCTGAGCGATGACACCAAAACAAATGCATGCAGCTGTAAACTCCACATGAACCGCTCTTAACTGCCTGCTCACTGTCACTTTTTAAAAATACTTTATTTACAACTTTCCGGGGACATACAAAGTGTTGACAGGACATATAATACAAAGAAAATTTGACTTGAATAAAACCTAACAACAATCAAAACAAAAGCAAAAATGCTGCCACACAGATTACACAATTACATATATGTAAAATTACATATAAACCCTGAACAGTGAACCCTCAGCAGAGCCACATTTAGCACATTGAGAAGAGACTCATGGGAAAATGCGGTTCAGCTTGGTTTTTGAGTGATGCAGTCTATGCACCACTTCGTTCACTGTCACTTTTATATTTGCCTTTAGTAATAGATATTTTCAGCATACTCCTCATTATTTCCCTTTTTAAGTTAGATTGACTCTTATCGGGACCCACAGTTTTATTCTTAATGGGCGCCTCGTCTACAGTATTAAAGGGATAGTTCGCCCAAAAATGAAAATTCAAAAATTATCTTCTCACGACAATGCTGATGGAGGGGTGGGTGACATGTATCCACAAAACACTGTTGAAGTTTCAGGGGTAAACAGTGTTGCAGCCAATCCAATCCAATTGAAGTAACTGAGGATCAATCATTCCAACGTAAACAAAACATAAAAGGCCTCCAAGCCATGACTTTCAAATTCAACTCGAAACGAGGTCATTCACAACAAGAATTGATCCCCAGTTAGCTCAGTTGTATTGGGTTTGGCTGCAACACTGTTAACCACTGAAACTTCAACAGTGTTTTGTGAACATAAACACTATACCCGCCCCTCCACTGGCATTGTGGTGAGTAGATAATGAGTACATTTAAATTTTTCAGTGAACTATCCCTATAATGCGTCTATTCATAGCAAGGCTTTAATTACACAAGCTGAAAGCATCTGTATGTAATGGTGCTAATGGCTTGTTTTGGCATGGTTTTAGACAGGGCTCTCCAGAACTCTCCTACCTTCCCCTTACAGACAATAAGTGCTGATGCGGTACAACACAAAGGACATAGTTTTGGGGGGTGGGGGGGTGGGAACAAAGCTGTAATTGTCAAGCTTTATCTGTGGTTTGCATGGTATGACCATCAGGAACTGGAACAAGCCATACACATAGTTAATGACACCTTTCAGTCTCGGGTTGAATGAGACGCAGCACATGAACTAAAACTGATATTAAGCATTTGAGGACAGAGTCGTCAGGTACCAGGCGATTTATGTTGGATATTTATTTACATCATGTAATATATTATATTCATCTTTAGATCTCAATTTATTTATCGGTTGGTGAGCCTTTCACAGACACATTGATATTTATGTTGATTTTTGATGATATTTGCCATTGGGGAATATATTTATTTTCTTGAATCAGGTTCTATATATTTGGTTGTATTTGTTTTATATTTTTATTTACAGTTTCTTATAATAAAGTGGATGGGGGTTGATAACAACGTCTTAGTAGTCATTGCCAATATTTATATAGTGTCAAACCACTATTGATTGAAAATGTCAATTTCACATAACAAAAAAGCTGAATCAGAAACGGTCAGTTAACACTGTTTTAATTTATCTAGACGGAAATTATTTTGCCTGTGTCCTGCACATGTTAACTTGTATGAGTCATGTTATTTGTGTCCTAGTAAATTGTGCAGTGGGAAAGTCTGAGAGTTTGATCTTTTTATTTATTCTGAAGAAAGTTTCTGTGATCTTGCAAAAAGTTTCAATTCAACCCCTGTTTATTTTATTTTTTTCTCTGCAGTTGGTTCAAGCTGGTGGACAAGTCCGGAAAAGCAGATAAGGTGCGAGGGGAAGTGCTGCTAGATATGAAGTTCATGAGAAACAACATGTCGGCCAGCATGTTTGACCTTTCTATGCAAGACAAACCCCGCTCACGCATCTCCAAGCTGAAGGACAAAGTCCGTGGAAAGAAGAAGGACGGCTTCTCTGACTCTGCCTCAGCCATCGTTCCCTCTGTCAGCCAGGTCCTGACTGACAGTGACGGAGATGCTGATGCTCAGTCACTCAATCAGTCTCCAGGAGTGAAAAAGAAATCGAAGCTCAAATCCCTCTTTGGCCCTAAATCCAACTTGCATCGTAACATTTCACAGTCTATGTCTACACTGGGGGCTCTTCCTGAGAAGAACTCATCTCTTAGTGGCAGCCGCTCATCTGGCCTCAATGTAGACTCACCTGAAGGTAACATAATCCTTTCTGTTCTGTCTGTGGATAGTTCTGTCTTTCTTCTGCTGCACAGTGCAAGTTATGTAAGTAGTATGTGGTTTTTTATCAGTCTTCTCTATTTCTCTTCCCACAGTGAAGAAGAAATTCAAATTCCTGGGACACAAGCGATCAGGCAGCTCTGACAGCAAGGTGTCTCAGGGTCCTTTCTCCCTACTGGGTCGCTCCAAGCAGAGCAACAGTGACCAGAACAACTTTTGCATCAACGGCAATCATGTGTACACAGAGGAGACAGAGTCAAAGAGTGGATCTACTCTCAGTCTGAATAGCTCAGGCCAAGGCTCCGTGGGAGATATCCACAAACACACCTCTGATGCCTCTGCCACTGAATCAACAGACAGAGCTATACTGGAGCAACAGCGCCACCAAGAGGAAGGAGAGAGACGGCAAGCAGAAGAGAGGCACATAGCCGAAGCAAAGAGGGTGGAGGAAGAGGAGAAATACAGGGCAGATGCCAGGAGATTGCAGGAGGAAGAGGAGCGCAGATATCAAGAGGAACAGGAGAGGAGCAGAAAGTTCCTCGAGGATGAAGCAAGGAGGACGAAACAGAGGGAGGAGGAAGAGAAAAGAAAGCAAGACGAAGAGCATAGGATGCGACAAGCAGCGGAGAATCAGAGGCTCGAGGAGGAGCGTCGCAATTCGGAGGAGCAGAGAAAACAGGAGGAGGCCTCCATGAGTGACAGGCTGTCCACTCTGTTCGGAATTATCAGAAAGAAGGAGGAGAAAAAAGAGGAGGTGCAGCAGCCAACTAAAGAGGAGTTGCCTGAAACAGCCCCTCGCAGTGACTCCAGCAGTCTTGATCAACCGATATCCCACCAGCCCATTAACCCATTTGAAGAAATTCCTCTCAGCAGTAATGAGAGTCCAGCTGATCTTCAGAAATCCAGCCGTAATCCTCAAACCCCCTCTGCCATGGTCTTCCTAAACCGCACTGCCAAAGTGTCTGCAGTCAAACCCAGGTATGACTTATTTTCATATTGTTTTATTAAATGCTCATAATAAAGTATTGATGTTGTTATATCATTGTTGGGATGCTATGGTTTCACTATTCCTAGACTTGCGTGACTGAGTTGTTTGTTTTCTCTTCTCTGTTATCTGGTCATCTCTAACACACACAACGTCTTACTTTAGAAATCCCACATAGTTTGCTCTGGCTACACAGTTTCTTCCTGCACCGAGATGTCAACACTGAAACTTGGAACTTCCACTACTCTCCGCCCTGTTTCTGTTCCTGGTGCCTCAACCTGTTGAATTACCAAAGCTCTGAATTCCATCCTGTAGTTGACTGACAGGTTTGACCAGTTTGGTCTCAGCACAGAGGAGAAGTGGGGTGTGGCTTGAGCTTGATGTTGTGGAGCAGGTTGTGAACTCCTCATAAGGAGGGAAGCAGCCACAGTGTGACTTTCTGGGTGATCCGATTATAGTTTTAATGGTGTTTCTAATCTTCTTGTGGACTGGATTGAGGCTTTTAAATCTTGGAATGGTTACGGTGAGATGCTGGTTTCTGCTGTTGTCATGGTTATTACATTGGTCCTCATTTTCTAGGAAGTTTGCTCGTTGGCAGATTAATTGTATTATTTAGTTGTGTTGTATATTTTATAAAATTCTGATGCCATGTTGGACTATCTAGTATGATCAAAGTTTCAAAATCTTACCGCAGAAATATCACATTGTGCTCAACAAATTGGACAGCTAAAAATAGAAACAGTACCGGCAGTGACGTGAATATCAGATGTACTGTCTGTAGTCTGGCTGTGAACACTGAACAGTGCAGCATTTTATGAGACCTTTCTTAACTGTGATATCATTAAGTTTTTCGTCACAGATGAAATATTCTTAGTTCAATAAGGTTTGAGTTAGTCATGAAGTGAGTATTGATTTTTAAGCGCTACATTATGTGCGTTTGTAAATGGCAAATCTAATTGTTGTTATTGACTGACTTCTAGACATGTGAGATTCAAGTTAAATTGGTGACGGGTTGTACATTGGTGGAAGTGAATTCAGATAATGTGATGGTCACACTGACCCGTAGGCCTTTGTTTTCACTCCTTGGCAGATTGGTTCAAATTCTGGAGTCTGAACCCCCTGACTGCCAAACCCCCAGTCAGCTGTGTCCTACCCCAGCCGCCTCTGACTCCACCCTCTCTAGTGTCCCATCTGAGCCCCCTGATAGTTTCTCCAACTTCCACTCATCCCTGCCTCCACCAAACTTAAGCAAAAGCCTGTCTGGTTCCCCTGGTGGGAGCACAGAGGATTTGTCATCTGTGGAATCTGAGGGATCTTCACCCACCATGGCGGACAAGAAGAAAAAAGCCCCCCTGCTACCTACGTATCATCCACATGGGAACCCAACAGGAGAAAATCCCACTACTGTCAGAGAGATGAAAAGTTCTTCTATACCACTTCCTGATTATGAATCCCTCTTCCCAAAGAAGAGGCACGGAGTACAAGGAGAAACTCGGTGGGATCATATTATAGCTGAGGTCAATCAGAAACAAAGGGACACTGCACCTGAACTTCTTGGTCCAGAGATGAGTGTGGATGGCCCAGTTGAGCATGATCAGAGTCCTAGGTCGTTCACATTGCAAGAGAGTCCTGCCGTGAGGCATTATCAACTACAACCCGAGGAGACCAAACCTATGTCGTTAAAGAAGGCAGCAGCCCCAGCTCCCCCTAAACAAGTCTTATCCCAACATCCTCAATTAATCGGTCAAAACCAGTACACTGCCCAGCAGTCTGGCATGAGACCTAATCCGTCTGCAGTACAGGGACCAAGAAACACTAACTTAGCAAGCAGAGAAAGCCTCTCTGGGATGTCCAGGGAGGGAGCGAGGAAGGCGTTGCAGCCATCACCCGCAGCTACACTTGCACCCAGACCAAGCATCCAAATGGATACAAGTCCACCAGAAGATCAGCAGAAAGAAGCACCCACCGCCAAACCCAGACAGAGGACTAGCGGCAAAGAGCCAACAGAGAAAGAAGTTTCTGCTGCAGACAAAAACCAGAACAGTAATGCCCAAGCAGTATTTAGTCAGAGTGTGAAAAGCATGGACAAAAAGAGTGGGCAGGCAAAGGCAAACTTAGGAGAGTTTGACCCGTTCCCCAGGACTGAGCTTCTTTCCAAAGACACAAGGGCACAGCAGAAGCAGAAGCAGAAGCAGGAAGTCGACAACATTTTGACTGGCAACATCCAGAAAGAACGGAAACCTGAAATTCAGGGAATGACAGCCAATGATTTTGAGAACATTTTTAGTCAAGATAAGCCAACAGATCCCTTGGCTAGTTTTAGTCGCAGCAATTCAAACAACCAGAGTCCAAAAAGAAAAGACTCAGAGCAAGCAGGCTTTCATGCTTTTCAAAGAAAGAATTCACAGAGACGGAGTTTTACAAAAACTCTCCCGGAAGATAAAGGTCTCCAGTCTCAACAAGAGCCAGCATCTAAAGAAGGAACAACCAAAATAGCTGCTAAGCAAGACCTGGTCACAAACGATGTCAGGAAGGAGCCTTTCGAACTTCAGCCTCAAGCTGAAGTGAAGACCCAGAGCGTTTTTTACAAAGAAGAGGATCAGTTTGGAGATGAACCTTTCGCTGTTGCCTCTGGGTTACTCTCCTCTGAGCCCCTCCAGGCTATTACGGAGGAACCAGGGGCTCTGTCTGGGGGAAAGACATTTTTGCAAGCGTGGGTCTCACCGTCTGAGGCTCAGCCTGTCAGTGCTCAGAATAGCAATGGAGGTGGGCAAGCCTTAACGGCACGCAGGTGAGATTGAAGAGGCTCCTTACAAAGAATACTTTTCTGGACTGTTTATCTAGATTTGCACATGGCTGCTGTTGTTTTATTGGGAGGCAGATAAGGTCTTAGGATTTACTTTGGGAGTGACTGCTTTGAGAGCTTGTGATTTCTTGGCTTCCATTCCTCATTTTGGGTTGAATTCTGTAAAATGCACAAGGATCACAGTGAAATGATTAGCAAGATTCGCAAAACACTAAAGGAAATTGTGAATGTGAAATGTGATCTCTTTCTGTGCTTGATGGAAATGTGTGTGCTTTCTTTACAGGCCTCACCCCGTGAAGCCCCTGACCTCAGTTGAGAGCCAATATGCCACCATCAACAAAACTGGGAAGGATATAAAGGTCCGGGACAGTACACCGGGGAAGATAAAGGTACTGTCATGACATAAATAACATTTGATCTTTTTTAAAGTAATTCTGAGAAATCTTCATAGACTTTAGGTATTAACTTAATGACGTGTCAGTTGCAGTTGACAGCCTTATTTTTTCCCCTGGAACCTGGAGTTTGAACCCAATTCATGACGAAAAGTCCAGTCATTATGTGTTTTTAACAATTGTCTGTAATTGAGGAAAACTCATTTGGTTGAAATTTACAGAAAAGCCAAGTAAACTTGTGATACAATTATCTTTCAAATCTCTGTTGAAACATTCTTGAGCGTTTTCTCTCCGGGTTTAAACCAAAGAGTCATTATTGTTCAATTAAATCAATAACAAGTTATAGACTATATTAACCTTTGTTTTGTCCCACAGGTGGCAGACCCGTTAGAAAGCGGACCTTACACTCAGCTCACCCAGGGGGAGTTGATCTCACTGGTGGTGAGGCAGCAAACAGACCTGTCCAAGAAGGACGCAAAAATCGGGGAGCTGGAAGAGTACATCGACAACCTGGTGGTCCGAGTCATCGAGGAGAAACCCAGTATCCTGCAAGCCTTAAACGCAGCCAAGCAGGTGTAAGGCTGTGGCTGCTCGAACGACAGAGACCCGCTCGGGGACCCAGTTTTGTCTTTCTTGTGCGAGTTTGTACGGTTGTCACTGTGTCATCGTGTTCTCTCGGTGCACATTGTCACAGAGGGACACGATCTCCGTGAAGGTCTTAGAGCATATGCACTTTCTTTAACTTTCAGAGCCAGATGTTTTTCCAGAATGCTGGAAAATGTCTCTGAACTAATAATTACTTCATAACAAGCAAGTGAAAATCTTTATACAAGCAGATGAATGTATTTGTTTTGACACTAAGGTACTGGATTTGCTTTTAATTGTTACATGAAAATACTTTCATTCTCTTGATTTATACTTCATACTTGATTGGAACTCGGGTTGTGCGTTATTTAATATACTAAATGAGAAGAAAGGTTATCTATTACTCTGGCCTTTTTAAATTTTTACTCTTCACAGTGGGCTTAGTGTAACTTTTGTGTGATGCATAACAATATACTCGACCACATACGACCATTCCAAATACATGCTCCATCTTGTTTAGGTCAGACTTTATTAATATTGTCTTTTAAATATATTTGCAGTACATTTAATCAGCTTTCCTACAAATATTAACTAGGATTTCTGCCCTCAGTAGCTTAATATTAAGATTATGTAAAAAAACGTGGACATTTCTCTTTCTTTTGCCTCCTTCACTTACGTCTTATTTCACTGTGTTTGTTAGTCCATTTAGCAGATGTTCAACATTCCTCACATGTTTAACTCACCACAGTTGAATGTCAGCTGGTCTTCCAGTCCTTAAAAGATATTGTGCCTATACTTTTGCTTCAAAGAGGTTTCTATTTAGAAAACCATGAAATCAATAAAAGCAACAAGCTACCAAATACTGTACATCCTTTGAATAACACAACAGTTTTTTCCTCTTCTTTATATGGTTGTAATCTAGCCGATGCACTGTGGAAAATAAAATATTATGCAAGAAATATTACAGAATTAAGTTTCTTTAATAATAATTTAAGACTTTGATCATTTTGATATTTGTGTTCTATTTCTATAAACAAAAAATACAGAAATGATTAGAACCTAATCATCAGGGGAACAGTCGCAGAATCAGAGTCCGTAATAACCAGCATGGTCTTTGTATTTGAACTACAATCATGAATGAAAACCTGCATCTTTGCCTTCACATTATAATCCTCTTTGATGTCTTGGCAGAAAATAAAGCATTTTCAGAATGTGAAAGCTGTGCCTTCAAAATCTTTTTCATTACTTCAATGTTTGTTGGACGGAGAGTCTTTGGCTCCATCTCTTCTTTTATTGTGGCGAGAACACAAACAACGTGCAGAATGTACAGTTGATATTTTCTGATGTTTGTCCGACAAGAAAATAATCATTCAGTCAATGTCAAACTTCTAAAGGGAGTGATACAGGTTTTAAGTTTAAATAAAGACACTAATTATTTCCCCAGACTGTTGTTTTTGAGATTGCTTACAGTTATTCCGTGTACATTTTCAAACAAAGCAACTCTCGTAAATGAAATGTTAATCTTCACAGCACATAATTTTAAAAGCCTTTAAAAAAAATGTAATTTCTTGCGTATTTCTTTTTAGGTTTTTCCCAATACCTGTCTGTTCAGATCATATTCAGTTCAGATGTGTTTAAAAAATGTATCAAGATTCCTGTATACAAATATACATAAATAAAAGTTTTTAGAGAGAAATAAAAATGCAAGACTGGTTATTTGTGGGTATTGGATAAGTTTGGTGAGGGATAGTTTTGTTATCAGCAACAGATTCCAGTTTACGAAGACAAAAGCAACAATTAATTGATCAAGAAGTTTATATAAAGACTGATGTACTTTAGTTTATTACTAATTTATACAGACCTCCAGTCTTATCAAAAAAAACTAGTTCTTATGCACCCAATCCACAGATGGAAATAGTTCCAGACAAATTCACAATTTACTCAGTGTGTGATTTTTACATACAACTACAAGGACATTATCTTGTCCTAAATTAGAAAATGAGATACTATAATTTTGGACCCATTTTAAAAGTATCTTGTTTTAATAAGTAAAGAATGGGCTCGATGATGAGACCCACAGAAAGGCCTGGGAATTCATTGAGTATTGAGAGAGAATAATTAATGCACTGTTAGTTTAGGTATTTTCATGAGAACTGTTAACCATTATAAAAAATGCACAAATGATACCAAACTTATCCCTGTAACCAAGTAAGTCAATATTTTAAATCTGTGAAAAGATGAGTTGTCTTTCATGGTCCACACACAATAGAAATCATGAAACAAGATTTCTACAATAAACAAGCCTCATGTAAAATACACTATTTAAAAAAATAGAGAAGTTAAATCTTTTTTTTTAAAGCATGCTACTCTACGCGATTGCATTTGTTTTTAAGGACACATGGCATTTGACTGTGTTGAGATTTAAAGTGGAACTCCACTGATTTTATATAATCTGTTTAATACTATTATCTGTTAACAGGTCTTCAGGAGAACAACTACTTATGCGAAATATGTTGTCTAAAGCCTTTTATGGCTCTAGAGGGAGCTGCAAAGAATATAATCAGCTGCCTTGAATGATGTCACTTGAGTCAATATGTCTGAAGAATGCAGCGAGCATGACAAACACCTGTGACCTTCTCTCTCTCTCTGTAACTAGAGATCTGCATTAGCCGTTAATAGTAACACATGAATTCTCCATCTGAACAGTCAGAGGTCAACAAGTAAAGATACTGCACATCGACTGTTGGCTATATAAAGATGGACGACTTGTCCCTACAACCTCCTACTATCCAGATATGAAGCCATATTTCCCGGGTTCGAATACATCTTACTCCAGAGTGTGTCTGTGAGGTAGGGTGGAGCCACACCGATACACAGGCTTGACCAATCACCAGTCAGTCTCAGCCCTCAATCATGACATTTAACCCCATTTCTATAACATCCAATAACAAATGATTTTCGAGCATACTGGAAATACTTACACTGGAACAAACTTAGATGTGCTTAAATCTACCTAGAATTACAGAAACCACCTTTGCGAAACCTTTATTTGACATGTACTTTTTAGTTTGGTCCATGTCCCATCCTCTAACATGGAGGAGGTCGAATTTATAACCTATACTGCAGCCAACCACAAGATGGCGATCAAGATGTGAGTTTCTCCTTTGGGCAGCTGTCATGTTGTCCAATGGCCATCTTTGCAAGCAGCATTTTGGTGAACTACATTAACAAATTTAGTGTGGATAGTTTAGGTGAAAGTTGAGAATCTGACTCATATCTAATTCTCTTAATTGCATGTTTCCAGCACCAGATGAATGAAGTCTGCCCAGAGAAGCAAAGACTTAAACAACAGCTGCCTAACATTCAAGTAGAGCTTTACAGAACCACGCTGGCTGTGGCACAGTTATTGGCCGAGATGCCGATGCGACGGCGAAAGGTGAACATCTTGCGCAGCTCGGAGCGGAAGCGGTCGTGCAGCCAGGCGTAGAGGAACGGGTTACAGCAGGACGAGCTCATGGCGCACAGGTGACAGAGCAGCTGGATGAGCAGGAAGTACCTCTTGTCTATCAGGTCGATGTCAATGTCGCGCAGAACGTTGAACACGCTGATGGGCAGCCAGCAAATGCCGAACGCCGCCACCACCAGGCTCACCAGGCGGAAGGTCTTGCGTTTGCGCATGCGCTGCGCCTCCGCCTGGCTCTGGGTGTGGTGGCCCGGTACGACACAGTTCCGCAGCTTGACAGAGATGCACAGGTACGAGATGCAGAGCGCGGAGAGGGGCAGGACGTAGGTGATGAAGAGGGTGCTGTACGCGTAGGCCAGCCGCTCCCGCTCCTGGCCCATCCAGAACTCCTCGCAGATGGTGAAGCCCTCGTTCTTAAACTCCACGTGGTAGGTGTGAGCCACAGCCGGGGCCACCAGGCTGCAGGACAGCAGCCAGATCCCGGACAGGAGGTAGGTGCACGCCAAGACCGAGATGCGCTTTTTCAGAGGGTGCACTGTGGCGTAGTACCTGTAGAGAGAGAGAGGAGGAGGAGGGTGGGATTAGATGAGATCTTTACTGTCCAAAACGTGTGTGGGGATGTGGGACATGCCAGGTGACTCAATTTCTGAAGAAGAAGCTTTTGTAGCACCACAGATAATAACAGCCTTGTGTAACTCGAAACAAGAGAAAACGATTTAGTTTATCTTCACAGATATCACAAATTGGATCTGCTGCTGTCTCCATTCTCAACAAGCGAAAGGATTTGCGCCTCCTGAAAACAGCTTGACGCAATGTGCAATGGGGAAAATGACGAATCCCTCCTCCATTCTTTTTGTTCTACATATCGAGAGATTTGCATGTAAAGAGACCCACAGCTGTATCTGCTGTAGTGTGAGCAGCCGTGAAATGACATGATCATCTCTTTACAGATGAAGCATAAATGGTGAACACATGATTTAAACATCATATTCAGAATGTTTTGGATGAAATATTGAGCAGAAAGGAGAAAAAATAAGGTAAATGTGTGAGGTCACTGTTAACTATGGGATTTTATTTGATGTGATCAGTCTAGGCCGTGGAGTTTAAGGTTTAAAACATGTATCCATATATGCAATTTCTTCTAGTAAAAAATCTCAAGCGGGTCCATTGACCTCGAGACGAGTATAGCGTTTAGAGTTCAAAGAAATACCCAAATACACTTCAGGACATTCTTCAAGGAATTGTTTCAGTTATCATTCCCAAAAAATGATGATTATATACACCTATATGTGCTTGCATATTTTCACTCCCATCTTTTAAGAGCTGGTATAAAATCATCCACTACAACAGGTGCTTACATTTGCATCTGCCACTGCAATCTCCTTCAAGAGAGGCATGATTGCACCTCGTTTTAAGGAGTTTATTGAAAGGTGGCTAAGTGAGTTTGGATGGAAATCCTCAGAACCTGTTTGGCTTTTTGCTCTTCTGACGACGCAACAGTGAGAGATGCATGCAAACAACAGATCCAATGCTTATTATTGTTGTCTGTCCACAGTCACCTGGTTTGTTGTGACGTACCTGTCCACACCGATGGCAGTGAGAGTGAAGACGGACACGTACACCGTCACAGGCTGGATGAGGTAGACCAGGTAGCACATGAAGCGCCCGAACACCCAGCCGTGGGGGTTGAAGGCGTACGCCAGCGTGAAGGGGACGCATGTGGCACACATTAGCATGTCGGAGAAGGCCAGGTTCCCGATGAAGAAGTTGGTGACGTTGTGCATCTTGCGGGTGCAGCAGATGACGTAGAGGAGCAGGTAGTTGCCGATCACCCCCACCAAGGCCACCAGGGTGTAGCAGGGGATGATGAGCAGCTTGAAGGACTGCAGCAGCTCCACGCCCACAAACTGGGGGCTGCGCTTGGAGGAGCTGTTGTGCAGCGCCACCTCAAAGACCTGACCGCTGTCACTCCCATTCACATCATGCAGCAGCATGCATGGGGGGGTGAGCTCAGCTGCCCAGCCGCTGCCTATGCCCTCCATCCCAGAAGCCTGATGTCGACCTGGAGGTGTGAAATCAGGACTTCAATACAGTGCATGTGATGTTTTGTTGGAAATTTAGTCCAACAAACATCACACAGCAGCTGCATGGGCATATTCACCCTGTCTCTTCCTAAACAACTTTAGAACTAGTTGTGAAATTTGAACAGTCTGTGTAGGAATATACCAAGGACAAACTGAGCAAATCTAAATCTAAAGATTTGTCCAATGAGAAAATTATTTTCAATAGTTTGCAATGATGGAAAATTGGTGCATGTGCTTGCATCATTTCCATTTTTTTCTTTTCAGCTGAAATATTTGCTTCACTCACTCGAAGTAGTTGAAGCCAGGGATGTGCTGATATGATCAAAGACATGAGCGTGTCATGCAAACTGCTACAATCAATGTAATAGAAATGTTCCATTTTATATTTTTCCAACCATGTGCAACAGCAGAGAAACTGCTCAGTTTAACAAGGCTCTTCTTCTCTACATTTATAATTCACCTGTGCACGTGAAGCTTCAAAGAGAAATGCACTGAATAATAGTAACTGTCTTCTGTTACAGCATCAGAATGTCTTTAAGGGGTGAGGTTGATTGCTGCATTGAACTGCCATGAAGTAGCCTATAGGAGCTGCATGGGTGCCTTTCAGTAACACTGGATATTATAGATGTGGAGCGCCTGTGCACGTGACATTTAAAATACATTAAACCCAGCCCGGGGAAATTAAAAGGTGCATAGTGGTGATGTAACAGGGAAAACCAGTCAGCAGTGACACCTTAGGCACAAATTTGTATTTTGAATGTCCTGTCCAGATCTTACAATAATACTACTCAAAACAAGAAAATTTCATCACAGATAAAATACGTTTCTGTGAAAAGTGCGGATGATATGTTGAAACATAATTTGTTTATTAATGTCCTCACTGAAATTCCCCTCAGTCATAATACTGTCTGCACAGGGTTATCAGCAGCAGGTTGTACTGTGGACTGAGGTGGTCGTATAGGGCTACTGAAGATAATGCTAAGTAGAGACAAATGTTTTTATATCGATTGTTTTAAACACCTCTCTATCCCTTCTGCAAAGAAGACTAAAAGTATAATAAAATGGTCACAGTAATATTGTGATATTTTATTTAACAGACATCAGTGTACAGTATTATACATATTTACTGTCTCTCCAATAGAGATGAACAACCTTAGATCTCATGCAGTTAGAAGGAAACTCTACAGCCTCTATGGAACAGACATGAGTAAATGAAAATCTTTTAAATTCAATTAAAAGAAAGAAAAAATGGTCTCAGAGAAAAACGTTATGAATAATTTTCAATGAGAGAGAACGGATGCGTTTGCGCAATGTTCCACCCACCTTCATCTTTTCAAGTCAAACAATTTCTCCACAGACTTTAAGTCATTCTTGAATCAATTTCCAATCTCGAATGGGAGTAAATGCCTCTCACCTGCCGCGCGTTGCTTTCTCAGTTTCCAGCCACAGAGCGAGTACGAGTGGAGGAGAGATGAGATCCAGCGGAGCCTCTGTGCGCCTCTGGAGAGATGTGCGCCTCTCACACGGACTGACGGCGGAGCAGCGCCACGGAGCCGTGCGTCCTCACCCTGAACCTCCGCACTGTGGATCATGTGCCGGAGTAATTATTGACAGCCGACATGATGCGTTCAAGTGTTATGTTGACAGGGGATAAACAGGTGCTCACTCCGGGTGACGCGCACGGCTCTGCTTCAAATCTGCGGGTCTTTATTGAAACTTGACTGACAAGCAGCTCCTTTGATTGACTGATGCGTGCGTCTCTGGAGGTTCAGTCTGCACAGTCAACCAAAATATACGAGTAAAAATCTCCTGTAGAGGTGAAAGCTTTCTCTATAGGTTAAAGAGAAATTACAGATTGCTCTACATTTTCACATTTGCTTTTTTTACCCTAGAATTTGGCTCAGTGTTCTTCACAGATAAGAAAAGATGAAATGAGGTACGGTTAGATACAATATGGCTATGTTTTTTATTGTAAGGTATGATATGATGACATAAGATACAATGCGATGCAATACGATAATATAAGATAACAAGATATACCTTTATTGATCCATCAATTAAAGATTGACACTGCAGTGCAAGTGGAAACATTTAGTTAGAAATAAGATTCAAAACAGAATCTACAATAAAAAAGATGAAAATAGAAATACCGTATACAATAAAATAGAAATACTACATACAATCAATACTATATACAAGGGAACCACACAACCCTGAAACCTCCATTATCCTCCATTATATAACAGTGATGTGTTATTGTGACCGGCCTCGACTAATGCAGCAGCAGAGATCAGTGACACATTGTCTTTAATGTTCGAACTTTCATCCTCCTCCAGCCACAAATATTTGTAAAGGGACCAAGGGGGCAGACTGATAAGGAGGTGACGTGAGTGGTGTCTGAATGAGAGGACGACCACAGATGGGGCTCTGTGGGCAGGGTGTTTGATTTGTGCTAAACTGATTATCAGGACATTCAGTCACTCCCATAACAAGCCAGACAGCAGAGGGCAAGCAATCACTGCTCTGTATGCTTCAATTAGTGGAGCTGCTCTGAATCAATAGTCTGCTTTGAAGCCCGACGAGAAGGCATGGTAAAGGAGATCCTGGTGTTACGTACCCACGGGAGGTTTAATTCACAGCGTGTCTGAGGCTTCCGAGTGTTAATTTAATACTTAAGGAGTTGAGCTGTATGTAATTGTGGAGGTTAACATTTCCCGCTCTTGTCACTACAGCATAAGGCTAGCACAAGGTGTTAAGTGAAATGAACCAGAGGCCACTGGAACGTTCAACACACTGGCAATACAATATATAAGAAATATGTGCTTGAGTTAAGATAAGAGAAGATAATCTTGTATTCGTCCCAAATTTAAGATGTTCCAGCAGCAGTCAAATAATAGGAACAGTTAATAATAAAACATAAATAAGCATACATATAATTTTTAAAATATATGAAATTAATAAATACTAGTAGATACAGAGTACAAGAGATTGAAAACTAGAGAAACTCCAGCTATGCTTTACTTTCTTACTGTATGTGTTGTTAGTGTAAGCTATGCCAAATTTTAGTTTTGATGTGCTTATTGTTTGACAGTATATTGTGCTGTACACATTTTCTGTTACTGTAAGCACGATGTATGGCAATTTTTGTAACAATTTCCATGGCAGTATGAGTTCAATAAAGTATTTTATGTGAAACCTTGAATTAATCTTTTTTCTGTTTGATACACTTAGTATTCTGGAAAGAAAACATCTACTGTAACCATTCAGTGTCAAAGGACTGAGCCAAGATTGAAATGTGCACATGAGGGATATTTCTATGGTCCACTGCCATACTGACAAAACATCTAAACATTTTGACCTGTAGTGTTTAAACAATGCCAAAGGGACTTTTCATTTTGGGGGCACTGACTATTTGTATGAGAAAAGGATTTAGTTTTGACTGATGAGTTGGCTGTTTTGGGAGAGATATGACCTTTTGCAGGTGTGCTATGGAGTTTTGCTGAACCATCTATGTTATTTTGATGATGAACCACAGCAATCGAGAAGGGACTTTTCATTTTGGGGGCACTGACTATTTATATGAGAAAATGATTTGGTTTTGAAACTTGAGTTAACTGTTTTGGGTGAGATATGACCTTTTGAAGGTGATCTATGTAGTTGTGCTGAACCATATGGGCTATTTTGCCAGTTGCACTTAGAGCTCTGAGAATGTCATTTCAGTTACGTGAAATGAGCCAAAGCAATGGAGAAAAACTGTAAAGAAACATTTATAAGTTTGTCATCGGCATCCAGGTCCTACAAACATTAAACCCTGACAATAGCGCCTGTTGTGCAAAGTTGCTAAGCAGTCAAAATACAACAAAATAATAATATGCAAGAACAATATAACAAATCAAATCAGTGGAATAAAATAGGTCAAATTGAAATTGGATAAAGAGAATGCTTAACTCAGCTCCACTGGCAGCAGGCTTTTCAAGAGTCGAGGACTCAAATGCAACCTCCCCCTCATTCTTTGCCATCACTCTGTTAAAACTCAAATACCAGTGTCAAGGGACCTTAGTGATATAGAGGGGCAATATTAAAAGCATTTCTAACAAGTATTCAGGTGCTTGTACATTAAGTGATTTGAACATTTATTTAAAAAAAACTGACAAGCAACCCACAAAAGGGACTTTAGAACAGTATCAATGAAATCCCTTTTACAACCCAAAACAATGGTCTTTGGGGAATCTGCAGTGAGACCTCTTCTGATACTGTTGAAAGTACAAGTTCTACTTGAATTTTTGCAAGACGAGCTTCACTGCAGCAGAATATTTTCTTAATTCAATTGCAGAAGGTCAAAAGCTTTGGATGTTTGCTGTTGACATGACTTGGACTTGCTGAAGAGAAATATACCTACGTTTTCATTCAAGCTATAATTGAAAAAAACCTCTGACTATTTATACTGTGAAGCTGCAGTCATCCTGTCTGACGATTATAGGTTTAATTTCTCAAGCAGATGGGACCTGTGTTTTTCCCACAAGCATTCACTTACATTGAATTTACGGTTTAAGCATCAGATGCAATATTTGATCATATTGTTCTATTTATGGGATAATGAGCAACAATCATTTAGTTCCATGGGATATCAAAGCTAATGGGAAGTAGCTCTGACTGGCTGTATACAGCTTCATGTACATTTTCTGTCATGAGGAGGCAACTGACTGACAATTTCAGTCAGTTGCGGCTATATGTTGGGAAATTGGATACTAACTAACTTAACAAGGTATAACTGCTGTGCAGGACTTGTGATCACGAAATCCAACTCTGACACTTGACAGAACAACTTCTCGGCTTAACAACTCTTCACAGTAAAGTATTGCATTGTACCCCAGTAGACATTTGTTCTGAGGTGTCATCCGATGATGTTTCAAGTATTTTGCAACCACTTGTCTCCAAGGTCAAGCACGGAGTGATGAAAACAAAACCCCAGATCCTGAGTTCTACAGAGCAAGATGGCACAATGAGTCACCAGGGTGTATTAGTCATGTCTGCATACAGCTTTACATTGCAATCAATGTTTCAACTGTCATGGTCCTTGAACCTTGAAAGACACTAATCTTCCTGTATCTGTTTGGTTTGATCTAACATGCTTTTGATTTAACAGATTTCAAGATTAATTACAGTTCCTTGAAGATCAATGTTCCTGGTGATCCTCTGACGAGTGACTGCCTTGACGTGTTTATTTATAAAGCTTAAAACCTATTTCTTTAGCCTAACTTCTAATTAAATGGGTCTTATACTGATAATAATAGTATATATTTGTATCCCCTTTACTTTTCATCATTCATTTTTTATTTTAGCTTTTAAATTCTATTCTATGATTTTTCATTGTCAGCTTTTTTTTTGTTGAATCTTTTTAGCTCATCTTCCAATTGTGAAGCCTTTAAAAACTGCATTATCCTGCAAGTTGATATACAAATCAAGTTTGATGGATTGAAGAAATTTGGCACAGACATACACTACAAAATCCTGTGATCCCTCACTTAAAATAAAGAGATTCCTACTCTGACTTATGTTAGTTCCAGAAGCCCTTAATAAAATGAGAATTCATGACCATCTATAGATGAGAAGACACTTTACTCAGAACAAATGGCTAGTTCAAGATTGCCGGGAAAAGTCAGAGGTTAAAAATCAGTGAGATTCATCTTCTGGGGAGAACAGGTGAGTGCAGTGTTAGACATATCATCTAAACTAAAGACCAAACATAGTTTCAAAGATGTTGAATGCTGGTACTGTCTTCACTGATGGCAATGATGGATTTCCCAAACTATGGAAACTAAGGTCACAGTAAGCAGAGCGCATATCAACACTAAGGTTCAACAGTCCCTTTTAAATTCAATCAAGTCAAACCAAATTTTTTTAAACTGGTGAAAAGTTAAAAAAATTCCATATCTTGCAGTGAGAAAGAATAAATCCTAGATCCACCCCGACCCTAACCCTCCTTTACACAGACCTGATTCACACACCTTGCATCCGTCTGTTGAGGTCTCCTTATAATAGGCCACACCTGAATAAAGTGTTTTAGAGCCACACAGTAAAAACATTACAGTTCACCGTGCGTCATAAACATCCGTTAGTGCCCTTCTAACATATGACTAAGCAGCAAGTTTTGACAATAAACTCATTTCACTTTAAGTATTTCATGAACTGGAAGTTCCTGTGTTATTCCTACTCCACTTGAAAAGAATGATGCTGTCATAGAATTCAAATTTTCCTGTTGCTGATGGCATATCTTCACTTAGTATGAGTTATGGCTTTAATCAGTGATCACTGTCAGATAGCGCAGTGTTCTTGGAGACAACGGATAAACACCTGCAAGGCTTTACTGCTGTCGCAGTGAGAGGCTGATCTCTGCTGTACCACATGTGCTAAATCTTCTGCCTTCATTGGCACCTTGCTGTGAAAAGTTAATGATCAATTATTTATACTTGACAATTCTGTGATTACACATTCACAGTCCAGGTTATAAACGATGTAGCTGCTTGAGGGAGTTGTGAAGATGAGAGGATTAGCAGATCAGAATAGCTCTGTGATGCAATAGAGACGCTAACACTGACAAGAGTTAATAAACGATGTCAGGAGCTTATATCAATATGCTGCTTAGCATGTATCACGTTTAGCATTATCATCTCAAATTAGCATGTTGATATGGTAGCATTTGCTCAGTAGCATCAAACACTACATCTTAAGCTGTATCTTATTTAAAATAAGAAAAAGTAATATTTCGGCATTAACAAAAGCACTGGGTAGAATAAAATGTTAGTCATGATTCTAACCCTGTGTTGAACATTTGAAATACTTATTTGTGTTGGACCATAGAGACCTTTTGGATTTCTGATGTGTTGATTTTTTTGTTGGACTCATTGTGTTTATGGACTTTGACCTTGTTATTTTCCTTGAGTTTATTTTCTGGATTTAAATCTTTGTATTTTGAGTGTATTAATTCCAGTTTCATTTTGAATCTTCTTTCCTTGTGTATCCCTATCTTATTTCACTTCCTGTCCTCGTTTAGTTTGTTTGTCTGATGACGCCCTGCCCCGCTTTCATTACCTTCACATGTGTCTTGTTAACTTTGTGTATTTAGTCTGTGTTTCTCTTTGCTCTGGGCCAGTTTGTCACGTCAGTTTTTCCTTAGCTCATTAGTGAATTTTCCAGTGTTTTTTCAAATGATTTTCCTTCTGTGTTTTGCCAACTTCAGCTTTCTTGACGTTGCCGTCAGACTTTTGAGTTTGGATTCCTCTGTCCACCTACTCGTGAGTCCAAATTAAAACTGCTCATAAGATCTTTCCTTGTTTTACATCTGCATTTGTTCCTCTATGTTACACTAATATGGCTTCTGTCAAATAATTCATACATTTGATGACTTCCTTACCTCCACAAAGGAGGTGCTTGTCTGTTAGTTATTACACAAAACCTGCTCAACTAATATCTGTAACATTTTCTGGAGGAGTGGGGCCTATCCCAAGCAAGGATCAGTTACATATTGTAGCGGAAATGATTAAATAGGCAGAATCAGCATTTTTCCACCCACTTTCTTCGACGTGGCAAGACACCGTTTTAGCCTTGGCGGAGGTATGTGCAATATATATTTGATATTCATGTTTATCTCAGGTTTAAGCCACTGACAAGAAATGTTTTTGTTTTTAGTCCGTTGATTGGTCAAACAGGTGATCCACAATCATAGTACGATCTAAAAATCCTCATATAAAGGGAGACCGGAGAAAGGAGCGAGGAAAAAAAAAGCTCTTAATTAGTTAAATTATAGAAATGTTGGGTTTTCTATAGATTTATATTTTTATATTTTTTGTGTGTGTGTGTACTCTTTTTCCTTTCCCCTCACATTTTATATATCTACTACTGGACAATTTGGGTGTCTTGTAATCCAAAGTAGGGATGGGCCAATTACATTGGCATGACACACAATGTATGTATGTAATCAGTTTTTTTTGTTATGAATCTGAATGATTTCTGAAAACGGCTTTTATTAGCTGAAAGGCAATCAACCCTTTTCTCTTATTTACCTTTGTTATTTTGCAGTCTGTTTAAATTCATCTTATTTGAGCAACCCTCTTTATTCTTGTATGCAGGGGAAATATTACGAATCATGTCCACAATTTATCCCAAAACATGAAGTCTGTGATTCAAGCAAATATCTGCAGACACTGAGCCCAGATGAAAATCAAAGGGCTCTAGACAACATCTAATGGCTCAGTGTACTGTTTGTGATGAGACTGTGAAGGTGGATGCTGATTATCCTCATTGTTCACCAAAGGTCACTAAAATGAAAAGAGTGATCACACTGGCTCCATGTCGCAACCTGCTTCTCAGAACTAAACAACATGCAGCGATAATGGTGACATACTCACAAATGAAAGGGAGGTTCAGGGATATATAGTTAGATAAAGAGCATGTGTTTAAAAAATCTTTAAGAAAAACAAGAAAATAGCATGATCCACTACTGTCAGATGTGCTTATAGAGAAGAAGATTTCAGACATCATTTTCTGTTTAATACATTCATATCCTTTGAAAATGTTTATTTTGACCATGTGACGATAAAAGCTCCATATAATTTTTGTTATGAATCAGAATTCTTTACAGATGAAATAATACTCTATGAAGCGGCCAAGAAATGATATCTTATATATATCTAAATAGTGGATTTCTTATGTCAATGGTGCAGTCGTGCACGTACACATGAACCTCTTGGATGAAGAGAAATTCTTAATGTGTGGCTAAAAATACTTTGGTCACATTATTGAGCTGTGGTATCTAAAAAGTATCCAACCTGATAAGAAACGCCTTTAGCTTATGGATAGAAAAATCTCAAATGTTTGCACCAGAGTGTATCAGACTCACCTGAGAGAAGCAGTGACAGGGATTTTGTCAATGTTGTTTATCCAGCTGAACTATTAACTGCACATGTTCTCAATACGTTTGAGATTTCTCTGTCTGCTGTTCACTGTAACCTTGAAAGGAATGCATGAAGCATCCTTTTTGCTTTGGATGCAGCAACCAATATTCGGCTGCTTGTCTGAAGCTTATCCCTCTAAAGGTTACCCTCGGGCCTCTGATAAGCTCTTGATTCACATTATATTAGATAGTGCTGGTGTTTGCAGAGCCTGTTGTTTCTAACAATATCCAGAGTATATAGCCATAGAAAATATAATAACGTCTCTAAATTCGCAAATGTCATGCCAGAGAAACATAATATAGAGTAAGTTTAACATAGAATGATTTTAAAATTAACCATCTGTGGCATTAATCACACAAACAAGCCCAATATATCAAGAAGGAACAATTTAATAGGAATAGACTGTGTTGCTGAGAGTTTAATGATAAGTTTGATACCACTCTTTTTTAAATACAGTATGCGACAGGCAGGGGGCTCTTAGCTTAGCATTAATGTAATCTGTAAGACAGAACAGAGTGGGGAATGGCTGGAGTCCTAGTGTCCTTGGTGTTGAGACGTTCATATAGTTGTGCTGAGTACTCAAATAATTGTCTCCCACCCTGATGAAAATACCTTGGATGGATACGTGTGCTCAAATCCAGGGGTCCTGGTTTAGGGGTTAGAAAATGTGGCCTTTTTTAAGTTTGGTCCATGTCTATATGTTAACATACAGGAGGTGGGTTATATGACCAATACTGCATCCAGCCACCAGGGGGCACTCCAGATCATTTGGCTTCACTTTTGAGGAGCTGTCATGGTGTCTATCTTTATATACAGTCTATGGTCTGGACCACCTCTCAAACAGGGTTAAACACGTGTATAGATGCTGCCTAAGTTGCGTTAACTGAAATAGAGATTGCAAATTGGCAATTACAGGGTTTTTGGGGGGATTTTGGGTTATTTAAGAAAAAAAAAGTGACGGCAGTTGCATTTTGTCAGCTTTGCCAATCTGCTAAGCTAACCAGCTGATGGCTGTAGCTGTAGAGATTTTACCATAGGAAAATGAAACATCACAAACAGAGGATGAACATTTTCCCAAAACAATCACATCACATTTTGTTAAAGGGTCAGGTCTATTTCACAGTTACTAATGACTATACTTCTATCATCGAAAGTCAGCGGCAGTTCAATATGCAATCATCCTCCTTTGTTAACAACAACTATAGTAACAACATTTACTTTGTGATTGCCACAGCTGTAATACTAATTACATGAAACAGAGCATTTCATTATTTGAGGGAAGCTTGAAAGCCCCTGTGACACAGATTTCAGATCCTGATTTCAAAAGCAATGTGATCATGGTGAAGTGGTCATGGCCAGATGGATGGACTCAGAGATATACTTCAGGTTACGGCCGTTGATTGCGCTCACATTCAGACAGCCACTGGGAAGGAGGTTCACATGTCTCCTCTTTGTCAGAAATTCCACCTGCTGATCTAAAGCAGACCAAAAAAAACCCACAAGAAGTATAGAGAACACTCAGAGGTTGTTAAGATAATATTTCTGTTGCTTAATTGGAGAACAATGGTCTTATTTAAACAAATGGCAGTAAAATAATCAGATGTTTAGCAATTTTATCTAATAAATCAGAGAATGTAAAACATCTGCAGGATGCCAAGATCATTAATATTAATTTACAGTACACTGATTACTGTTAAAGCATGTGATTCTCAGACATAAAGTAAGCCAAAATTATTTTGGAACTGTTTATAGAGTGCAATAATCTATTAAAACGCCGCCAAAATACCCGTCTTTGATTCTGTGAATATATAAAAATGTACTCTACATTCCAGTTATTGATTTGTAAAGGAGGTTACTGAGGAGATAAGGAAAGCAGCTGGGAAAAAAAATCAGGAATATCAGGCATGAGTTCCGTATCGCTGTCAATCACTTGCTATAGATTATTAGAAAGACAGCCCTGCAAATATTCATAACATGTCAGAAACAGTTGGCTCCTCACCATTCAAGCCTGTACAACAGTAGAGTCCACCTTGTTGAGTCAGGTGGTCCCAGCAGCCTGGAGTTCCCAGAAGCCTCAGCTTCTCTCTCAAAATGTCTCTGATCAGCTTACTTCTCTCAACCATGCGCTTTACTTCTCCCTGCCTGGGGGACAATAATTGCATCAAATGCTAAGGACACTGGCAGTTTAACTTTGTGTGCATTAAGGAAATGCTCAAGCAGTCTAACTGTCATTTCGTACATCTACTGACACGGCAGTGATGCTCCTGTCCAGGCCACATTTTTCAGATGGCAGATAATTAATGTGCGTGGAGAATGACTCACCATTCAACAAGATGTGCTGGGTTACTGAGCACAGTGGCGACGACGTCTGCTCCTCCCACAGACGGCCGGGCCCACATTGACCTGACTAACTTGACAGCTTGAGACTGCAGAGATAACAGGAGGCTGCTCTGCTTCAACACGCACAGCAGGTGACCCACAGCCTCACCTGGTAAAGGGTTAAGAACAAAAAGAGGAGCCTCGTGAAAAGAAACACTCTTTTCCAGTTACATTACTTTATTTCCGCTGAAACTAAGTTAGCTGAGAAAATGAAATAAGCCACTCGGTTCCGGGCGAGTGAATAGAGGGTCACTGAGACACAAGCAAAAAGCAAAGAGCTGACCCGCCTAATGATGAGTTACAGGAGGGAGATGCAGAGCTCTCTCTCTCTCAAGAGAGTAATTACAGGAAGGCAACAGAAAACCTGAGTTATATGAGGATGTGCCTTCTGTGGAACATTCAGTAAGACGAACATGAACATACAATGCTGCACTCGTCTATGTATGCAGTGATACAACTATCTGACTGTGCAAATAATAAAAAAATGCACTAGGATTGATTAACAGTTTTGAATTGTACTTGGTGTTGATTTAAGGTCACAGATTACATACTTATTTTGTAGTATTGGCAAATTTTTTCAATTGGAGTTCCTATGGCCATAAGAGCAAACACATTAATCTTTGCAATCAGATGTATTTTTAGTATTACTCTTACCGTAAAGGCCAAAGCAGTGGGAGAAGGATTGAGCACAAAGGAGCTCCATGCCTTGAGATGCACAGAGCTGTACAGGCCAGGCATCCCGCTTAAAATCTCCATAGCAGAGCCCCTGAGCAGGCAGCAGGAGGAAAGGGAAGAGCCTTCGCCTCTGTTGAAACAGTGCCAAGACAGCAAAGGATGATCCAAGCAGCAGTTAAGAGCGACTTGTCAGATAAAAATCATTATAGCCGTTGTTAGAGACTGTAAATGTATCGATACCATGATTAGTTGTGTAATCACAGTCCACTGATCCTGAGAGAGATCTGCTCCGGTTGGGTAATGGGCAGACGCTGACAGAACAACAACACTTTGCTCAGGAGCCCCTTCCAGATCCTGCAGAAGCTTCTCCAAACAAATGCACCGCAGCTTATCATCCCAGTAATAATACCGACGGATATCCTGGATCCCCGCTGCCTGGAAGATGCCAGCCAATGAGTCTGCACGAAGGATCAAGTCAAAACATAATATTAGATGTCTAAAGCAGAACAAACTCCTTGAGATACCTTAGCATGTAATTACAGTCAGAGGCTACTGTGAGTGATTTTTTTTTAATTCTTTTTAAAACTAGGATGGTTTTCAGAAGTGCACATACCTCCACCAAGGCCAAATAGTCCCTTTAAGTTAAATCAAGCTGTACCACATTCCACACACTCAGAAATATTAGTAACCTTTCTCAACGTTGAAGAAAGTGAAACAAGTTCCTGGATCCACCGAATGACCTGAATTCGAGCACAAATGTTAGGTGTCCTTCCCTGACCCCAGACCACATCCTTGCACCAAATTCTGTGTTAACCCGTCCAAACCCTGAACCTTGTTTTTGTGTTTGCTTACCAACAATCCAACCAACCTGCAAACAAACAGGGGTGAAAACATGACCTCCTTGGTGGAGGTAAAAATTAAAATACATCCTTTTTAACCTCTGGTCTGAGATGCATTTGCAATGAATGAATTAGTTCTTTAACTCTTCAAAAATACACACTCACACCATGATTATACATTTGTTCTGCATTTTGGCATCTATAACACATTCTAGAGAGGCCTTACATTCATGCAGTTCTTCATTATAATGTGTCTTGCACATGTTTTCCTTTTTGTTCAGAAATCTGGTGAATACACTGTATCTGAGAGGTGTAAAATGCTTTCAATGAATGTTTGTCAAGGATCTGTGTGAATTATGAGCTACTTTGTCTCTGTCTGCAATGAAATCCTTTTTGTTGTTGTCTTGTTCACACACTTGTTATTTCCATTTCCAGCATTTTTAACTCTGAAATCTCAGAAAAATATCTGTTGCCATGGATACAGTAAAACGCTGTGTTATCTGATCATTGGTTCATGTTATTGTGGCACATATACAGAAGTTATGCTATAATCATGTAGATAACACAATGTTGAAGTTTTACTGTGTAGCTGTACTCATCACATTGATTTGAAATAAGCTTTATTGGCATATTGATGTTCCATGCATAATTCAACATGTGCCACATCTTAAAGCCAATAAACCGGGGGTCGTGTCTTTAGATGGTGTTTACAGGAAGTAGGGTTTTACTCGACCATCGCAAGGGGAGGAGAGGTAGACCGGACCGCACCAAGCAGCACCAGCATCAAAGCAGTGCCTCAGGAGTTCAGCCCCGAGGCGCACAGCAGCAGTAAAACCAGGGGTCTGGACACCCAACACCTGCAACAACAGCCGAAATAACATGAAGAATTAGGTTTAGGTGTTTTTATGATGATGATGATGAAACACTGCAGAGCTGATCTTGTAATGATTTACTCTGAAGATGAAGCTGAGTGTGAATTCATGATTGACCAGTGAGTCCATGTAATGGTGCTGATTGATTGTATGTGTGGCTAGGGGCCTTATTTATTGCTGCACAGACTGAGTAGTAATTATGAATCTAAGCAATAATTGGTTACTGTATATATGTGAAGCTGAGATTACCCGGCTCTCCATTATAGCCCGGGAGCTTTTCCCCAAAACGACCTCATTGGCACGCCTGGTGAATTCTGTTAGCCCAAGAGGAGATGGATACTCTGGACAAAGGGTGGGATCAGCGTTTAACTGGTGTTTTATTTTCCCAATGAGACGCAGTTGAAAGGTCTTCCCCTCCTCACTGTAGTACTCTGTAAAAGACAGGAAGTGCAAAGGTATTATTAAAATCATACAAGGTATTGATTGGTGAAAAGTGTGAATCTGACAAGAAAAAGAGAGATGACAATGAGAGAAGATTACAGTTTCAAATTCACATTTGATTTGACTTATTCCTGCTGACAATCAAACAAACTAACGGACATGATTGATCATAAACCTTTTGGCAGAGGTAACAATCCAGAGTCAAGTTAAACCATTGAGGTCTGGTGCAGTTTTTTATCATAGCTTTTTTTTATTTACCATCAGGAAGGCAATATGATGTTATAATCGGTGGTTTGAGAGTTTAGTGCACCGATCTGTACTTCAAGAACACTCAGGTCCACACAGACCCTCCAGCTGCTCCACTTTTGTATCCATGAAACATACTGTATTTCCTGATGTGAGGAAAACCCAACATCCAGGTTTTAAAATGTCCCTTCAGAAATCTGTGGGTGAAATTACATCAACACTTTGTCCCTGTGTTCCACAAACTATTTCTGGAGCCGCAGCTAAATAAACAAATAATTTCTTTATTTAGCTAAGAAATCTAGTTCACTATGAATTCTCTCTGGACTTATTATGAGTCATATGTCAAACAAGATGTCCAGAGTGAGTCAGTAATTCAGAGTAAATGTGTTATGTGCATTACCATTAGTGATTTCTTCCTGAAGGACCAAATTCAAAGCTCTTGAAAGTGTGAAACATGAAAGCAAAAGACAGACAGACATGTCCTTTTCATTTAATTTTCAACAATGGCGATATACCCAAATTATGTATTGATGCTTATGCATAGTTCAAGCACAATGAGGAAGTGTAATACATAACTGATCTAGGACAGTTTTCTAAGATGTTTTGTCAAGTGTTTGTCTACAGTTTTTTTCATCTTGATAAATTGTTTGACCATAACGTCCAGCCTATTTCCGAGGAAGTCCACCCGTCTCAAAAGAAATAAGAACATTGAAACATTTCCATAACAAACTGAAGATCGATATGTTATAAATTGAAATTGTTTTTATACTCCCTCTCTCCCTCCCTCTGCTACTTTTTCCGGGTGGTGCGTCCGCTAAAGTAAACATCCAGCAGCGTCATCAGACAGGTCGGATGACGGGACTCACCCACGGACTGTAAATAAAGACCCACCTCTCCCTGTCAGGTCCACTCTCCTGGCCTGAGAGTCTCTCTTGAGGTCGGACAGTAGTTTTGAGTCGGGACCAGGTTCCGGACCTTCCGCCTCCGCCTCCGCCGCCGCCGCCGCTGCAGAGGGAGTATTGATCGGTTCACAGTGATGACCTCCCGGGTCTCCTCCCTTTAGCTTGACCCGTTTTTCATCGAGGCCACCGCTGGGTCGACTCATCTTCTCACCCCGCGAGCAACATCCGGCCCTTTGTTTAGACTCTGTTGCCAGGCTACAGCACGCGTCTGGATACTGTCACCAAGGCAACGGTGATGGATGAGCTTGTCCCTCCCTAATTTGCGGGTCTGCTGGTGGGAGTTTACTTTGGTCACAGTGAGCTATCATCATCAGACAGGACCTGTTATCAGCTCTGGTCGAAAATACCTCAGCTGTGCTTGTTTTAGCCCCAAACACTGAACACAAATCCCAACCCACCAATCTCTGCTCCACATTAACGTGTGTGTTGTCGGTTATACAACAGGCCTTCCTCCTTAAATTGATGAAGAGATTGTGTTTGATTCTGCAACAGCGTTTCAGTATGGAAGTAAATCTTTCTCACCAAATTTAAAAGCCTTAGAATATTTCCAACACTAATTTATTTTTATATTTTTTGAAAATGTTGCACTTTTGTACAGAATTACACAGAGAGTAACGTGATTGGCTGAATTTTGATTTGGTTCAAGCCAGAATCGATTGCCAAACCCTTTGTATCCCGAATTTTACTCAAATTTTGGGATCTGATCGATTTACAGCACGTTAAATATATGAGGTAGTTGAATTTAGAGTTAAAAATCTAAAACATTATGAAATGCTAAATATTAAAACAATATATATTCATTGTAATTAAATTTAGCATGCTAAATTCAGGTCGCAACTCTAATGTAAAAATATTCAGATTAAACATCCAGGGTTCCGAGGATAACTAATCGATTGTTGTTCAAACCGAGCCAACATTCAGCTGATCACATTTCGCTCAATAGAGGAAAATATCTCAAATAGCTAATTTCAATGCAAAAAATTGCATTAGAAATTCAAAGGCTTAAAATTCTAACTCTGGTGAGACATATTTATGGAGTGAAGGGGGGTTTTAAATATCAAAATAAGATAAATTAGGCATTCTTAAAAAATCAAAAAAGGCCATTTCCAGATCCCTCATTTCAAGAGGAAATATCCAGGATTCCAAGGATAAGCAATCGATTCTGGCGCGTACCAAACCAACATTCAATTGATCAGGTTACGCTCCATAAGATGAATTTAGAAGAAAACAAAATTCTAATTCATCATTCCATAGAAAGCCAAATCACTGCTAAAAATTCCAAGGCTTTTAAATCCCCAAATCTGGTGAGACAGATTTGCTTACATATTTCAAGTTAATTAAAATCAACATCAGAAACCGAGTTCTATTTATTTCAAAGTAGGTTTTTCATCCCAGGAGGAATTTGCTTTGGTCTTTGGTGCATAAACATGAGCTGAATATTCTTTTAAGATTTCCTGCTTCCATTTCTTTGATTGAATCATCTCCATACACAGTAGAAGATTGTTTGAATACCCCCTGGCATATTTTTACAGATCAACCTTACTTCAATCTTGTGGAATTACATCTTCTCTGTAGTGTTAATGTTTTGTTTCTGCATGTGCCTGTAAACCAAAGCATATTTCTGCACTCAGTTCGAGATGGAGATGAGACATCCGGCTTCCCCCCCTCTCTCCTCTCTTGCTCATCAAGTTATTAAAAAATACAACTGTCCCTTTGCGCTCGTGCCTCCAGAGCAATTCTCCTGGGCAGGGAATCGAAGGAACAGCCATGTAGTGGGGATAAAGACGAGGCGGTGAATCTAACAGTAATCTAAAAGACCTGGAATCAAAGTCAACATCTTGCAGCTATTATATTGAGGAGAGGAGCAGCGAGCCAGGCTGTGTTAAGCTGATAGTCACATGTTGCTGCACTAGATGGCAGTAGATTGCCAAACCAGGGGGTTGGTCTTGTCAATCAGCTTTCCTCTGGCCTGATTCATCCACTGTAATATTGCTCCCAATACCTATCATCAGAAATTAAGCCTCATTATGTGCAACGGATGTTGTTCCGGTCAAATAATAGGGAGACTTGCATTCTTTTCTAAAATGTAATATATGCCTCAGGGCTGCTGGCTGCCGAGACAGCTGTGTCTTTATACCTTCCAGGGATGGATTTGTCTTTGTGGGAGTGTGAAGATAATAGAAAAAATGGGTTTTCGTTTTATTCTGAGCGATTGACAACAAAATATTTATAACTGACTTGGTCCATCGCTGAACATGTTTTCACATCAAACTGAACTGTGATTGTCCATTAGAGTAAGAGAAAATTCCCTCACACTACAAACTGGGTGCAGAAAATAAAAGTTCCTCTAAAGAAGCCTCAGTTGATTCTGTGACTCCAGATTTGTGGTGATCTCAGGAAAAGACTTGATTTATCCTCTACTTTACCGAAGTCTATTATTAGAGTGAGTAATGACAAAGAGGTAGTAAGCTGGACCCAGTGGTGTGTAGCTTTGTCACGCTACCGTGTTACCAGCATGAATAAGGTACTTATCTAATTAAGGTGATGTTGATTCCATTAGATTAAAACTGCTGAGTCCTGAAATCTGGTGTCAAAGGACCTTTTTGTCTGAGGGCACCCCATGTTCCAAAAATATCCGTCTGTCCTGAGGAGAACTGTAGTGTAACACTCAGCTCAGGACGAGGGTGAGCGGAAAATGAACCACTTAAAGTCTTGTAATGTGCATGTGCAATCAAGAGAAAACACTTCAAACATTAAAAATGTTTAGTCACACATCAGCGTTTCATTAGAGTTCCTTTGTCACGATGATAGAAAACAGTAAAGCGCATCACCTAAAATAGAGAGTAAAGCCGCATGGAATTCATCGTATTACCACATTATATCTAAAATAGCTGCTCCGTCAACAAAACACTTTTTTTGTCAGTACGAAAACTATTCGGCCCCATGATTGGATCATATCGAACGGAAATAGTTTTTATTCAGTCGTGGCCTCTTTCCCCTAAAATGTCAGTAATGGATTTCAGTCTAATCCTGCTCATGGAAAACTGTGTAATAGGGATCAGTTTCTAAGAATGTGGCCTTATTTCAGACAGGGTAATTGTTTCCACTCTGCGCTGTTGTGGCTTTTTCTGCTGGATGATAGATATAGAGTCTTCACACAGCAGAGTGCCTGGCATGGTGCTGGTCACAGTTTGTTTTCAGATGTCATGCATTCTGTTCTTGGATTATTTTGAAAAGTCCCGAATCTTGTAGACTTCCTCTCACAACAGAACATGATGTCTGCTCAAACAGTAGCAGAAACACACGTGACTGTGGTTTTGGTGTTTTCTAGGATCATTTCAACAAGAACAATGTAGTTTTTTTAAGATTGTGTCCTTAACTCATGTGAACAGTAGTTTTATATTATTGAGAGTTGTGGTGTGTGGGGGTATAGACCCCCCAGGGACTCCCAAGGTAAACCGTTGGGTTTATATTTAATGTGAATATATTACAGATACACAAAATAATGTTTGTTTTATCCTGACCTTTCCCAGAAAAATGTTCTCGGTCAAAATACAGGATTCGTTCACCTCATCAGGCCTCTATAACTCTTGGATTGAAAAAAACTGACAATTCCTCAATCAAACTGGTCACCCCTCACATCTGTAATGAAGTCATGAGCTGTGATAAAGGGTCACAATTATAAATACAATTTTAGGACACACAAGCTAAAACATCTGAGAGCCCTAATCATCGAGTTTTAAAATCACTCTGAATGGTAAAACAGTCCACAGCAGTCTGATCTAGGGCCAACCAGGGCTCCATAGAAACTAGAACCTAGAATACATAACTTCATAATACAGAGTTTTGCTATATATCAGTTATCAGCACACAAAACACAGATAAGCAGTGTCACACAGTTTTATAATATTTTATTTCTCATTACGACTGATGATGTTATGTAATTAATAACGCATTACAAAGTGTCCCAGTACAACAAAATAGTGGATGATGTCAAGTCCATGATTAAATCATTATTTATATCTCTGGACATTTCAGAGTGTGTTATTGAGCTTATACTGCCACTTACCAAAGAGACACAGCATGTAGCGGATGGATAGTATCATGTCTAGCTGCAGCGGGACTGTACCTTGCACATACTGAGGGTTAAATCCTAAAGAATTTAGCTTGAGATCTTCTGATGTCATAGATCCAAATTAAACCGATTAAGACGAGCACAGAGGTTCCCAAACTTTTCAGATCCCAGAAATAACAATGCCAGAGACTTTTAACCCCCATTATCACAAAAAATCTGCTTTGTGCACATGTTGCAGTGTTCCGTGTGGTGCTGTAAACTGACCCATGGATTATTTCAATCTAGCTTATATTATTCAGCTTTTGGAACAATAGTTGATACGATGTGTTAATAAGAATTATTTTTAAATGGTATTTGATATCTGCAAATCATCTTGCGAACCCACCCCCCCGCCTAGTGTGGGAACCAGTGGACAATAGGAGATTTAAGCAAGAATATACAAGTCCAGGCTCGAAACAGAAAGATTAAGAGGAAAAAGAGACACCAGAATATTTGAATGCACAGCCCTTTGGTTTAGCTGAAATTACACAGATAAAAATATTGTTTTCCTAACTGGACAGTAATGGCAGCTTTACCTTGTCTGAGACATGGCAACTTTTGTACCCTGCTACAGATTCAGTGTATCATAAATACATAACTTACAAGATAATATATTATACAAAACAATTTTATGCTTTTATTTTTTAGACTACAGGCGACATGACCTGTGTCCAAAGGCTCACTGGAATACATTTAACCCTCACAGTTAAGTATTGTCTCATATTCAGGATCAGGCGCTCTTTTGAAAACAGCATTGAGACTACACTGGTGTCGGCTAATGTGCTGACTCACAGCTGCCTATCTCCTGTGCACAGAGCCAGTCACTGTTGTCCTGTCTGTTTCTGTACAGACAATCCAGCTCTTTGGGGTTCGGCTGCGTCCCCACCAATGATTTTTCCCAGCCTTTGCAGGAGTCACAGAGACAGCTGGAGAACATGTAGTTGCTTCCGCAGCTCGACGTTTCACCCTTCATCCGTCCTTTTCCTGCAGTGTGAAACTGAAAAGAGATGGACATATTAGCATGGTGTGTTTAGCTTGAATATAAGGCCTGTGATTATCATGCACACATTTTAAAAAGTGGTCGAAACAGATAAGGGCGGCATCACACACGGAGGAATTTACATTCAAATCTGTCTGACTTCCTGTTTTATAATTCCCACCGAGGACATTGTGTTATCATCTGCGTTTGTTTGTAAACAGGATTATGCAAAAACTACTCAACCAAATTCAATGAAACCCTAGAAGAGTGCAGCGGGATCCAAGGAAAACCCCATTAAATGTTATTGCTGATCCAGATCATAGGTCAGATCTAGGATTTGGATGAATAAAATCAGGCACATTTCGAGAGCTGATATCTACAAGTGAGCTAAATTTGATGCGGCTTGATTGGATTTAAGGGGACGGTTTCGGTCTGTTCTTCACTGAGACATCGTGCAATTTGATCTTTTTCTAAAAGTTACGGTAAGAATCCAACAGTTATTGGTGTGTGTTGCTCTCATTCTGTTTATATATTCTGAACTCATACTCTATTTCTAAAGCAGGTTTGATTTGATTTTTACTGAAAAGTACATGACGCTGAGGCCAGTTTCCTCTCTCATTATGAACCTCATTAAATCTTCCTGTGAGATGTAACTTGCTGAACAATGAGCTCTGTACTGTGCATTGCTGTGTGACTGGTGTTGGTCGCACCCTGTACAGCGTTTCACTGTCTATCAGATAAGAAAGCTCCAAGATAACACCAGCAGTTTGTCGTCTTACAGGTTATTTTTAAGCGTGATTGTGTTTTACCTTGAAAAACAGCATTGATACAATCACAGCAACGTTTTTTCTTTCTGTCTAATCACGGAGTTATTGCAAAGTTGCCCTCATCTCTTTATCCCGTGTGAAACTCTACCTTTTTCCCCAACAAGACTGGAATTCTGATGCTATCACCTCCACAGTACATGCCTCCACAGGAAGACATAAACTACCTCGAACCGTAGGCTTCCCAGAAATGTGCAGGCTTACAGGAAGAGCTATGCAGGAAACAATTTACAATGAGACTTCACCAGATTCACATACTTTCGTTGAGTCCAACTCTTTAAAGTGTATACAATGGAACCCCAGCAGAGTCTATTCTAGTTATATGGTAATTATAAGAATGATCTTAAACTGACACATTAAGGAAAAACCCTCCAGGAATAATAATGTTGTTAATTTCTCTTTTTTTATATGAATAACAAACCAGAGACAAGTCATGCAAATGTTTTGTTGTTTCCATTCAAATTACAGGAGCTCTAAGCTCATCAGAATTAGATCCATCCATCAAGTTTCTGTTTTTGTATCTACCTGTCCAAGCAGGGTGGTATTCATAAAGACTTTGAGTAGAAAGGAATAATTGTCAATAATTAAAAACAATAATAGTATTTTTCAAAAGAAAATGTGTTTGTTTGTTGATCTCTGCTAGGAGGTTATGTTTTTCCCCTGTCTGTTGATATGTTTGTCAGCTAAATGTCCCCAAAACTACCTCTAAATGTGGTGAAATGATGTGTGTTAGTGTGGATCCACATCCAGGAATGGTCTTTTTCACGGTAGGATTGTGTTTTTTTTACATTAATACAAATTTCTGAGGGAATAATTCATGAAACTTGATGAAAACATTTTTTTTGAGTGTGTGATATTTGGTGCAACTTGAGGAAATTCAAGGGGACTGTTGGGCCTTGGTGGATTTATGATCTCTGCTGAGTCACATTCTAGTTTTACTAGCTCCTTTTATTCATATAAAATATATTAAAAAAATATATATCATTCCAGCTCACTAAACTAAAGTGAAAGTGTCTATAATTTAAAAGTTGATTCTCTTAAAATTATAGCTCTAAGTTCAGTACAAGTTTCCATAACTTTTCAAATTAGTCAAACTTTCATTAATATTGTCACACATATAATTAGAAGGGCTTTTCTCATTGAAAATAAACTATTTGATCTGCCCATTTACCTCGGTTTATCCTGCTAATCAACAGCTGGCATGAGCAAGGAATCATATTGTAGGAACGTAGACAAAAAATATACTGAAAGTTACAGTTTAAATACAAACAATCTCTGAATAGTGGTCTAGTGGCAGAAACTTGGACTATGGGCAGAGAAGGTCTCTGGTTCGTCTCTGGTTCGACTCCACGGAAAGACAACAAAAGACGAACCTGGATTGATCTGCCCAAAAATCCAAGAGTCTGTCTAGACCCTGTCTAGTGCCCCTGAGCAAGGCACCTTACTCCCCCAACATCTGCTCCCCGAGCGCCGTACATGGTCGCTCACTGCTCTGTGTGTCCTGCACACAGATGGGTCAAAAGCAGAGATTAAATTTCCCTACCTGCATGAGTGTGCCTTTGCATGTCTGTGCATGTGTGTGGGACTATTAAACGCATCTCTTAATCATCTTAAATACAGTATATCAGTGAACTGATGTGGGATTTGAGCCATTTGTACTTTCCCAGCAGTTTTGAAAAGTACCTGTGTAATTTAAATAAATGGTCAACATCACCCATTAACTGTTATTATAAATATGTATAAAGTACATCACATATTCATAGCATATTGATATCTTGAATTCTGGGTTTGATAATATATGATCTAGTCTTTTGATCTTGGCAGCTCTTGTAAGGATAAAACAAAAGAACGTCCAGTTAGCATTCATTGCTTTTTTATCTGCTTGAACCCAACGATTTAAGAGTTATACCCTTTCTCGAGTGTTTGCCTAACTCCCGGATGCCTCCATTTAAAGACCGTGATGATTGGCTCTGATAGCAACCAGACTTGAAAGGGAGCATAGGGAGGTTTCCCACAGGTCACTGCCATCATGTTTTGCTTTATCCTGCTTCTTGTTTCATGCTCTCTTGGGCCTGATCTCGCTCTAAGCTAACTAAATGCACATTATGGAAGTGGGTGTGTGAAGATGGGTCAGAGGCACCGTTAGCATGCTGCAGAGAAAAGCTCAGAATTACAGGGTTCACAGAACAGCGGGGGAGGCATTAGCGCTAACACCTGCCCGTCCTTAAACCCTGTCAAAACATTATGTTGCCCTCGTGACTTTCTCACTTCAATGCCGTCACTTAGTGCATATAGGTTGAGTTGAGGGCATGTGTGCTGTAATACTGCAGCACATTAGTGTAGTAATAGGCTTGTTGATCGCAGATCTTGTGCTAAACTTCAAATTCCTAATCAACACATGACTAATCCTGTATGGATAAGAAAAAAAAATGTTTTCACGTTTATTAAAACTTCTTCCGTTTTTCCTGCATGTAATGTTTTTTTCACACTGACACTGTGTCCTTTAATACAGCATTAAGTGCTTTGGGAGGCTCGGCATGCATGTGTGGAAAATACAATTATATATTAATATTTAGCCAGCCCAATGATACAGCCTGTTCTATTAACCACACAGTTACTTACAATGTCCTTTGAGATCTGTCCTCATGAGTTGTCAACTAATATTTACGCAGTCATTTGGAGTAATTAGCCACTTGTTTTTACTTCACTGACTCAGTATTTATATTGGAAATGTCATCATCCACCATCTCACTCTGCTTTGTGTCACGTCTGTCAAGTTACTTGTAGGTATTTAGCTCTCCACAGTAAAATAAGAAACCGGACCAACGAGATGTACATCATGATCCATGGATTATACTCTGAGAATTCATCAGAAATGTTGAAAATGCTTATGGATCTGCCCCCTTATTTGGATCTGCACCAAACTTGGGTTCCTCCCTGACGTATACCACATCCTTCCTCCAAGTGTTGTGTTAATCCGGCCAGTCGTGTTAACGTAATCTTGCTCACAAACAAACAAACGGATGCAGGTGGAAACATCACCTCCTTGGCGGATCAAAAGACTCCTCATCAAAGCACAATTCTAGACACCACCTTTTATATTTATTTATAAGTTTTAATGTTATGAGCTGTTATTTTGTGAGCTACCCACAAGACAGGGGTCCATAAAATCTATTTCCCAAATTTTGACACATCCGATACAAAATCTGTTTTGGATTGATTTCTTCTTTCTGTGCCATTCATATTTTCTATATGATAACTTATTAATATTAATTCTCTTGCAGTTTCTCAAGGATGAAAAAATAGTTTTTCTAGCTTTTGCCTCACTCGCTCAGTTATTTCCTCATGTGTCTCTTGATACTTGTTGATGCACCAGCACAGCTGTAGCATATACATTGTTTCCTGTCGGGTAGGAGCTGTGTGTAATGAGGATGATACCGACCCATGTTCTCTCAGGCATCTATGGCTCCTGCATGCATGTTGTTAATGCCTTAAGGTCTCATCATGTGTTTAAATCAGACATCCGAACAGAAAACAATTATTTTCATTTCCACATTCACTCCACAATCTAGATGGTTGCTGCCCTACGAAATCTAATTTTCCGCTCTCTGTTAGCTTTACTTTAGTGTTCTCAATCACGGATAAACTGTGCTAACAAACTCCCCCTGCTCATAACACACAGCGATACCTTTTGAATACATGGAGGTCTTTCTTTCCCAATATATATATGGGGGACTAATATAGAAACAATTTACCGTTCATTCACTGAAAGAGCCAGATGAATGACAAAAACAAAGGAAGACACAAGAAAACCCCTCTTATCAACTGCTTGGAAATTAGTGCACAACTTAAAACATTTACATTTTGATGGATAAAACAACTACATCTGTAAAGGATAAATTAGAAATGCGGTTATTCAGGGCTTCTTAAGGGAATTTGCATTTGTCATGTAAGATGGTACATATGTGAAAGATTCTGAGGCTGCTGTTCGTGTTGAAGAGAGCAGCACTGATATGCCTGCGTTTCTTTCTGTGAAAACAAAGTAACTGCTGATAGTGAACCATTCTGTGCGGTGCAGCCACCCGTCCCTGGTAACCATTCACGGCGGTGGTTACCTCATGTTTTACCATTCCTGGGATACATCAGCCCCTGACTGAAGCGAACCTATTGTCACATGTTGTCCTAAGGTTTAGAGGAAACATGCTTCCAATTTGCTCTATTGTGTTTTGTTAAATAGAGAGTTGACAGGGATGACTGTGGAGCACATGGTCTCTAGATGCCTCGCGTGGCATTATGGGCACAGCAGCTCCGGCAGACTAGACTCTACCTGGAACAGTTTGTCATATTCCTCCATGAAATATGTCTTGGAGCCGTGGCCCGCGATAAGAGTCATTCCAGAGCGGCTGGTCTCACTTACTTTTGTAATCCGGCTCAAAGCGCGGAGTGAGACCGCTGAGCCTTCCCCTTGGGCTGATTTACTAGAGAACACACCAGGCTCCTTTTAAGGAAGACTTTTATATGCTCCTAAATATCTCCTGTTTTACAGCCCCATTGATTATGTTTGTAAGATTCCTCTGAGGGGAAAGTCATGTAAAGAGATGAGCAACGCAGGATATAGTTTGCTGAGTAAATTAAATAAAACCTCCCTCTGCTGTTAAACTGGGTTATTCAACATGCAACATGAATTCAAAAGGCAAGTTCTGCTGTATGTGAGAGACTTGTCGAATTAAATTGAATGAAGAATAGTTGAGTCTTCATTTTTTTTCCTTTCGTATAAATATTATCATAGAAAAACATAAGCACAAGCTACAATTTCAAATGCACCTAAATACCTCAAATATGACACATGGATGACATATTTGTTATTATGAAAGTTATTATATTTGGAAGAGTTCTGATGACGGTTCTGATAACGGTAATTTCCAAACTTTTTTTAATTCAAATAAAATGAGGGAAAGACTTTATATAATTTTTTTTATAAAATGTATATATATTTTTTTCAATAAATCAATATTCTTACCACAAAATTCAAACCCACACCAAATATTGCTAATTAATTATGTAAATGAGTCTAATATTGAATCATGGACCAGTAGTAGTGCGTAAAATCTATAATTGATAGTTGAGATGATGTAACTTCCTGTATTATGTCAGATCTGCTGTCAGTTTGTGTTAATGTATTATAATAATAAAAAATCTCCCATTAAGCTGACCAAACCCTAGTTAACCTCCCCTACGGACAGTGTTCTCGTTGGTTGTCAATCTTGTAAACAGCCTCTCCAGTCTTGTGTGTAAGTGATAAAGATTTATCTGCTGCAGGGGGTGTTGGGCAGGGCCCCCTGAGGCCCACTGACAGGCAGGGAGCCATGCTGACATTTGGAAGAGTCCTCTAATGTGTCCTAATCAGCCTTTCACATGTCGCACAGTGGTTTCACAGAACGCCTTCATAATTGACCGATAGAATACATTGACCACGGTGATTGAGGTTTTTATAAAAGCCCAAACATAGTAGCAGCAACAGTACTGAGACATCAGTTTGTTATTTTTAACACGTTGACATCAGCTTGAGGAAACATGCTGCAGTAACAGATACAGGTCCTCACATATTTACTGAATCATCCATGGAAACTAAATATTGAAACATCTCAAGTTTCACTTTTGTATCGTACTGTAATATTGTAAAAGCCCAAAGCCATCAATGTGTCAGATGTGATTTCATTTTCTTCACAGTTTTTTTGTACTATTATATTCCTGGCAGCATGCTCAGATATTCAACAATGTCCAAATATGGATTTCTGCTTTTATTAAATGCACAGTGGACAGTAAAACTAACCAGTTTATGTCAAACTCAAAGTATATAAAATTATATATGTAGATTAGAGAATATTTTTAATACCTAATCTTGAATAATGTGCATTCATGTGCATCTAGAGGTTACATCTGATTCAAATATGACTCAAATTAGTATTTCTCTGAAGTAAAATTCTACGATTGTTGTTTTTTTTCGAGGAAACGCTTTGACAATTTGTTAATGACAATTATTAGTCAAAGGCTTCACTCTGCGAAAGATCTTCTCCCTTGTCACATGATAAACCAGTGATGTTACACCAAGCTCATTGGAATTAATAGGGGAGAAAGAAAAAGTGTTTATTAACTGTCAAAACTTTACTCTTTATTGTCTTTAGACACTGACTTAACTTTGTGTACCTGAGGATGTAGATGTGTTTGTGTGTGTGTGTGTGTGTGTGTGTGTGTAGAACACCGGAACTCAGAAAACATTCATCAATAGAAAATAAGAGAAGACAGAGACACTTACAATTTGGTTTCTGGTTCTGAGTCACTGAATTGTGTGCTGCCGTTGGACTGCAGAGGACCAGGAGAAGCCGCCTCGCTTTTGCTGCTGTCCTGCCAACTAGCCAGGCTCTCGTTGCCCCCAATCCTACTGTTCGGGGACTTTTGGAAAGATCCAGCTGTGCCTGACTCCGCTTGCCACACAAAGCAGGAGCAGCGTGTCCGCAGCTCTTTATATAGAGTATTGAGCTGCAGGGAGGACAGCCACGGGCAGCCCAGCAGGTTCTTGAATGCAGTGCGAAACTCTGGACTCCTGCAGTAGATGATGGGGTTGAGGCCGGAGTTGATGTAACCCAGCCAGTTCAACAGTCGGAAGATCTTCTCGGGGGGAACATCTCTGTAAAAAGCGTTGATGATGTTGGCGACGAAGAACGGTAGCCAGCATACAGTGAAGGTTCCCATGATGATACCCAGAGTCTTGAGGGCCTTGTGCTCTTTGACCAATATGAGCCGCGACGGCCTGCGCTTGGCGCTCTTTCTACTCACGACACTGTTGCTGCCGCCTGAGCCTGCGCATGCAGAGGGCAGGATATTGTTGATGTTGGAGCAAACTTGTAACTTTGCTGTGGTGCACTCATTCTGGAAACGAATGCGACTCTTGTCTATCAGCTTGACTTGCTGTGTTGCTATGAGAAAGACTTTTGCATACACAAATATCATAATGATCAGAGGAATGTAAAAAGACACTATAGAAGATATAATAGCAAAGGGCCGGTTGGTCACAAAGTCACAGCATGCAGTGTTATTATAGCACCTCTGTGCCTCCGAGTCATCCTCTGCTCGCCAGTACCCTTTCATAATTGGCACAAAGGAAATTAAGGCAGACACGACCCACACTAAGCAAACTATGACCCTGGCACGACACTTATTGAGTAGGACCTTGTATCGCAGCGGCCTTGTGATGGCTATGTACCGATCCACTGCGATGACACACAGCGTCTCGATGCTCGCGGTCACACACAGGACATCAACGGATGTCCAGAACTCACAAAAGGTGGCGCTGAGCTGCCAGTCACCTGTCACCACGATCGTAGCCCCGAGAGGCACCACAAGGACCCCCATGATGAGGTCCGCACACGCTAGGGACATAACAAAGATGTTTGTCGTCGTCTGTAGTTGCGACGTACACGCTACGGCGATGATGACCAGCAGGTTTCCCAACACTATGGTCAGTATGATGATGACCAGTATGATGAGGCTCCAGGGTCCTGCCGCATCATGGTAGGATTTTGTTGCGTTAATCCCCAAGGATGCTGAAGTACTCAGGTTTCCATCCATTGTTCACCAGTTGAAAAGTTGTTTACGTCAAGCTCAACAAAACTGTCAAGTTAGCACTTTTTACAAGCATCTGCTTAAAAAATAGTCTTTGAAGTTTTCCTCACAAAAACTTGAAGTTACCCTTCACTTTGTAGTCACTGCTTACATCTCACACATTGGGAGTCTTGTTTGACTCTGTTCAAAAGCCAGTGGAGTTGCTCCATGTTTCCAAAGATGTGTTTGTTTGGTGAAGTTCTTCTGGTCAAGACAACAGGAACAACAACAACAACCACGTGATTCCTATTGAGATGTATCCAAACTGTCCATAATGCTGAAACGATTTTAGTTCATGGAGTTGAAGTAATTTGGTGAATCCAAGAAAAAAGTCCATATATCAAGTGGAGGAAAAAAAAGTTTCAGAGAAGAAAAGTCAGCCTTGTCCATTTAAACACATCCACTGGGATTAGTTCGTTTTTTCGTTGAAATCTTGAGCCACAGTGACACAGTTTGGAGTGTTTGGAGATCAAGCAAGTAGTGACGCTGCTGCAAGAACCACCAGAGTGCACCAGAGTGGCTGCTCTCTCTCTCTCCCTCTCGCTCTCTCTCTCTCTCTCTCTCTCTCTCTCTATGCAGTGGCCCAAGATTGTATTGGCTTGATTGAAGGCAGAAGGGAGGAGTTCAAAAGTCTGGCTGTGTGTTGAAGCCAAACAGGGATAACTAACATTCATAGAGCCACACACATGAATAATAACCAGCGGTGAGAAGTACACATACTTTGACTGTACTTGAATAGACTTTACAGGTACCTCTACATTAATTGCGTATTAATTTGTCTGACAACTTTTTACTTTTATTGTAAAAACATAAATATCTGTACTTTCTACAAATTTTCTTAACGGGCTCATTATGTTATTTAATTCTAAGTAAGATTGGTAACAGTGAAATTGTCTGAGAAGTACAGTTTATTATTGTGACACCCCTCTCAGTTTGCTTCGCTTTGGTACAGAGTACTACTTTTTACATTTATACTTTGAGTACATTTCAGAGCCTTGACTTTAATACTTTTACTTGAGCAAATAAGTTGAATAGATACTTTTAATTTAGACGTTTTTTAACACATCTACGTCGACTCGAGTGAAGATTGTGAGTCCTTTTTCCCACTCCTGACAACAATACATATATCTATAATCAACTATTCTTGCATCAGTGTGTAAAATGTTGCAATAAAAGTGTAAAATAAACTCAGTGATTTAAAAAAATCAGAATTTTAAAAGTATGCATAGACCCTCCGCTCTTTGCTCTTTAATGTTACTGTTTAATTTAGCAGCTACACTGAGCAGGTTAACCCATTAACTGTATCTGTCACCTTAACTGTGTCAACAGTGCAACAGGCTTTTCCATTGCTAACCTCCGCTCTGCCTCACAAATGCTGCTTCAGATGTCCTATCATTCATTTAATACTTTTTATCATTCATTTGAAAAACAGTAAGCTGAATAAGATTAAGCTATTTTGGTCAGTTCCGCTGTTTAAATGTGATCTTCACATTATACTGAACTCAAAAAGGTGTGTTTGTAAAACAGCTTGTGGTCAACTTTCCAGACCACAAGGCACGAAGCAGCACCGACTCTAGACAACTGGAAGTAAGTGTCCTCACTTTGACTCCAAGCAGTAAAAGAAAACAATGGATCCCTATCTCTCTGTTACTCAACCTGACTTACTGAAGAAGAACAATCAGGCAAATGCCTTCCATGCGATTCCTGTCAGATATTAGGCGTTGTGCTATGGTGCTTAAAATTTCTTGTCGCGAGCAGTTCCTTCTTTGGTCTCGTAAGCACCAGATCTACTGTTGTGATCGGTCTATTCCCACTTTTGCATTTTACTTTGTCTGCTCATCTTTATGAAGAACGAAGCTGAGCAGCTGCTGGCTCCTGCTTCAAAATAGGGACAGAAGTATGCTGTCATTCTGTTTATCTAACTCTTGATAGGAAAATGAGAAAGCACATTTCCCAAAATGTCAAACTTTTCTTCGGACTGAAGAATGAACCGATCAGAATTAGATTTTCAAAGTTATAGTCATATTTTTACAACCCTTATGTACGTAGACTGAAACTGCACTGGTTGGTCGATGCATAACACTGCAGGGCGGTAATTCTTGTTTGTGCCATCTAGTACGCAGTTCCCCTTCCCTTTGGCCCAATTTATGTTTCAATAGACTCTCTTCCTCTTTTAGTCTGAGTCACTATATCACTCATCTAACAATAGGAAGTTGTGGAGTTGCGAGTGCATTCACAGAAGGGAAAAGTGGGCCAAAGCAAAACACGGGTGCCTTTTTTACACTTGACGACCAAGAAGCCCCTTCTGACAGCAATTCTGCTAATGAACGTCACGGTTTCGGCGTCGACATCTTGACAGCTGCTCATTTGTCTTCGCGTGAGAAGATTCCATTGGTGGATCTGGACCTGGTCCTGGTGTAGCAGAGTACAGCAGCTGGCACAAGCTAAGCTGTTGATAGTCGAATCGGATGTGACACCTCTCTTACCATTACAGAGGGAGACCCGTAGCAGAAACATTAGCTTACCATGCATACAGTTATTTATATTGCATAATAAGTGGTTTGCAAAATTCATTTTGTGCAACTAACAAGGCTAATGTACGTCGTTGATGAATAAACCATCATAATTCTATTTATATTATGATGTAATCCACCTGTTTAATCATGTGCTGAGTTGAAACATGATACTCCTGTGCACTTGACCTTAGACCCTGCAATGCCTGTGACACTAAACCTGGTGCCTGTTTAATGTGAATCTATAAACCCAATTTACAATGTGCAGAACAGTGGAAGATTTATTCTGCTCAGTTCATGATGGCAGCTTGTAAATAATCAGAGCAGTCATAAAGCAATAAAAAAAGCCTGATTATTACAGACTCACTCCTGTACCCTGGGAATATTGTTCCCTCCTCACCATGGCAACCACAAAGACGATATGTTTTAATCAGCTTGCATTTAAAAGAACGTCTGGTATTTCTCTCACAAGACTAACAGTATATGGGGATGGCCTGATCTGTGGCAGCCATCTGGTCTTTACAAGCTTGAATTTCAATTCACAACACAAATCTTCTGCTCTTTGCCAATACTCCCATGCCTCGAAAAGTACACAAAGTCCCTCTCCCACTCCCAGCCCATTGCGAAAGCCTAAGGGGTTACATATATTTTTTTCCTTTTGTGTGTTTTCTCATCAGTACTTATCCGGGAAATGTCGATTTTTCCCCCATATTGATATGTTGTTTGATCTGCAGATGTGCCCACCACTGCTTGGTCATTACAAAGGCTACGCTTTTAATCTGACAATCTGTTACATGTTCATGATCCTGCAGGTTTAAGGATTGTGATTGAAACCCAACAAGATTGTTCTTTTCACTTGACACCTACGCTGCAGTTTGGATTGATGTGACCCTTTTATTCATCAGATGTTTGCAGAAGCCTACTGCAAATTAGTTTGGTGCGTTTTTTCTCTCTTTTGCACAGGAAACTCTCCATTAGTGGGAGAAGCTCATCCAGACCAAAAGGAGGGGGAATTAGTGGCTTTAAGTGCCAAATAAAACTTCAGAACTCAGAGTGCACATTATAATGGATCCACTTTTGAAATGTGCATAATATGCGTTGTAACATATATAAGGAGCATGAAGATTTAGTCAGAAATTACATTTGATTGGAGAACAATTTCCTCCACATTTATGCATCCTGTGGGAGTTACAGCCCAGAAGCAGTTCCTCTGCCAGTATACAGAGTATGAGACCAAGTATTGAGGTGAGAAGAGGGTCTTTTAGAGAATTAACTGTTCAGCTTTTCATAACTGTCATGTCGTCGTTAAATCACACTCATTATGCCCTGGGTGGAATCAAATGCTTGGGTTATTAGATGTTGTACATGGGGAATACAGAGGACTAAAGACACTGATGTCAGACAGTCTCTGGAGGCATGTATAATTCACTGTGCAAATTGCAACTCAAGCGATCTCAAGCTCATGCTATACATAATGATGAACCATCCAGTAGTCGATTTGTTGGGGGATTGGGGTGTATTGTGGAATCCACTGTTTATTTTTGGAAAGTTGAAACAGAATGGCCTTCTCTCCCACACAAACACACTAAGCGTCTGTCAGTCAGATTGAGCATTAGCAGCACCGGGAGAATTCCTTTCCAGGTGGGAGGCTGTTAAAACATCCATAAAGATTTTACCGTCCACAGCAGCCTAATTGGTTTGATACCATTACCGCTGTGCCCAATCAGGCTACAAGCATACAGCTACTGCAGGGATGTTGTCCCCCATACCTACACTCCAGAGGTATCAGCCCAAAACAGTGCAAAATTCACCTCTCTGCCTCTTTATCCTTTTGGGTTGAGTTTTAAATTGCAATTAACATATAGCAACTGGTCATAAAAATCCATGACATGCAGATCACACAACTTTACATTAAGGAGAATATAAGTGGTTACAAAATAGAAACTGTTAAAAATCATGTAGAGAATGAACCACTAGTTAAAATCCAATACGCAGACATTTGTAAATTTAATATAAATATTAAATATTCATTTACTTTATATAAAGCATAATTTAAAATAAGTTTGAGTAAATTAAGTATTCAATCTTACATTTATGATCAATTATGAATTCACTGATAACTATAAACACACAATACACTATAAAAGTCATTACTTGTTCCAGAGTTCATGAAATCAAGTGTTTGTTTTCTATAACACTCATCCTGTTCAGGGATCCCACAGAATGTGTCATGTTTATGTCTGGTTTATTTTCTTTACTTAGTCACAGTGGTGCTCGGTCAGTAACACATTCTCAAGGTTGCACTCCGGTTGTTTTTGCAAAATCTTGTTTGGTGAGTTTCAAAGCAAAACACTGTGGCGGCACATTATGAGTGATGTCTATGCTGGTGTTTCCATTTGGTAAACACTGGAAGAAAATGTGACCTGCCATCTCCGGCTGCTCGTGACATTCACATCAAACTTCTAAGTGGTCATTAGCAGCACAGGTCATTGCAAGGTCGTCAATCTGTGATTCTGTTGACAATGGCAATTACAACATGCAATTAAAAATCCATACAGCCACAAGGTCTGCCGTTATTGCCTCAAGGCAAACAGTAAATTGGAGTCAAGGGGTTGACACCGGCTCTATATCTTAGTAAAAGAAGAGGTTGGTATCATCCTCTGAATCAGTGTCAGAGTGAAGAAGGTAGAAGCTCCAGAAGCTGGCGCCAGAGAAGGAGACATACAGACAGTAGAGGAGAAGGGCTCTGGTTCAACTCTCATCTGGTCCTAAGGGGATTACTGACTGCAGCTCGACTCAGCTGTGTGAAGGCCCTGTGCAGTCAACGCCAGTTAAGTTGACTTTTATCAAGGCAATTAATCATTCTCACCGGTGATCTCACTGAATTACTGATGGCAGCCCAGGTGAGATCAAGTAGAAAGTGAAATCCTCTGTCAGATCAAGATTGGCCTCATGGGAAATCTTGACGACAGCCTTGTTAGTCCAAAATAAGTGAAAGTGAGAGAAAACAACAGACTGTTAATTGAGTGTAGAAAAATTAAATCAGGGCGAAGGGATAGAAGAGAGAAGTTGGGTGCAAGTGGATGCACTAAAACTTATATGAAGAAAAAAGAAGGCACAATTTGGAAATGATGACTTGCGTTCACTTGCTGATTGGCTCTCATCAGTCACGACATTACTGTGTTGAAAGAAAAACGTTATGAAAACTTGTTTTCACAGCGATTCCACCACGTCGTCCAAGAAAAGCAATCCCTGCTCTTTTGACCAATGTAGTTTCTCGTTCATAGTATGGTTCTGTAACTGTAAGCAAACGTCTGCAGATTAAGACAATCTGCTTCCTGTTTACACAGGTACTCACATGCCTAGCGTACGTCCAAGTAGACTTCAAATCAATATCACAATTATTTTGAAACTTTTACCTCGATCACGATTAATGAACGATTATTTTATGTTTTTGATGCTATATTAATGCTTCAAACCCTCTAAAGCTGCTTATTTACATTTATATATTATGATTTTAAGTGTATGGAAAACTTTAATGGTTACCAAGAGCAGTCATTTAGCCCAGCGGAGTCACATAGTTCTGTTCTAACTTTCTAAACATTAGTGAGAAATCCCACTCCTCAGACATAACCTGCACTGACGTGACTCTCCAACACACTGTTTGTACAGTCACTCTGAAAGAGGGAGAAGATATACACTCATTTTCCAGAATAAGGTCAAAGTCCTTCCCAGAGTGAGTGGGCAAGCATGGAGTACCACCAGGGGCGGCGCGTCCCATTGGGCAAGTCGGGCAGTTGCCCAGGGCCTCGGCCACCAGGGGGCCTCGTCAGATTTTTTATTTTTTATAATTCAAATAAATCACTCCTCATGTCCTCCATCATTCAATGTGAACCCAAAAGAAAGACAGGCTTCATCGTATTTTCTTTTCAACTTGGTTTTTGAACACCGTGTCTTGTTTGTCACTGACCGGCTGCTTCACTGATCTCACTTTGTCTCTGAGCGAATGAGAGAGGGCGGAGCTCCGGGGTGTGTGTGCGTGTGCTGTCTGGACACACACTCGCCCGCACAGCACTGTACAGGGAGCCGCTGCAGAGCCGCGGGTTGCCGACCCCTGGCTACGGCGAAAGAACGATTTGTTTGCAGTTCCCCCGTCAAAGAGATGCGGACGTCAAAAGCTTTGACTCAAAACATAAGTTCCGGCTCACATCTCCCCTCCCGGTCGCGAAAAACTATAGTTTTAATATGTATTGTATAACTATATATATAACTTTATAACCTGGGTTATCAAATATGTTTTGCGGCTCCAGACAGATTTAATTTGGGGGAAGAGGGGGAAAAATGGCTCTTTCGAAAGTAAAGGTTGCCTATCCCTGGGTTAGTATGACAGAAACACTAACTCACTCACTCCCATGTCTCCATTTTTCACACAAAGCACACACGTCTCCATTTCACACACACTTAGTCTCTCTCTCGCTCTCTCTCACACACACACACACAGTCAAAATATATGTTAAAGTCGACCGTTTTGCTGTAAAGTTAATCATTATGAAGTAAATAATTGTTTAGTCATTTCTATTCACAATAAATGTCAGTTTCACATAACATGGCTCATTAAGTGTGTGTGTGTCTGGGTGGGTGTGGGGTGGAGATGATTGGTGCTTTGGTGGTAGGGATTGTTGTTGTTTTTTAGGGGGGGGGAGGGGGGCCTCAAAATTGGTCTTTGCCCAGGGCCTCCAATTAGCCAGAACCGCCCCTGAGTACCACCCATTTTCTCTGGCTGCATGAGCAGACATGAAGAGCTCATCAATCAGCCTTTATACGTTTTATTTTATTCATACTCCAGTAGTCCTTATTTGGGCTCACAGAACCTCTTTTGACTGCTGCATCCTCAGCGGTCACACTGCAGTAACTACACATTTCCAAAGACTTCCACCGTTCAGGTGGCTGAACAGTGCTCCAGCCACAGAGTTTCAAGGCAAGTTGTTGTACTTTGCTTTACAGCACACCACCCACATTAAGTGGCCTCATTATACATCAAGTCATTTATTGTATTATAAGGGTCAGTGGGAGAGCTCTGTGAATGATTCTTGTAAGATGCTGTTTTAATGCAGCTGCAGTGTATCCCATTCGACCTATAACCATTACTTTCTCCCTAACAATTGACATATTGAGAGCCTGATAAAACAGATGAAAGAAACATACCCTCAATCCCACTAGTACACACAGATCTTAGTTCTGATGAGATTTTCTGAGGACAAATAGACACTGACTTCTATTTGTCCTGCAATCTCAAACCTAAACCTGAACCCTCATTACCAGACCCTGAACACTTATACCAACCCAGTCCCATATGTACTACATTCCTCCGATTCATCTAAAACACACACAGAGCAATTGCATGCATTTACACATAAAATGAATATGTCGAGTATGTAAACATTCCTCTCAGGAGGGTGGCAAGAGAGAACAGGCTTCTTTTATTATTTGAATCCTTCTTTGGTTCAAACTGTACACGTTCCCTTGTGTGTCCTCTCTTCCCCCCTCTGCTTCGCTCTGTGCTGTAGGCTTAGCGCTCATCTATCTCTGCAAGCTCCACGATTACCTCATGGCCTGCACATCTCCTGACTACTGAAGATGTCTACTGCAGTTAGCATGCTCACCAACTAGCCCTGGCCCCAACTCAAAATAAAATTCCTGTTGTGTGTGTGTCAGTGTGTGACTGGACGTGGATACCTGGCTCTTGAGCCATTGGTGATAGCCTGCTGTGGTATTTGAACCCCACATCTTTTGTACTTATGACCCGGTGTGTTGTGTAGAGAATATCTAGACACTTGGCTGTAACTGCTAGCATTTACTGATCTTGACCTCAGTCCAGAGTATTATTCCACCTCTACCTCAGTAGCTTCATCACCTTAGTATCACATCAAAATCTGTTCGCTGCAGTATCTACTGCAACGTCCAGCTCGGGTGGTAACTTCACTTCACAACCTACCCTAAAGCCTGTGTTATGAGGTAAATACAAAATACTCAACATACACATTATATTACTGCCCCCATCATTAGAGCAGATTAAGTCCAGTAAGAAGTGGCCAACCATCATATCCCTGAAAACCCTGGTTTGATGTGAAGTTGCCTTGCGTCTCACCATCCCTGCTTCTTGGTACAGGATTCAGGATTCCAGCCCCCTGCTTAGGTCTTTCTCTGTAGAATGTATTATATGCTATTTGTGGGACTGTAACTTCACCAATGTTTACTGTACATTTATGTGATTGTAATCAAGTGGATATCAGCATTTTTTCAGTTTCTTTTAAACATTAAATAAATAGAGAAAAAGCACAAACTGTGCTGGCAGGAAGCTTTGCATTATTGAGCTAATAATATCTGCAGACCCTACAGCATCCAGGATACTGTAGGGTCGAGGAAGTCTTTCCTAATGATGGCTACAATTCTGTTTTGTTTTTTTTCCTCGAGTCACAGTTTTGTTTGTGTTTACTTTTATAATTGCACTAACATATCCTTTTAAGGCATTTTGCTTTTCAGCTCTAATTGCTCTTACCCTCTGCCTATCGCTGGCCCATCAAACAACACAAGCCTACTTCTAAAGCCTGTTATTATCAGCCCTGCTGCTGATCGACATGGTTTCAAGCTCAGGTCCCCAAGGGTATTGTAGTAGTCACATGTATTTTTAGAGCCAACACAAACCTGAATTTTTGCTTGTCTTTATTGTTAAATCTTCTTTGAGTGTCCTTTCTTTTGCGTCAGTGTATCATTCTTAGATTATATTTGAGGTATTTCAGCATTTTATGGAACGTGGTCAAGTCTAACTTAATTATTTCTCCAGGGCAAGTTTGATTGCGAATATGCAGTTTAAAATATTGTAAAATTCAACAAAACTAACTTTATTTCTCCTTGTGAAAACCACATTTAAATTCACTAGATCAAGATTTTTATTTGGATCTGCACCAACTGTTAATAAGTTCTTCCCTGATCCATATTGCACCGTTCCACCAAGTTTTGTGGTAACCAGTCTACTAGTTTTTGTGAAATGTTGCTTAAAAACAAACAAACCAACGAACAAATGGACCCGGGTGATAATGTAACCTCCTTGGCAGAGGTAACAAACTGCAAATGCTCACCTCACTTTCCCATTGTTTGTTCCAGTTGTTGTGCTGTCTTGACTGTTTGCTGATGGAGCCAAAATCTTTTCAACTAAAAATAGTTGTAGTTTTGCTATGAAAGTGATGAAGGGCTGAAGTTGGTGCTAAGTGTTACTGCACCTTTAAGACTTTGTTAGCGGGCGCAGCCCATGGCGCCATGTAAACCATATTGTAATAAGGCTTAACATGCTGATTGAAGATAAAGCTGAGAAAAGGAAATGTAGTGGAAGGGGAACTGGGTTGTGTAATCTACTCCTGAGTGAACAGAACACTGCGGTTATATGGCTCCATTTTATCAATGCATTTACTTGATTATGCTTCATAAAATAAGTCATCATCTGTGTTATTACTATGGGAAAATTCCATGACTGTATCTTTAACTGCTCAGTTGGTCATCCCAAATGGGCTGGAGAGATAAATGGACAAGAGGTCAGTTGGGGGAAGGCGGCATCTGCCTTCCTTTGTTCCGAAATTCCTGTGCCGCACGCAAGTCCCAAGACATGCTCACCTCCTTGATGCCACACAGACTAAGATTAGAGAGACACACCCCAACGACACTTTCACAAGTAACGTGCCCTGTTTACCTGTATGTTTGGAACTATCCTGACTGGCCAGTTCATGCTTGAGGTTCACTGAGGAGACAGAGACAGCATGAGGGAAGAGCACAACAGGGTAGATGTGGATTTGAGAATGCGTGGGTGCACGCCGGACAAGCTTGAAGGAGAAGATAGGCTTTTAAACTTCAGATTGAGACAGCTGAGGGAATGAATGGCATGAAAACACCAGAGTGTGCCCTGCGATAGCATCTCCTCAGCCGGCTTCCTGGAACATTGCTCACATTGCTAATGGTATATGCCGGCAGTCAACGAGCGCAGACCTGTTCCTCTGACTTTTAAAATAGAACAACCGGGTCCCTGTGTTTGGTTTTTCCTTTGCTCAAAGGCCAGCCGAGTACCAGCCCAAAAATGCAAACAGGACATCTCATTGCTCAGGGGAAACCAGTCCTCATTATGTGGGGGAAGCAAACAACACCGAGAAACATGCCTTGTTATCCCAAAGTTATCAGAGTTTCTGCTTTGCAACTGAGACAGAATAATTAGCAGTAAATACAGCCTTTTGTAGAGAAACTGGTCTAAAATTCTCTTCTTTTCTTTTAGACCGTCGCGGACCAACACCTGCACTGTTGCAGAATTAAACCAAAAAGTGATAGGCGGATATTATATTTAATCCCTGTGTGTTTCCATCTATCCTTTCTTTCAAAATCTTGATTTTCAAGTGTTTGTGCAGCTCCTGTATTCACCTCACATCCTGTTTCAAGTTAGTTTGATGCATGCAGTGACAACAAGGTTAGACAAAGGGTGGAGAAGTGGGAAACAGAATCAAGATTACACCGTGTTGATTACAGTTTAAGACAGCAGGACAGATTTCTAATGGAATAACATGTCATTGAGACTTTGATTGCTCCTGTAATTACCAGTTTATCAGCAACAGGCTGATAGCAATGATCCGGTGGGAGGGACCAACCCCACCGTGCAAGTGGCGGCTTAGAAGAGAAGATATGAATGTGTTGTGATGGGTCAAGCAGAGATAGAAATCTGATCACTCCAAACTTGTACAAAGCAGGTCTTTGGAAATGACAACCCAATAGCAATTTGATAAATGAAGCCAGTGCTGTGGACTTGAATAAGACTTTGGTCGCACAAATGAGTTCTTAGGTCTTGAAGAAGATCTTTATTTGGACTTGGCTGCTCTGAGATTTTCATGCTTATATACCACATAGAGCATAAACTGCAGACAGCCACCAGGGGGCGATCAATATGATTTGGCCCCACATTTGGGGAGCTTTGATGCCGTTCATCTTTGTTCTACCAATTTGTAGACTAAACAACATTAGACTGTTTCCCACATCCAGTAGACACCTAGCTACATTAGCATTGACATTAGCATTTATAATAGAATTCATTTAAAGTTGGTTAGGGTCATATGAAGATTTCACTTCTCTTTTAGCTTGAACTTTTATCCTACGGTCAACACAAAACTGGAGAAATGCTGAATGCTCCACATTGTTCACCAGCTGATCACCAAGGTTGTTTGTCTGCGGTTCGGTTCAGGGTAACAAGCAAACCTGATGGGTTTTTAGTGGATTTTGGAGTTTCTAAGTAACAACATTCACCTTATACTTTAATCTTTTATGAATGTGTTTCCCTGTCTGAAGCCACGTCTGTTGCAGTGATCACAACTTCCCTTTACTGTTGAAGCCTCGTGCTGGTAGATTAGACCTGGAGTTAATTGAAAATAATTGTCCATTTATAAACCTAATTTAATGGCACTAAACAGGCACTTATTGGCCAAGGGGAAGTAATTTACCAAGATTTGGAGGCAACTGCCTTCTCCTGTTATGACTCATTACGTTAGAGCTGTTTCATTCTCAGGAAAATGCCCAGAAAATGGGGTCAGGACATTTTCCGGAGTTTGCCTTTTACATGTGAAGAATGCAGCGAGAGGTTTTCTGGGTAAGATAGGAAAATCTCTGGAACAAGGTTAAAGCATGCAGAAGACAAAAACATGTTTTTGTTTACATCGACAGGCCCTTTCCTAGAATCTAGTTGTCTTTGTTTATTCAGTTTTGCGTGCATCGCATGTTAGAAACGTTATCATCCTGCCCCCTCTGTCTCTGTGAATTATCTGGAATTCTGTATTGTCACATGGGCTCATGCTGACATTTTACTCCAACAGGTTGTCCTTGAGTCCTTGAGCGACTGCCTCTGAGATTTGTGATCCCACATACAGCCCTTCCGAAAGACATCAGGAAAAGCTCCAGAGTTCAGTACACGTCTTAAAGCCGCTATTATGTCTCACCCTATCAGCCCAGTCAACATTAGCTTATTTACCTGTTGCTCTTGTGGTGACCATTTATTGTCTTTTTCCATGTTTACACCACCTGTAGTTTCTTATTCCTTCGATTTAAGACTCCTCCTGTTTTTTTTGAGTCGTCCATGTTGTTTTTGTTTGTGCCTTGAGAGACCTGTTTTCAATTAAGCTAATTAGTAACTCAAGAAATGTGAAAAGTCACCTGGAACGTTTAGGCTGGAATAACTAATAAATACTAATGATTATAATAACATACAAAGTAAATTTTTACTACAGACAACTTTACTGTAGTTTTTCTTGATTAAAATGTTCCTGCTTTTGAGTTGTGATCATGCAGGTTCCTCTATCACAGAACCAGTAAGCTGTGCGGCAGACCGTGATCCTGTACTAATCCATGCACACGAGTGTTGCACACAATCCTTGTGTTTTTCAGATTTACAAAAAGCCATCTGCACAAATCCTTTTGTAATGATGGTTTTCCCCCCTGTGTGCCAAGTGAGACACGTCTCAGCCCAAAAATCAAGGATGCAAGCAGCTTAAGTGAAAACAAATATTTGTCAATGGACCATTATTTTCCACACTGTGCTGAAATTATTTGCCAGTTTTCCAAGTGAGGAACCAGACATGTGGACACAGAGGAGGGTTAAGTTCAGTATCTAATCAGGAAACTGTGTGGTCCTTCCCATCAAGAGTCAGGTACTGCATTCCAAAGATTAATACAAAGCCCAGAGTCTGTAGTTTAAATCAAATAAAGTTATCCGGTTATTCAACTTAATGTTGTGACCCACTTAGCCTGAGAGAACCATAGAGTGACTGATAAAGCTTGTGTGTGCTGGTATTTTTTTTTCAGAGTGCGCTGGGAGAGATGAGCTCAACTGCAGCTAACACTGTTAATAAAAGTTAATTTGATGTGCTTCGTTGACTCTTGATTGTTTCTGGAACACCTGCTCTTCTTCTTGCATAGAGAGAGTTAATGCAGGCATCTGCAGGGAGCCATGGGAAACAGGACAGGCTTTCTGTTTTCACACTGAGTCTAAGGATTGGATTGGATTAGTGTTACCTCTGTTTATGGTCTCACCTCCTTGTTGAGTTTGAAAGTTAAAGGGATAGTTCACCCAAAAATGAAAATCCAATCATTAAGTATTAACCACTATGCCAATTGAGGGGTGGTTGAAATATACACAAAACACTTTTGATCGTTTAAAAACTGAAATGGGGCCAGCAGCGTTTCCAAACTTTGTTTAAGCGGCTCTAGAACTGTGGACTAGTGTGAACACCAAGCGTCCACACAGTCTTTTGCTGAATTCTAGGTAGATCTAGCATTATGAAATTAGTTGCCTCTACTGTCTCTATTTGCTGTTTGCTTTCTAACTTTCTTTAGCAGTGTCTTTGAATTGGATTCCTCGTTTATCTGAGAGGGAAATAGTGCTTCTCTCTTGAGTTTCCTGGGCTGGTGCCTGTTTGATTTTCTCCAGCATTTCCCTATCCCCCCGCCCACCATGATGGACCCTGATGCCAGACGGGCAGGTCCAGGCTTAGGCAACAGACGGTGAGGAGGTAGGCTGAGTGATACACAGCATCTCAGGAACATATAGTACTCGGTTTTCTTGCATTTGTTTTTTCTTTTTATTTAATACAATGTAATACTTTGGCGCTTGTTGTAGAGTCATATTTCTGTCACTCAGGTCACCTGAGGAGACAGCTCTCTGCCTGATGACACCTGCATTTTCCACATTCTTCAATAGGTGTGGGACACAGTTGATCTCACTTCAGACTGCAAACTGTCTCCATATCATATCAGTCATCATCATGATAGAAGACCAGAGCTGTTCTGCATGCTGTGTGAAAAAAGAGACGTATTAAACATTATATCCCTATTACTACACAGTTAAACATAATGCATTGTTTATTAGATACAAAACTGCTGCTACTGGTTCATAACTATTAAAACTGTACAACTGTATGAGCACACAGTGCATCAACCTTTGTGTTAATTCATAACAGGTGCAAATTCTCAGGCTTGTCATTGACAATTTCCAGAACCACAGAGAATCAAGTTTCCCCCACACCGAGCTTTTTTTAAACCCTCGATGCGATCACAGGCACAAAGGAAATTTCCACTGCCGCATGTCGGCGTGTTGAATGAATGGTGTTGCCGTGTGTGCTGTGTAAACTCCACCTCCATCTGCGGCGCCAAAGCAGGTAGAGCCCAGATGGCAGGATTGCAACTGACCAGGCTTTGACCCTAAATCCTTTCAGCCGACGGCTTCACAACTCCAGGAAAAAGCAAAGTATTAAAGTGTGCATGAAATCCGTGTTAAAGGGGAGAGATTGAGTTGTTTTGGTCTGCGTATGTATCACTTTCCTTAGTCGTCCTGGTGAGAGAGACGATGAGTGATTTAGGTTGGCTCGCCAACACTCAACACTTTCATGGGACATTTCAACATATAAATTACATGATTGATTTTACAAAAGGGACTCAATGCCTGGTTAACATTGCACAAACATCTGAGATGATATCAGCCTATCTAACAACATATTGATGTTAAGTGTAGCCGCAGTAAAAGGAGACATTGTGTTCTCCCTGGCTGAATGAGCTAAAATAATTCGTCTTTGATCATGCGACAGACAAACTGTCGTAGAAAAAAAACAAATGTGGTTGTTGGTGTGTGGCCCGAGAACAATCTCCTCTCTTCCACACGCTGTTCGGCTTTATAGGGAGTAACCTGTGTCCGATGGTATGCCTCTTACATCAGATGATCAGATTGTATGAGGCTCTCGTTCCAGATCAGATAAACCTTAATTTCACCTTTCAACTCTTGGCCCGAACCTGGCAGCCACCTACAGGCTGTTTGTTTTGGAGTGAGTCAGCATTAGAGGAACCCTAAGCCAGTTGGACGTCATTGCATACCACAGTGCTGCATGTTTATCAGTACTTAAATTGTGCAACTTCAAAAATATGATGAAAGTGATGTTTGTGATTAAGCCGCCCTGAGTTTCAGTCCAGGGAGCAGCCCGACCACAGCTGGCTCAGAGGACTTTCGATGTCTGTTTTTAGACGTCGGTATTCAATTTCTCTGAGATGCTGGCAGCAAAGCACAGAGGCTCGTCTGGTGAATTTTGTCTATAATGGCTAAACAAACAGTGTTGCATTTGCGTGGCCAGAATTATCAGCATCCAGGAGATAACGCGGGCTGTTTTTACTGGAGGAGACAATGGGAAATGTGTGAGTGAAATGTGTAGTGGGAGTGAGGGGTGTGGATACATGAGTCCATTGTGAACTTATGCCAGCATGATTAATCTCTCACATACACAGACGACACAGACTCAAACACACAAAGAGCCATGACCTCTGTTTTAATTGTGGGAACTTTCCTCAGTCTAATGGGAATCCTCAGTATAATTATACTCTTCAAAGACTCAAGACCGTTGAGACCCAAGGTATAGGATCTAAATAGGAAAACCAGAGATAGTTGGATAAACCATATATTTATTTATAAAGCCTCAGGGGTTTATTTTTGGGCATAGAGGGCATTTAAGTGAATCGGTACATTGACATTCCAGTCTTGTTCTCAGGCCCCCGTGATGGTCTCTACATAGCTGTCCGCTGAGGCAGCCCTTGCCAGTGCAGGCATTTAGTTCAAGTTGTATTTCCTTACAATACAAACACTGATACATAGATATATCCTCAATACAAAGACACGGAAAAACATGATTCAATTAATGTTTCAACATATCCATGTCTGAGTAAATTCCATCCACCAATTAACACTTGAATATTATTGATACACACTCCAGAAAAAGCTATTAAATTAACTTTTAGTTAGAAGTGTTTTGTTAAACATCCTTTAAAGCTAGAGTTGATAATCCTGGAAAGCTAGTAAAAGCAGGCTATCCCTTGAAAATAATCAAAACATACATCCGATCACCTCCCATCAGCCCTCTCTTCAAAGCCACGCCCCCAAAATATGTGAACGTCCACTGACTGACCACTTCCTAATGAAATGATTGGTCGTGTGTACAACAGTCCTAAGAGGGCCACAGACGACTTAACTTATTGATGGCTATTGGGACGTGAAGAGTTTTTTAAAACACATTTGTTGTTCAATTACTTCTGCTGCAGCATTACTACAGCAACATATTGTTATCTAACTCGTAATTAATGCAAAAAAATCTTCCTTAAAGCTTAATACTACTGAATCAGGGTTTAAATAACAGTCAAGGTTGTTGACAGGATCTTCCTTATTACACACATTTTTGCCATTCACTTTGTTTCGCTTGAGTTCTTACTAGGAATGCATTACTTCATGATACCCTTGCCTAATCTGATATAAATGTGGTGGGGAAAAAATCACAGGCTCTGTATTTTCAGACTGTGCCATAATGTGAATTAATAACATCTATCCATCTATCCATCTATCCATCTATCCGTCTATCCGTCTATCCTTCTATCCTTCTATCCATCTATCCATCCATCCACATATTTCACACCACACATTACACCCTAATTCATATCTTATTTTTAGTTTCAAATAGAAATATAATGTCATTTTTACTGAAGAGAAACGGTAAGGAGCTATTCAAGGTGGACGTTACATGTGTTAGCATAATGTATCAGACCCAGTGTGTTGCACCTTTGATCCTATAATAATGGGTTATGGTATGAGAAGAGTAGCTGAGAGAGCTCCATAGGAAGATATCACATTGACAGATGTGAGTTCAGTTTACAGAGGCTATTGGCGGCGTTATAGCTGCACATTGCCACAGTGCAGTCTTTCCTCATGATAATTGGCTTGATTACAGGACACATTAGGCATCCTTGATTAGATTGGTGAAATGGTGCTCTGAGGACACTGAATTGAATGGAGTTTAGGTGCTGATGTCAGGGCAGAGTATTATTAGTTGGATTATTATTAGCAACATTAGTTCATGCAGTCAGCTACTAAAGGCAATCGATTGTGGGATTTCAGCATGGTAAGTGTTACTTATAATGTGATAATGTGTTGTGCTGATCCATTGGTTCAAAGGCCGACTATTCTCTATAAACTGATTCTACATGTGGGGAGGGACAGGAGCCTTCTGGTTTCCATTTCTAGTTTTAGCAATTACTTTTGAGCAGGTAAGGAGTCTATGTGGCGAGTAAAAGAGGACACATTGACTGAAATGCATCTGCTGTCAGGTTTTTAATTTATCTGCTTTCACATGCACAAGGTTGTGAATAGAGATCAGCCAAAATGTTGTGTGGACTCAAAACACCAACAAAGAGTACCACAGTAGTACCGCTGTCTACAATGGAATCCCCAAAATATTGGCCATTTTCCCAAGAAGCTATTAGGTCGTTTCACATTAGCCAATGGGCTCTGATTATGGGCATGCAGACATGAGTTGTGTCTTTTGTGAAGTAAACTTTCTGTGGCTTCCCACAAGCAATGTTGTATCAGAAGAGGGCTTATTTCAAATTGTCATTGTACTACCCAACCATCTGTTTCTGTGATTTATAACCAACCACGTCCATGGAAAAACCCAAGGAAATGGCTTCTGCATGATTTATTTTGAAAGCTTCTAATGGAAATACACACACTGCTGTATCAAACAGTAGTTCATCGATTGATAGAGAGGGGATTTATTCTTTTTTCATAAAAAACAGTGAGTACTTATGACCATTCTTATCTGTCCTGCTGAAGAAAATGACTTAAAAACATGAGAAAAACCCTCACATCCAAAGACTCAGGTTCACATTGGGGAGCCAAGCGCTGAGGTAATTGGTTATCCACAATACCTACAATAACATACGCTAACATGTTATTAGAACAAAATCAGTTTTATCTGTGTAGTAAGCAATTACTCAGGGGCTGTATAAACTGGACTCCCTGTGCCACTTCTATTGCAAACATCAGCATTTGTGTAGCCAACTTAAACTCTATGACAAGACTTTATGTTTATTAATTCAAGAGCAGTTTAAAATAACCAGGGAAAACACAGCTTTGTCGATGGACACAATGCTTTCACACTTACTTGAGGAGCTTGAAGGATAATATAATTTTCTTTGGTCTCTTTTCAACATTTTCTCCCAGATTTCGTATCCATTAAAGTCAACTAAGTCCTTTCTGACATCTTGGAACACAGCAACATCCCTATATTGCTACTTTGGCCATATACACTAAATCACTTCAGTAGAAGGTGAAACCCAAATAATGTCTATAAAAATCTCTCCTTTAGATCATCGTGTCTTTATGTCCCAGCTGGACATTTGTTTTAAAACATGTGTGATCGTCTGACAGCTCATGTTCTTTACCCTGTCTGACCTCTTTTTTAAGCCCTGTGAGTTTGTTCCCAGAGCTCAGTAAACTTGGACAGTACAATACAGTTACTGAGTAGAGTAAAGGTTGTGCAAATAAGGCACATGGAATGTTGTCATAAAACCAAAATTAGGTGGCAGATCAGCGGAGGGTTAAACACCTCGAAAATAGTGACTATTTATATTTCTAATATGTGACATCTGTTTCATATTATTGTATACCATTATGTGAGGCTGCTTTCAGACATGCACTGAGCTCTGGCTGTTTTCCTGGAATTTTTCTGGAGGGGCTGTAAGTGAGATTGCAAACGTCAAATAATGTCAAACTGTGCATCTTAGGTTAGACAAAACAAGTGTAAGGTCATGTCTGGGTGTTGCAAGCTAACCTTTCCCTTCAGCATCAGATCTTTATAAGAATTTCTCTTCTTTTATCACTACGAGCTTCCTCGTTTCCTTTGAGCAAGCCCACAGTAAATCTGAGATCAGCGCTGGTTTACCTGCACTCCGTATAGCACCTTAAGCAACCCAATGTCCCTAAACTATTCATCCTTTTCAGGACAATGTCATAAAGCACAATTATTTAAAAATGTTACTATCATAAGGAAAAGCAATATTTTCCCCATCACCCTATCTTCCAGGCGCTCCCCTTGTTCATTCTGTAAAGACTAAACCATCCAGCACAAGAATAGATATTTCTTGCAAGCAATAAAGCTTCTTAATGGTTAATAACAATTAGACTGCCCCCCCCCCGCTTTCTTTGTATGGGTTTTTCTTTGTATGGGCACTTCGCTGATTTTCCCATTTGTCTCATAAAAAAATGGCAGCACTGACTTTGTCCCTGAGTGATTAATCCAATTTGGGGGCCTTTGGAGGTGAAGCTGAGGGGGGTTAAGAGGACTGGGGTGTAACAGAAGGGGGATAGGCGTGACGCTGGGGGAGTAAGTGTGGTCCTCATTTGTGATTGTTGGAATAAAATCCTCTGGGGCAGTTGGGAGAGAGTGAGGCTCTGAGTCAGGTTTTGGAGATGTGTATCCTGGGGCATGTGCTGACATCTCTTGAGAAGCACAGAGAGCTTCCCCGCATAACACTGAAGATAATACTTAGTCCAGTTATCACTGACATGTCCATCCGTCCTGTTGGACATAAACACCCTTTCCAACTGAAACTTATTGTGAATATCTGGTGATAATGAGTTACATGTGGAAGGTTTCGGTCTCAAAGTCGTACCAGTGAAAGACAAAGTGAAAATTAAATCCTTTATGTTAGTTGATCAACTTCATAGCAATCTGCCATGAAAAGGTGTGTTGCTGTTTAAAGGAGTTTCTCAGACAAGTCTCTATTAGCAGGAGAAAGCATTATTCTCCTACAGCTGCTCAGTCTGTTAAGTCAGTCCTGCCTGCCAGAGACCTGCGTGCCAATTTGGAGAGCAGAGATGAGGAGTCAGGCTCAGGAAACATTGCTGATGGGTATGACAACCCCCTTAATGCCTGTGTCAATTCACACCATCCGTCTCATTTTACAGTGACTGGTCATTTGTATTGTGTTTGTCAACCTGTTCCCTCAGCCAAGCATGAAGTAGACTCTGACAGAGCCTGCAGCTTGGTGGAACTGCACGTAGGCAATGGCGGCTGAGGGAAATAATGATCTCATGACCCTCAGAACTCTGAGTATGGTTCAGCTGAAAGACATCAGTTTGTGCAGGTGAAACGTATGAAAGCTTCACAATGACGATAATATGTTTTGATCATTTGAAGCCAACATGCCTAATAAGGATTGAAACTTGGTTCAGTCTTTTTGTGGGGACTTGGCATGTTCTCTACATGACTGCGTGGGTTTTCTCCGGGTGCTAGGTCAGACCACCACAGTCCAAAGACATGCAGATTGGGATTAGGTTAATTGGAGACACTAAATTGTCCATAGGTGTGAATGGTCTCTGTTTAGTGGCTTTCATGCACTGAAGTCTGTATAATCTTCTGACAGCAGGAGAACCAGAGGAGGATTCACATCGAGTGTTGATGTGATGATGTTTATAACAGTGGATTATTTTTTTTAATTATTGAAAATAGTTTCTCTTGATGCAAAAGACGATCCATACAAGTAGAAGACACGGACGGAGATGTCAAGATAAATTTTGCTGATCATGGCATCGGTTTCGACGTTCTGTAAATAAAAACAGGTGATCTCCACAGCAGAATTAATCTCATCCTGCCTCCTGCATACAGCACCAACCCTCACCTGAAAGCTCCTGAGATTTCTGTGCTTTAGTGAACAAGTCAGCGATACACTGGCGACCCCATTTCTCGCCCAATGATGGCTGGAATTGGCCCCAGCCCCCCCCCCTTCGATCCTTTAAGCATAAGCAATAATGAATGGATGATTGAAGCTAGCATTATGGTCGATGTTCAGCAAATGACAGTGAGTAACTGTTAAGAACTGGCTCAACCAATCATGACACAAAAGCAAGACTCAGACGAGGAAAGCTCAAAAGGCTCTTGAAAAACAAGGTCAGTAAACAAAAGAGTTGCCCAAACACAGGTGAAGGTATCCAAGGGTTAACTAAAGGCTGAACCAGTACACAAAGACTAACAAAAGGAGGAAACTAGATATGAGAGTAAACTGCGTCCTTGCAATGACTGAGGGAAGCACACAGAGGCTGAAACCACACACTAATCACTATATATCACACTATATATTGAGTTCATTATTTTGTGGTGCTGTCCTGTCGCAATATTTAATGACATTTTTCATAACTTATTTAGTGTACATTGCATTGTGAAAAGTAGTGTAGAACCGGTAACTAACCGAGCGATATATACCATCATGCATGGCACTTGCTGGGGAGAGAGAAGACGGGAGCAGGCAGAAGAAACAGCCTGACCTTTCGTACTAATGTAAATACAAGCAGAGCAGAGCATCACAACGCAAACTGAGACAAACAAGTTTGGCTATATTTAAACATGGTCATTCCACATGTTTTTTACCAAAATGTATTAATATTAAGTGTAAAATAAAGATTCAAAATGTATTGTGGGATTTTCCACCTGCCAACGTTGTTGTTGTTGTTGTTGTTGTTGTTGTTGTTGTTGTACATTATAATCCTGCGACAATGACCTTATTACCAGTGCAAGAAAATGCACCAAGTAGTGACTGAAAGCATTTTTTTCTTTTGCTGATGAACTCACAATATAGTTCTCTGCATAGAAGACTTTATATAGTACAGTAGGGTCTAAGTTGGGTTTAGTGAATGAGTGGGTGATGAAATACACACATTGGCAAGAAGGATAATCAAGCACAGGTGAAACACAGTAGGGCGGGGCAGGGATCGTAAATGACAGACAGGGCAGAAGTTACCAAAATATAACAGGAAAACCCAGAATGAATTACAGAACATAGGTTAAGGAGCCAGGTGAGATGTGACATACAAAGTAAGAAATCAGTTTTGTGCTTCACAATGTGATAATGACTTGTACGTTTCTGTTAAATATGTAATAAGTATATAATAATATTAATATATTTTTTTTAACTGTTCTGGGATTTCTTACTGTAATTTTGGCTGCAGAATGACATAAATACAAAAACAATATTCTGAGCTGAAAGTCAATGTTGGTGTAAGTGAAACAGAAAATGACTGGCTGAGGCCTGTTGCTCAGAAACGACAGATTTACCTGTCTCTCGTCATCTTAGGGTTTTCAATATCAGAGGGTGAAGCCAGTTTTCTGCCCAATTTTGCCTCAGAGATGATCTTTTTTTCTTTGACAGCTCTCTCGCCTGTCTATGGGTGATGAAAAGCCATGTTGTTTTTCACCACCATTAATAAAAGTCAAACAAACGTGTGCCCCTTTCATTACATACAAGCTGCATTTTTTTATCTATCACTCTCTTTGTGTCAATTGCCTGAATGAAGCCACATACAAATCTACAGACATAAAAACCCATAAACTAAACCAACTGAGTGTTCAACTGAAAACATCTGTCCAATCATATCATACATAGAGTTTCCTAATCATATTTAATTTCATGTAAGAGTAACTTGATAGTTTTTACAAATAAAAGGTCCATCATTAATTTTATAAACTAAAACCTCCGGCTTTTAAGATTGGATATAAATGCTTAGTTTTTCTGTAAACAAAATAATAGTATAGCTTCCCAGGAGTCCCACTTACTGTTTATATTCTCTATTATTATTATTATTATTATTAACATTACAAATACAGGACCCAAAGAACAACCTCAACCTGCAACAATATTGAGTTTACCTGTGATCAATAATATATATTACAACTGGGCTTTCCAGTTAAAGCTAATGCATGAACAAGGTTATAAAAGAACACCTGAACATGGCAGATTTCTGGATTTTCGCATCATACCGCTCTGAACTGCCTGAAGTTAGAAACCAGACTGTAGATGTTTCCAAATTTTGACACAGCTTCCTTCTGACACTATTTAATGACAGATGACAGTGGTGCAATTATGCAATTATGCATAATTTCCTAAATTTCTCACTGTGAATCTTCATAGGCTAACCCATCCCAGGATTCAGTGCTCTTTTTAAAAGTGATTATTATGGCAGTAATTGATGAGACTAAATGTCCGAAGCTTGTAAATGTAAATATCAGGATTCAACTGACTTAAACAGCTCAAATCACACAAGCTAAAAACCAAGGGGCATGAAATCTTTCTTATTGTAGCTCTGTTGCTAGGTGACAGCTGTAAGTGCAGGGCAGGCTGTTGACACCTATCCTGGAAATCCTGTGAAGATGTGAATTACAATTTTGACTCTGCCTTCGCATTCTAAATGGCTGAAGATAGAGCCGGCCCCTGAATTAGGACACCACTTATGAGATGTTAGATGGGAGAGCATCAGCAAATGACATCCATTTGAGCTGCTGCCAAACCCAGATGGAATTGGCTCCTGTGCGAGAGGTGGGGTACACCCTGGATAGGCAACCAGTGGACCGCAGGGCTGACATATAGAAGCTCTACTGAGCTCTATCCTGCAGTATGAAAATACAAATTCTACACAGTACCATCAGTGGGATCATTGCAGCATTTAATGTTGCATGTTGTATCTTTAATTTCCTAAAGTACAAAGACATCTGTTATTAATGGCCGTCATATTCAGTTAATTTACTACAGTAGTTTCTTCAGGGTTCACATATTTAAACACTTAATCTATGAGGAAGCCGCAGATTGAAGTGGTCTCTACTTTGACAGCCTCCCCACAGGGATGTGATCTCATGGTCATCCTGGAAACTTTCTCATTAATCCCCTGAGATCAGACATCGCAAAACCAACTGTACAATTTCTACAATGAAACTTTATTTAAGACAAACAGATAAAAACAAGACATGTCATCTGAAGCTCACTTGATTATCATCACTCATATGGTGAGATTTCCTACTATCTGCCCCATTAAATCCAAATTTGAAAAGCTTAAATATAAAAAAATATACGCACCTACAATAAAAACTCTGTTATGTCACATGCCAGTTATGTAATAACAAGGAGTCACGCTAAATAACAAATGTTTAACGTAGACGAAATGAGAGAGATAAAGGCGGAAGTTCCTCCCTCGACATGAAGGAATTTTAAGCCACGATCGATGCTAGAACTATTGTTCCATTTGCCGACCAGCTAGATTATTTTTTAAATAACAAATGCACTTTTTTTGAAAAATAATCTGATGACATGACAGCCAAGTGACTCTTTTTCAACTATTCAACTAGTTAAATGGGCTCCTTGTCCCTCAAGGCTTTGACATCACAAGTTAACTTCCTCATCCCCTGAAAAAAAAGCCTAATCTTATGAAGTGACTGCCTCTGTTTACTAACACAGGGAAGAATTTTTTTCTTTTTTGAGTACTGTGACCATAACAATTTTTTTAAAGAAACAGGGTAAGATGCTCCCCCCTTCGGTTTCTTAGAAGCACTCCACCCTTTGCTGGAGTTAAAAAAGCACATTCCACAGGAAGTTTACCCTCCGTCTCTTCCCTTCATCCCTCGCTCTTCCTGAGTCGACCGATCGGTACAGATTACCATCGACTGGGTGGGCCGATAAGTGATGCTAATGATGAGTGGGGGCATTTAGTGGTGTGAAGCTTTTTCACGCAGAGATACATTAGTTCTAGTTTATTAAAAACACAACTTTTCATATTTATACTGACCATAATACTTATGGGGCGGCAGCATCTGAGGGGCTAGACTAGAGCATTCATCTTCTAGCTAGAAAGTCGGCGGTTTGATCCCTGTCTTCTCCACATGCATGCTGAAGTGCCCTGTGCAAGATACTGCCCTTGATAGAAAAAAGTGCTGCCCATAGATGCACTGTTTGAATTTCTGTGAATGGGTGAATGGCAGTAAACTGTAATGTGAAGCACTTGAGAGGTCATCAAGACTAGCTCTATATAAATAATGATGTGCACAAATACACTGGGCTGAAACCACAGACCTTCTCAAGAAAACACACACACGCACACATTCATTCTGCACATTCACAGATTTGATTAGATGTGTTTTCCTTTTCCCCAAAAATGGACTGTGATCCATCAGATAGTGTGATTGTTCCAGGCAGGTTGGCTATTTGTCACCGCTGCCGTCAACACCATCCGCCCACCTGCTACAGCAATCATGACTCTAATCCAAAATCTGCTTCTGCATTGTCTGCAGCTGACAGAATACCTGCCTGTCACCACAGACCTGTGACGAGAAGCACGTCCTGGTGCCGCATACGGCACGCTTGCAATCTGTAGAGCGGGTCAGCGGCTCTTTGATGAAGTTGTTCACACAAACACACAAACACAACATCTGAATCAGGAGAACACAGCCTTCACCACAGAGGGCTCGGGGAGTGTTACCATCACAGCATGGAACCTGCATGGCTTCAAGTCTAAATCCATACATGTCAGCTTGATTGATGAGTTTGTGTGATAATTGTTTCTCTGAGCTGGTGTCAACAGTGTTTTCTCACTCCTGCAGCAGGCCAGAGGGCTATAATTTTAGAAAGGCCTGTATAGAGCAGAGATTTCCATATCCAGATTTCAGAGCTGGTTATAGGATGATTGAAATAGCTATACTGTTAACAGACAATTATAATAATGATGTCGTCAATAATATTGAATAATACTTTGTTGACAAAGTCTCATCTCTATGACATCTATGAGTTTTTATGTAGTCTGTAATACGGCACATAATCAGTGTGATGATGACTGCGGTTCAAAGCTTTGTGGGGTTTAGAAGGGTTGGAAACTGACTGGCATGACCTTGAAGTATACATGTCAGGCATGATGAGAACTGGTCCAATTCTCTGAATGCTACGAAAAGATGCTTCATTGCTTCCTTTCTTTGAGCATAGGGTACACACGGAGCTGACTTTACGACAGGAAAGGAAATAACAGGGTCCCACAATTCCTTGCTGCAGAAGAGATCACTTTGGAGCCCCATGGCTCGGGAAATTTGCTAATGTAGAGTCTGACATTAATCTCATTAACTTTCAGCCTGTGTGCTTATTTCCTGTGAACTTCGGAGAGAGTGGTTGCTGCAGTTTGCTTAGATCACACAACATTTAGTGTAAATCATGTGCATCATCTATCTATAATGTACATCTATAATGTACAGGCTATGGTATAAATATAAAGAGGTACAGTACAAGATAAGAGACTTAATGTATACCACATGTGCTACATGCCAAACCGCAGACCAGATCGTACTTTGCACTCTGAGTAAACAGCAAGGTTTTTTTCCATGATAAATTGAATAATCTCACACATTACGGAAATAATGTGACTGATTATCTTTCAAGTTGACCTCCTCATCAGTCTGGTTTGTTTTCTTCCCAAACACACTCATCTGATAATGAAACCCTTTATATGTAAACACATACCAGAATCAACAAATGTGCATTTTTGATTTGATCACTTTTTGACCTCAACACCGCGTTTCATATTTTCATTTCACATTTCTTTAGTTAACTCTTTAGGAGGGATGAAAAATCAATGAGTTTCTGTTATCTGGAGATGAAGCTTTACTTACAGTCGGATCCCGACCAAACTCAAAATGCAGTAAATAAAATTAAATCAAATGAGGTGAAATAGGTTGGAACGTAAAGTGAGAAAAAGGTTTATCTGAAAAACAATCAGATATACACAGGTAACGGGACCCGTTCATTATCCATAATAATGTTGTTCTCAGTTAACTGCAGTTATTTGAAGTGAGGCCCCGCTGAAGGTGAAGACTGAACCAGAGAGTGTGAGGAGGGATTGTGTTCCGGTTAAAAAACAGCAACGATCGTGATCTGCACGAAGCAGGCTATGGTATAAAGGAATCATCTTTCATCTTATACCTCCAATAAACTGTTTCTATGTTATACTCAAAATGAACCTCACTGCACAGTGTATGAATTCTTTACCCAGCCAAACTTCTTTCCAAAAGTGTTGGATCATACTTATGGAAACCTTTACACTTCTGACAAATTGGGGCAACAATTAAAGGCTAGAACACTGTAAAAATTAAAAAGTTGGGAAAACTCAAACATTCAAGGCAACTTACTGTAATATAATGTTGAGGTCCTCTGAATAGTCTCAAACAAATAAGGGTAGACCCTCCAAACATGTTCTCCTCTGCTGCAGTGCAATGTAAAATGTCTGGAAATCAGTAGAAAAACAGTAGAGCAGTGTTTAACTGGCCTTCTTTTCAAAGTATAGAGCATATACAGTAACCTTGCATGTTTCATTGTATTATGCAGTATAATACACCAGTGCACCAGGCAATCATGGTGCAGGTGTCCTGCCAGGCAAATTGTTCTGAAAGGTGTTCCTAATATTTTCCTAATTATTTTAAAAATCCTTCAGAGGTGTCACAGATATTTCATCCCTCACTCTTATTCATGGTGACCCCCACTGTCTGCATGTCAAGTTAAAGTGATTTTACTGTAGAATTTCTGAAAAACATAACCGCACTGTTAAACAAAGCTGCATCAGAAAAAGGCTTTTTCCTTCATTGGAGTTGTTGTACAGTATCTGTGTCCATCACAAAACTGTAAAAGAACAGGGTTAGGATATGGGAAGTTCAACAAAGTAAACTAAATAAATCTATGATGTCTCAACAATTCCTTCTATGATCTTAAACGGTCTTAAACATTTAGTCTCTCAGTAGTTTTCTATCCCGGAGACAACACATAGTTTAAACCCTCTTTCTGTCGTCATGTCCTGTTTCATTTCACCTCGTCGTGTTTTCACTTCTCTGATGATGTCTGTGTCCACTCCCTTGTTTTTTCTGTTGGTAATTTATAAGTATTATTTTCCATTCAAGGTCATTTCTGTTCGCAAACGTCCCACACACCTTCACAACAACCTCCCTGTCCGACTTTTTCTTCTTTTGTTAAATTCATTTTGCTTCTTCAGTACACATACGCGAGACGCCACCTCTGACTGGTTTGTCCACTTCTGGCGTCTGTAACAATATGGTGAACCAACATGGCGACGTGAGAAATATATGAATATATATATATATATATATATATATATATATGTATGAATATATAAAGCTCATTCTATCGAAACAATAACACTATGTTTTTTTTATTTTAGGTTCATTACACAGTTAATATAACTTAGATATGAGGATTATATATTTTTGCAAAGAGCACCTTAGAGAGCCCAAGAGATTCTACACGCTGCCCCTCTAATGTAAACTCCTAAATGCAAAGACAGCATTTCTACATTAGATTTAAACAAAACACTCACTTCAGGACGACAGGCTTCACTCAAGAAGAAGGGAAGTGGTCGGAAAAAAATCCTATGTGAAACCCTGTAAACCCTTAAAATGAAATGTATTTTTGATTTGCTTACATTATGTATGGAGGCCAACTTCACACAATAAACTAAATTATGTTACTGGATGCCAAAAAAGTTTATAATGCATTAAATATTTTTTGTTCAGTTTATTAGAAAAATCACACAGATGAGCAATTTTAAGTTTTCGTTTTTACAGTGAACTTCTCCTTAGCCGAATCCAGTGAAAGTCAGGAGTGTTTGCTCAGGTATGTGATGATTGGCTTTCCCTTTACGGGGGATGAGATCCAGATGTGTGGAGTGTCTGCTACTGGGAGTGGGAGAGGGCATTACAGTTCTCACATGCGGGTACGTTATGTCTCATGCATTCCAAACAGCTTCTCTAAAATAGTAACAAACGCCAAAACAAACTGTCACATCGAAAGGCATCAGACAGTCGCACTCGAAAATAAATTACCATCTATCAGAAGCTGCGATCCAAGAGCTGGGATTTGGATATTATACACACAGACATCCCGACCACATTTCTTTGTTCTGTTATCATCAAGCCTGACGGAATATCTAATCAAAAGTTGGATGCAGGTAGAGTCTTTGATTATCTGCAGTGGCGTATTCACATCCCATATTCTTCCTGTGTAATGTAATTCTGCATTTATAAACAACATTACAGTTTCAATTAGCATCAGGGCTGAGTAACGTTTTTATCTATTTATCCTGAGCCCCTGGAATTTAATAATGTTACCAAACCCTGTATTAATTCCATGAGTTAATACATCTGAGACAACGGACAATTAACTGTATGACATCACCCCTAGGACAATGAAAGCTTCTGAAAGGTCATCTCCACTCACTGAACAAGTTCATGTTGATGACAGCAATTACCTGTAACTGAGAAAAACATAAAGGTCAGCAGAATCATTTTCTGTAGGAGCTCAGACAGTTCCAACAAAAACTTTCAGTATTTGGCCACCAAATCAGTTTTTAAATTTACATCATCTGAGAGGATTCTCAAGGAAAAATCCTTGTTAGGGCCCAAGCAGAAACCGCTGCAAGGACCCTATTGGGATTGCTCTGATTATTTTCATTTGTTATTTCTAAAGAACATTAGAAAGAACTTAGGCTAAGAATTTAATACCACGTTCTTGTCCCTTCATGAGAGGATTAAGAAAAAGTTATTTTGTCTTTGTGTATCATTTCATGCATGAAGAAGAAAAAACTGTGGTTTTGATGTTTTCAGATTTATTATCCAAAGAGACACTCCGGCTTCATTTCCTGTGGTACCTTGTAAGTCAGATGAAATTAGGTTCCTTTTACAGTTATAGGTTGTAATGGAGTACATTTACTTTGTTTATAATATATATTGTCCAATGATCTAATCAGAGTGAACAGGTCACATTAGGGATGGTTGTCAGAAATGTATTAATGTGATCCGCTAAGAGACAAATGTTAAATGTCAATTATAGTAAGAAGGGACAGTTCCAACTTTTCTAATGATGTAACTGTAGCTCTACTCAGTACACAGGCCCGGTTACAGTCAGTCCCATTACCTCCTTGTATGCATAATTAATGGTTATTGACCCTGCATTTTTGCCATTTTCTAAATCTAGTCAGCATGTTTTTGTTCTCAGCAGAGCACACAAAATGACAACAAAGTATGTTTACCTTTTGCCAGAGATCCAGGATATTGTAGTTGAACACAAGGGAAAGAATGCATGAAAGCCTTGTCATTTATCACCAGAGCAATAAAAACGCTGCAGCTCAAACGGCCTAATGGCCCAATTATTTTAGCAAATTGGTCACCACATGTTTTCCAAGTGTGACTACACTGTTTCCAAGGCATTAGCTAGACTAAAAGGTTGTTCTGTACACTGTAAAGAAATAATCCAAAGGGTGTTTGGGTAATCATGTGTTACTTAACACTTTATTGTATTGAAGATATAGTTTATAGATTTTGCATGAACAACAATGAAAAAAAGAAATTGCCATTAAAGGCTAAGGCCCGCACGCACACACAGGTTTGGGCAGCCACCCTTATTTGGACTTCACATTGACTTCCATTCCTGTTCACAGTTTAATCAAAAGATCATCCCATGTATATAACCTTAACCATGACCAATTCATACCTAATCCTAACCGTAAGGGTATACACACACACACACACATACACACTCACTCACACACACACGCACACACAACCTGAACCTGAAAAAAAGGTATGTGTAGCTGCATTTATTTAATGATAAAATAGTGACCCCTGCTGGATAAACCCTTACACTGACATAAACAAGCAGCGAACCAAGGGGTCTGATTAATTTCAATCTTCTTACGAAAGAAGTGTGTTACGTTTCATCCAACAAACAAAATAAATGTTTTGTCAGTGTGACACCTGCTGCAACAACAAATTGAAGACAGAGTTTTCTAACCTCGATAGTTGAGCCTCCTGTTGGTTCATTGCGTGTCCACACAGGCTTCCAGATCACTAAATGTGATATTCTGATTATGCACTCTGATTTGTTCCATTCTGAGACACGATGTCTACAGAGTTGGTTGGAATTATCTGATTGGTCATTGATCAATCATTGATCTGATTGCTCATCATTTCCAAAGTCATTTCTAATTAATGCAGTGTACTGTCGTGACCTATGAGTTCCTGTCTAACACTTGTTTTCATAAACGTCTTGTGTGATAGTAAAACCGTCCAATTGTTGTAAAAAATTTGTAATAAACAAACTCTGCTGAAAGAATGATTTGTGTAGATTTTTTTCTGAAATCCTCATCCCCCTTCTTCTCAGGTGGATCTCACCTTCTGCATTTATGCCATACTGCAGAGATAATGAACATTGTTTTGGTCTGAGTTTTTTTTTCAGTGTCATGACAATTAAACGGTTTGTATCTTATTATTTTTCATGGGTGAGGGGTTAGGATCAGGAAGTATTAAATTATCTCAAGGACTCCCCCTACTTCATCCGCCGAAAGGGCAGATGAACTGGGGAGTCAAAGGCAAGACAGACGCACACCATAAAACCTCTTCAATCTCACATTTCCCAAGAGAGAAACTGGCTTTGATAAAACTATTACTTACTGTTTGATAGGCTTCAGATATCATTTATTTTTTGGTTTCTGTCGTCAAACGTGTTTCTCATTTTGCAAGTTCCGCATAGATGTGCATGACTGTTAAGATTCTGTTAATAATTCGTTGGTTAATTGATTATGTACTCTTTATGTTTCTAATATTATAGGACACATCATCAGTAGTGGAATCCAGAATCTTATGGGGTTTCGGCCATTATCACTTTTCCCCTTCACCCGTGGTTGAAGGCTCTGCCAGGGTTGATCAAGCTCTAGCGTGTGTCCAAGTAAATTTAATCTTTATAAAGGTTTTTAGTAGTTAGTATTCTAGGGTTAGAGTTAGAATTAAGGGTTATGTTTAGGATTAAAGGGTTAGGGTTAGAAATAAAGCAATATTTTTTCAGGCTAAGGTCAGGGTTAGGTTTAGGGCTCTGGTTAGGGTCCATCTTCTCAGATGGAACTCAACTACCTTCATTCCTTACTGCAGAGATACAGTCAATTGTATTTTATTTTTGTTAACAATGTCATGAAAATGAAATGTGTAATATCTTATTATTTTTCATACACACAGGCAGGAAGTGTTTGCTTGTGATCAACCTATACATCAGCAGAATGTCGTTTTGGTTCTTCTATATCAGACAAAACGTCATATGATCTGTAGAGAGAGAGAGTGTGTGAACGATGAGACTATCCTCTGCAGAATAGAACCCAGATGGTTGGACCTGTGTTACCAGCAGGAGGGGCTTTTGAGAACAGGCTGCTGGAGGTTTGACTCCTCAGAGGTCGGGGGCCTGTCGGGTTTTCACCAGGTTTTCACCGCGGGGACCTGAGCCTCATGAGAGCAGGAGATTGACAGGAAGTCGCCGCTCATTTGGCCAATCACACCTCGAGAAGTCCGGCAGGATGGAGTCCGCAGAGAGGAGCAGGAGATGACTCTTCCCTCTGGCACCCACTGTGTTTGTAGCCACGTTAGCTCCATCATTAAGTTAGCCGAGCAGGGGGCATAAAGGCAGCGGAGCTCTGTCACCTCCACTGTGACTGACGAGCAAAGCAGGCGCTGAACTAAGCAGCTTTCCAGGCGGATGTTAGCCGGTGGAGATGTGTAATAAGCTGCACTGGACACCGATGACCTCCCTGACTGCCACCCCATCGACTGACAGCTGTCACCGCACCTAGCTGCCCGGCTAGCTCGCTCAGTGAGCTAACGGCTTACAAGTGGAGGGGGGGGTTCTGGCTCATTCGGGCTAATTTAGCCGGCCAGCTCTGAGCTCGCGTTCACAGTGGAAAGGAAGTGACTTCCGCATAAACGCTACTGTATTTTAACATTTCCCCAGTTACACCTGACTCTGCTGCTCATGTCATGAGTTAGCCGCGGAGCGTCGGACCGCAGTGTTAGGGGTATTTTGAGATCCAGCTAGTTAGCTCCGGTTTAGCTCGAAGCTAGCTAGCGGTGTTCATTCAATCATTGAGAAACTGCTAACGCGTTAACGCCAGCACGGTGGCTAGCAGGCACCGGGCACATCCACGCCGAGCCGTTATTGGGAGGACACTGATCTACTTTTGGACTCGATCGAGCTGAGGAACACATCTTGGAGACATGAAGAAGTTTTTTGACTCTCGTCGGGAGTTGGTGAGCACCGGGCCTGGTTCCGGAGCCGGCGGAGGAGGCGCTGGTTCCGGCGGCGGTGGCAGCTTCATCGGACGTGTCTTCACCATCGGACGGTATCAAGTGACCGTGGAGGAAATTGTCGCAGAAGGTAAACATTGTGACTTTATGTTGTGTTGATTTACACACCTACACAAACACCTTTAACCAGATCCACTGTATGGATCTTACCACACATGTAAGGATGGACGGGCTGGTAACATGAGTTAAATGAGAGGACTGTCGGACTATGGCCCTGCTACAGTCCCAGTGTGATGATACACAATCTCCTTTATTGCATGTGGTGAAAAGGCAGTGGCCTTGCTCATTGGTTCAGGGTCAGGTTGAGTTTACTTCGTGATCTTCTGGGCAGTGAACAAGCAGAGTTTCAAGATTGAACGTTCAAATTCTGGCAGAGGGTGTGTGGGGATTGTCTTCTTTAAGTTGCTCGGGGGGAAATGGTGTAACCGCATTTTCTACTTTATTGTTAAGGACCAAAGCCCAGCTGAGTCATCTGTCCTGGTATTTACAGAGGGAGTGACAAACCTTAATGCAGATCCAGAAGCAAGGTTTAACTATTTGTTGTTTGCTTCAAGGTGGGGACAGATATTAGCATTTACCTCCTCACTTTGTGGGACTTTCATACTAAACAGTAACATATTGGCAACCTGAACTTGTCCAAGTTCAAACAGTGGTTAGTCATTGACTTCAAAGTTCTGTTGGAAACTCATCCTCACTTTGAAGGAAGTATTTACCAGAACACGGTTGATCGGGCGTTGTGATAGTGGTACAAGTTTCTCCTTAGTCATGCTTTTCAAATGAGAGTCTGCCATGCTCCGTTAGCGAAGAGCGCCTGTTACTAAAAAATAGATGAAAGAAGACTGATTAATTCATCAGTACTATAGATGGCCACCATCTGCTTTGCACCCTAAAGTGGCTTTATGAATGGGTTCAGACATCTGACCCCTGCACCGAGATGTTACTGGAAACTTCAAGTGCAATTGGTTCATTTGGAGATATTGTCGTTTTATCAGCTCTCTGGAAAAACTTTGGCCTCAATGCAGATATTTACTCGAGTATCGATTGGTTATCCTTTGGCCTCACAAACATGACCTGGCTAAGATAGTAGAAATAAAAGACTTCCACAAGATTATAATATTACAAAACACTACACGGACTAGTTTTCTGCAGATTATAATTTCTGGCTGCAGCAGTTGACCTGCTGCATGCTGTGTGACTCCCCCAGTGACACCAGACCTATTTATTCAGATGGTTTTGTTTAAGTCTGCTCTGTTACTCTCTGTTAGCTTGCCGTTCCATTTAGAAATGTCCCCTTCTCTCTACTCCCTTTTGTTTTCATTGTCGAATGTTTCACAACGTACAGACAAAAGCAGTCGCAGGGACACGTTACCCTGGCTTTTCTAGCTTAAGGCCTAAAGGTGCATGCATGGTCATTTTTGTAATATTTTTTTTTACATTTGGGTTTAAGGCAGATGTCTGTGATTTCTTCTCAACCGGTTCTTTTCTGGATATTCCTGGACACAGTTATTTCGGTCTTTACTATCACCATGATGTACTTTCTTTTGTCCATATAGAGTTACTGCTGGTAACATTAGCCCTGTTTCTTAGACGTGTAAAATGTTACATTGTCACAGAGAATGTGACACCCCAATCCTGCATTTTAGACGGCATAACATGGAGCTTCAGTAAGTCATCCTCTCATTAGTAAACCAAAACCATTCAGTTTTCTAAGCAAATGCTTTACCTGGATCGTCCATGCTAATTTTCTCTTTAGCAGATCTGTGACACTCTTATTTCTCCCTGTCACTGCAGCGTCATGTAAACTTACAGAGAGCATGTTTGTAGATAGCATAGTAATCAAGAGGACATGTGTTTTGTAGAGTTGAAAGCCTTGTAGCTATGTTAAGTCCATTACACTAATGAGAAATTGCAAGTGAGCACTGGCTATTGACTGCGCTTTTCAAAGCACTGCCTAAAGCTGTATTTTTGTGTCCATTTACTTGAGCGTCTATGCATAAGCTAGAGTGGTATAATCCTAACAGTCAGTCAGTTACGTCAAGGGGCAGTGGCTATTTGTAGCTGCAGTAACAGTTGTTTGGTTGCACTGTCTATTGAGATGGTAGACCACTGCTAAACGTTGCTTAAGAAGGCTGCTAATCCTTCTCATTCCTCACAGGCAACTCAGATTAGACTGTGCGAGACAACAGGGCTTCAGCTGTCTGTACTGCGACGGACTGCACACACACAGATTCAGATTCTCATTTAGACCCCATTCAGACCCAGTATAAACATTCAGCCTGTGTGATCCGATCACAAATGCATGTCCGATTGCACCCAAATGCGTCCTGAGATCCTCTGTGTCTTAATATCAGGCAGAGCTCTGCCAGTGCTCGCTGTTAATCAAGCACTGTGTTGCTGATTTTTGCCCTTCCTCGTGAAATTTCTCTTCATTGAATTTATAGTTTATGACATCAGTGAGATTGTGATGTGTTATTATCATCCATGGTGACCCAGCTCCACCCTGACGGGCCAGAGCACTGCAGCACACATCATTTCTAAGTAGTGTGAGCTTTTTATGCCTTTATTAGACTATTTCGACCAGCCTGTTAAAATGATTTAATGTGGCTGACTCCCTTCTTTTTGTGCTTCATTGCTTTCTTTTATAATACAGCTCACAGTGGTGTAGCCCAAGCCAGGCCTCATCAAATGTCAATCAGACCAGTCACATGGAACTGTCCTTGGCTTAGTGATGCCAGCTGGATGAGTCAGCCCTGTGTACGGAATTAACACAAGCTGTGAGGGGGAAAAAGAGCTGCAGGAACAACACATTCCAGTGAAAACCTTTCCAGTGAAACTGCTTAATGCTGTTGATGTAAAATTTAGAGCCAAATGAAAGCTGGGACGTGACTATATCTTCAAGTCACTGAAGATAAAGACTTGGCATAATCCATCTACCTTTCAGTGCAGTCAAAATCACTCTTTTCCAATTTAGAGCTTTTATTCTAATTTATAAAAATAATGAATCATGCATATCTGCTTTTTACTCTGGTGGTTTATGTTGCTATGGATGCAAACATGTCTCTCTGTGACAAAAGGTGGGATGATTCATTCTCTCACTTCCTGTATCCTGTGTCAGTTTTGTCTATTTCTTCCATCTCACTCTCAGCATGACTGCTGACTCACATGGTGCGGTTTTACGCTCCTCTTACCAGTTCATCACTCAACCTTGTACTGTACATAAGCACTTTACAATAATGTAACCATTTATGGAAATTTAACAGGATATGTTGAGATAGTAATTATAGATTACAGAATCCTTTTTCTTCAGACTTTTTTTTAAATGTACGTATATATTATAATCTTCTTCGTTCTATCTCTCTTATCATTTGCAGGAGGTTTTGCCATAGTCTTTTTGGTGCGGACTCATCAAGGCATACGATGTGCGCTAAAAAGGATGTACGTCAATGATGAAGATGATCTGCAGGTCTGCAAACTTGAGATACAGATTATGGTGAGTAGGAGTCCATTAACAGACTGCTGAGCCCAGCAAAACCTACACGAGAAGGGGGTCTATTAAGAGCAGATTGTGTTCCTGTGCACTATTGTGTCGTAATGGATGGAATTAACAGCAGCAGGAAAATATTATTATTTAAGTCAAACTTACCTCATACAGAGAACAACAGATTGGTCTGAACACGATTAACTCTGAATGCTTTAAGTTGGTTTTACTTGAAGTACTAGTTCTGAAAATATTCTTTGACCAAGGAGCTTAATGGATGGATCGCAATAATGCTCTTGAAACACACATTGAATTCCGTTGAAAATGTTTACCCCCTTTTGCTAATCCGGTAGTCATCACTGGAAGATAAACCAACCACTTCCTGCAGCCACACCCTGGGTGGTACGACTATTGCTGGATGGTTATCATCATTTCTTCTAGACCTTTGGCTCAGAATCAGACTCTCTACAGTTAAAATTATGAAAAAAACATGGATGTATATTGTATACCAAACCAAATGTTTTCAAAGTGTAAAATCTATGACAACTGTTTATACATTATTTGTCACTGTTGCCCTTTCTGTGTTTGTTTACACAGAGGGACCTTGTGGGCAACAAAAACATTGTTGGTTTCCTGGACTCCAGCATAACGGCAGTTGGAGCTGGCGATGTGTGGGAAGTCCTAATCTTAATGGACTTCTGTCGAGGTAAAGTTGGCCCACCCCCATGTTTCTGTCGAGGTTGATTTCAAAGCCCCATTACCCTCAACCTCTCACAGCACCCTGCCCTGTTTAAAAGCAAGCATTCAACAGATAGCTAATGTGGTCAATACAACCTCTGTGTCAGTCAATACATAACTGAGTGGTGTTATTAATAGAAAGTTTAAACATTAACATTACTGGGGCTGTTTAAGCTTCTAAAGACGAAAGTTGACAGAGAAATTTAAATGAAAATTTGGTGAAATTATTTTAGACCTTTTTTCATTAGTGCCATGTGAAAAGTAAAAAAGGTTACATAGATAAATGTAAACCTTTGTGTTTATTGTTGATTTGGAAAGTTGATTAATTATTTTAGTCCTTGTATAAACCTTCAACAGGTAATTACTGTTTACGTTACAGATTCAAGTCAAAAATCCTGAAAAAAATTAGTTTACATTTAAATACAAGTAATTCATAAAATAGCAGTAAATGATCAGATAGGAAACATGTTGGCTCTGACATTTTTATTAGTCTTGTAGTTGACCTATTTTTTCTATGTAGGTGGGCAGGTGGTCAACCTAATGAATCAGCGTTTACAGACAGGCTTCACTGAACCTGAGGTGTTACAGATCTTTTGTGACACATGCGAGGCAGTCACTCGTCTCCACCAGTGCAAAAGTCCCATCGTCCATCGAGATCTCAAGGCAAGTCTAATCAATTTTAAAAGATGCACATATTACTGCTAAGACAGTACCGGTAAGTAACACATTTTGACATTGTTGTTAAGACCATGTATTATCAAAGGTCTCATCATGTTTTCCATTGCAGGTGGAAAATATTCTTCTGCACGACCGGGGACACTATGTGCTCTGTGACTTTGGAAGCGCCACCAACCACTTCCAAAACCCTCAGACGGAGGGAGTGCCAGTCGTGGACGAGGAAATCAAAAAGTGAGTTTCTCTTTATAGCTTCTATTTGTTTTTCTAACTAGAGTCCAGAAAACTCACTGGTGTTGTCTGTAAACCAGGTACACCACCCTGTCGTACCGCGCTCCAGAGATGGTCAACCTCTACGGTGGAAAAGTCATCACAACAAAGGCCGACATTTGGGTGAGAAAGATTTTGTTCGTTACCACTACGCTACATTATGATCACAAAACGAACACATTCATTTACTGTCATGATGACATTTGCATTAAGCTGGACACAGTAGCATTGATTTTCTCTTCTGTTTAGGCCATGGGTTGTCTACTCTATAAACTGTGCTACTTCACACTTCCTTTTGGGGAGAGCCAAGTAGCTATCTGTGACGGCAGCTTCACAATCCCAGACAACTCCCGCTACTCCCAGGACATGCACTGTCTCATTCGTGAGTATCCTTGTTCACCACATTATAATCACTGTCCTACTTATTGCACGTGTGTCCAGTATTGGGGCAGTTACCTTTATCTATGAATGTTCCTTTTTCTGACGCAAAGTAAACATGGCATGTTCGTTGACTCCTCAGGATACATGCTGGAACCTGACCCAGATAAGAGACCAGACATCTACCAAGTTTCCTACTTTGCCTTTAAACTGGCTCGACGCGAGTGTCCAGTCCCAAATGTGCATGTAAGTCTGGCAGGAATCTGAGATGATAATATATGGTAGTGTTGATGTTAAATATATACAAATGAGTCAACTACAATGGTTTTAGTTGTTAGGCAACTCTTTGCTCTTCGGCTGCGAGATGAAGCGATGACATGATGAATAGAATAGAATATCAAATAAAAAAGTTGCAATGCTGGTATATCATGTTATGGCAATGGGGACGCAAAACTTACTAGTTTAAAGATCTCACCTGCGTGCCAAAAATACTTCTTCTGGCAGAGAAATAGGCATTATGGACACACTTCCTGATTCAACCAGGTTTATGATTATTATTAAAGTGAAAAACTATTGTGTTGTCATGGAAGCTGCAAATCCAGACTAGAGTGTAGTATATTCTCCTAACACCTCACTGATGTAATGATTGTAAACTCTTTGATAAATTGTAAATCCTTTTACTGTTGTAGAATTTGCCCATTCCTGCAAAACTTCCTGAGCCAATCAGAGCCAGTGAAGCAGTGGCCAAAAAGAGTCAAACCAAAGCCAGGTGAGTTGCATTTAAGCAAAGCATTTGAGTTTTATAATTATAAGGTACTTCACCTTTTCTCATCGTGTCTCGTTGTTCCTTCCACACCAGGCTTTCGGACCCCATTCCAACCACAGAAACCTCAATTGCACCTCGACAAAGGCCCAAGGCTGGTCAGGCTCAGCCCCAGCCTATAGGCATTCTTCCCATCCAGCCCGCCCTCACTCCACGCAAGAGGCCCACCGTGGCTGCTGGAGGGCCCCAGGCCATAGGTACAAGTAGCTCTTTGATACGTCCTTATGTCAGTGTTAAGACCATTAATAAAGGAAGCCTGTCATCACAGTGACAGTTATTCTGCTAATAATAATCTCGTTTTATTGGACTGAATGAACTGCTCGAGAATTTGACCTGTGTTCCCACAGGTGCAATGAGCTCATTCTTAAAAGGCTTTTAATTGATTTCATGGGTCATTTGTTCATCTGTGACCCACTTACAGAAGGAACAGATGATGGCATGATGTCACAGTCATTACCACACATGCTGTCATTATATCGGCACTGCAGTTCAAAGTCGCCCAATTGCTGAGTTTGCTTTCAGGTAGTGTTTGTGATAAAAAAAATGATGGAAAAATGTAATGAAACAAAAAGTAGTTGTGGAGTAAAGAAGGCTTAAAGTATCCTTTCAATAAATTATTACCAGCTATATAAAACATTTTCCATTTGTGGAAATTCAGATAAAGACTGAATTCCTCACTTGTGCACATGCACACTTTTACTATATGTCAAGATTTTGTAAACATTTGCATTAATGTAATTAGTGCGACTGTTATTTGAGCAGATCTTTCATGCCATCAGAAATGAGGTTGTAACTTAAAAGATGTATTAAATACAAGTCAATTTTTCCTCTTTCAGGTGTTGGTATCAGTGTCCCATCTCCAGTTGCAGCTGCTGTACAACCTGCTCCACAGTCCTCTGCCCCACAGGCCTCACCACTGACGGCTCAGACCACCAACATGCAGCCACAGGCTACACCACAGCATCACCAGCTCCTCGCGAAGCAGCAGCAGGCTTTCTTAAGTCTGCAGAGTAACCAGCAGGTAGGCGTCCTTACAAAACAATAATGGAAATACTATATAGCTGCATCGTTTGTGTTTAAGCTTGGTTGAGAGGTTTATTTGCAAAATATTTCAAATTGATTGTAATTGTAATCAAGTAATTGATTATTTACTAAAGGAGAGGTACTGCTCTACCTGACACTGTGGTCCCAGGTATTTCAAATTTACAGACACAGTTTAATCAATGAGCAATCATTGAAAAATTACTTGACATGATAAAAATGTATTTAAACCGGACCAAACTTTCAAACTGAGCCTCCCTCATGATTGGCTCTGTGGTATTCCTATGTAGCATCAACTGGTTCCGAGCCTCCATCACCAACAGCAGAAACAACAACCACAAATAGCATCTACCCTGCTGCAGTCCAAAGCTAAACCTGTTCCTCCAGTTATTACTCTGCAACTGCCTTACCAGCAGCAGCTGCAGCATGTAGTCCATGAAACAGCCGCTCCACATCTCACACCCATCCCTGAGTCTGCAGTGACTGGTCCTCCAACTGACCAAGAGGTTGTGGTAACATCCGACTCCCGCTGCCTCTGCTGCTCTTTGGGTTGGGGCGGATCATTGGTTCGTCTCTAACGAATCACATCCAGATTTAACTTCTTTCTTGGCAGAATTGCAGTTTGGGGGTGTTGCTGCTATGTAGCTAGAAAGGCTTGTTTAAATGTCTTTATTAGAAACAATTTTAATGTGTTTGCTTCATAGATACTATAAAACATAATTTAACCAAATGATTTAACTTTGCACTGCTTCTATCATAACCCTCCTGCTCCTACTGTACTTTCATGTAAATCATATCATAAGGTGATCTGTTTCTGTCCAATCTATGTGAAGGGGAGACTTTCTTACCTTTTCCATACCTGTTTTCTCTAAGTTATGGTTTTGTTGGTCTCTATAAACAAATCTTAAGATTTTCTTTTCCAGATCATCTTGCTGCTTCTTATGTCTAGGACTGTGATTTGTTTGTTTCTTCCAGATATTCTATCCTTTAGCGTCAGTTCATTATCTCTGATCTCCAATTCTCACTCTTATCTTGTCATTACAGATGGCTGGCCGAGGGAATATCAGAGTTGGCTCTTTGACGCCCCCGTCGTCGCCAAAGATGGCCCCCAAGTGTGGCCACAGACGCATCCTGAGTGATGTCACCCACAGTGCCGTGTTTGGGGTTCCAGTTAGCAAGTCCACTCAGCTACTTCAGGCGGCTGCAGCTGAGGCCAGCCTCAACAAGTCCAAGTGAGCAGAATTAACTCCCTTCAGGGATCTGGGGATGAACTGTCCTTTCATGGCTGCGAGTGAGCTCAGTGGGCCAATAGAAAGTCCATTCATATGACAGAGCCCCAGAGGAGAATAAATGACCATTCAGAGAATCCAGCTCAAGAAGAATCACTTAATTCAGTCTTTAAATAACTCTGTTCATTCACTCTTATTTGCATCAGAGGCCACAGACTTTCCATCAAATGTCACCGTGCATTCTTGCCCTTGTTTATGTTTACACCTCTGTCCTCTGCAGATCAGCCAGCACTACTCCTTCTGGCTCCCCCTGCTCGTCCCAGCAGAGTGTGTATCATCCAGGTGAAGGTGACGTCCCATCGGCCCCCGCTGCTACCAGCGCTCTGCCCAGCTGGAACCCCTTTGGGGATGATAACTTCTCGAAGCTAACGGCGGAGGAGCTGCTCAACAAAGACTTTGCAAAGCTAGCTGAGAGTGAGTTTGACTTATTCACTGCATATGTACACATGCCTCATTGTTAAGTAGTCGTGATGATTGTCATTGTTAATGATTTTGTTTGTTTGTGCACAGCGGCTGCACTGGGGGAGAAGATTACAGGCTCCAGTGAAAATCATATTCCAGGGCTCGCTGCTTTTCCAGGTAAGACTTTGGTCAATTCCTCTTATGCTGCTTCATTGTTTACATAATAAATGTCCCAGGAGGCTCCAGTTTGTTTTACATATCAATCATCAATTGGAGATTTCTCTGAACATCCAGTTATGTCGTCTTTTTTGTAATGCCGTCTTCGGAATGTAAATAAGCTTTTCCAAACTCCAGACCACTCTCCTCTTTTGTTTTCTCACTTTGCCTTATTTGTTCTTTCCCATCATTATTGACGTTGCAATGTTAAGCTGAAAGATCTGCAGGCATCATGAGTGCAGGTTCAGCGTTGTTTACTGTCCCGGATCCTTTTAATAACCTTTCACTATCTGACACCACAGGTAATTTTCCTGGCACAGCACAACACGCAATACAAGCCGTATCTTAGATTCTCCGTCGAACAAATATATTCCTAGAGCTACTGAGTCGCTTTATTTAATCTGAGGTATATGCCTGGTTATCTCACTTCCCAGGGGTTACTTTATGAGTGCTAGTTTTGTGGTTGGGATTTGTACACAGTCCTATCTTGTTGACATAGCAAGCAGCCTCACAGTGGCTCCTTGTCAGCTTCCATGAATAGAGACGGTGGCTACAGCTAGATCGCATCTCATTTACAGATCTCTGCTTTTGCTGTTGCCCGGCAACGCTAAGGACAAATTCTCCTTTGTTAATTGGATTGCCTTACTGCTGGAGGAGCCTGCTTACCAAGGCCACTAAGAACAAGAGAAAGTTAAGCACGCTATCTTGTTGAAATTATCACAAAGCCTTTTAGTTTCTCTTCAGTTTAGCCTTTAGCTCTTTGTGGTTGGGCGTGATTCTGTGTAACCTTGTTTGTGTAGTTGCACTGACAGGATGAAAATGTTTAGGCTCTTACGTAACCAGGGTGTGGTTAATCTTCTCTACCTAGCCTAAGCTGTCTCTTGGACTCTCTTTCAAATAGGATGCACACAAGGATATACATGACTAAACACAAAAGCAGAGCAGCATTAAAAAAGAAAAGACAGTTGAATTGTTTAGAATAACAGTAGATTCCAACTGATAATGACTTTTTGGGGCGATATGGAGGATACGCTTTGTGACATTTTATTTTATAAAAAGCTTTTCATCAGTCTTGGCCTCTCTCCTATAGTGAAGGGGGCTAAAGGTCACATCTGCTGTGCTGTTTTCTGAGTCAACACATTCCTTGTCTAAGACCCCCACTCCATTTTCCCCCATAGCAGTTTCCTGTGAGTATGAGCTGTAATGAAAAGGCAATAATTTGGTTTTTCATTCATGGGCTGTATTTCAAATGCTCAAATCAGTAAAGTAATGTACTAAATTCAAGTCTTTGACAAAGATTTTGCACATACGGAAAAACCAACTTAACAAAGAGTATGCACCGGTTCTAAATGGGTTGAGACGATTAGCATGTGGACAGAGCCGAGTGCATTAATGCAGTGTGTGTGGCTTGTTTGTATGATTAATTGTTTGCTGTTGAAGTTTGTAATGTAAGAGTGTGGAAAAATGTGTTTTCTTCAGCACTTGTCTGGTTTGATACTGTTTGTTTGGTTTGAAAAAGGATAACGTTTTGTTCCTTGATAGGATTTCCCTCTACTAACTAATTTTAAAGTATATCTGTGATGGGCAGAATCTAAGTAAACTAACACATCATGCAATGACTTTATCACAATATTATGGCTTGATCAATCCTGCGAGCAGCCTGATTGCAGGGTTATCTAATGTTGACATGATGATTATTCGTGCACTCATCATCCCGTTATATTTTCTTCCTTCCTGAATATATTTTTGTCTTGGTACTAACATGACATTTGCTACATTTCAAACTGTACTAAACTCTTTCTGTTCTCAATGATTTTGTTAAAGTGTAATTTCTCCACATTGTCATGTTTTTCGTTTCTGCTCTTTTTTTTTATTTATCTGCAAAATCCTCATGTTGCTTTCTCTCTCCCCGGCCATCTGTCGCTTCTCTCTCTCCATCTTCTCTCTGTGGCTCACTCACAGAGAAGCTGATTGAGGGACTAAAGTCCCCTGAAACGCTGCTGCTCCCTGACCTGTTCACCCCAGCTGACCCTTTCAACAGCACTGCAGAGAGCTCCACCAATGGTACCTGGTAGCTCTGTTCTTGTCCCCTGCCTTGCTCTAAAGTTCCCCATCTGCTCTGCATGCTTCTTCTTCTCTTCCTTCCCCTCCTTCACTCTCATGATCATGAAGTCCAAAAAACTCACGGGGGAAGGAGTAAAGAAGTTTTATCCTTACTAAGGCAATCTACTTTGCTTCACTATTACTAATATTTTGTTTGTATTACCGTTTTTCCCCACATGATGTCTCCATGCAGCAATGGCAGAGGTGTGTGTGGATTCACTGATTCCTGGTTTGGAAGCTCCCCAGGTTCAACGCCATTCAATCCAACCAGAGCTCATCCCTGCCAGCGTTCCAGGTTAGCATCCTGGACCTCAGAGTACTAAACCTTAACACAATTCTTAGCAGCATTTTCACCAAAGAATTGTTGTCCTCTTACCCTTGCCACCTGTTGATGCTGTCAACACAGTAATACCTTGCTTCAAGATGTGACAGTTTTCCGATATGAACTCCGGAAAATATTCTTAAAATTGGGTCCGGATAGTTTCTAGAGTTGTGCTTTACATATGAAGAATGCTGCGGAAGATTGTCTGAGGGTTGTGAACATTCAGGCGAGGGGTATTGGCTAGGTAGAGCATGCACCGGGTAGGACATGATGCAAAAATTCCACTTGGGAAAGCACATTTTCATCTGTATTTTCAAGTGTATGACACCTCTTTTTCATCCTGACATTTTTGTATTTTAGGGGGGTTATATTTCCGTTTCACGTTTGTCAAAAGTTAACATCAACTCACTGTCTCACATGGGATCACTCTGATATTTTCTGGGTAATATACTAGGGGGCTGGCAAGAAAGGCTCAGGAACATCCAGACTTAAGTGCCTGTCTGAAAGCAGCTACAGTCTATTCATTCACAACATTGTGAGGATGTTTAAACCTGCTCACAGTCACAAATACTATAATGATGTCCTTTTTTGACGTATAGCCACTTCCTCTGACTTTCCAACACACTTTCTGTGGGATTTGCACCAATACTTTCATCAGCTGCAAACACTCATCTGCTTGAGCAATTAAACTGTGAACTGCCTGACTAGTTCTCTGCGCTGTCAGCTAACAATTATATCTTAACTCTGACCCCTTGTCCCTCTGGCTTTGCTTCCTCCTGTCGTGCTGTCTCAGACTCTCTCACTGGGGAGGAATCTCTGCTGGGTTGTGATCTGTTATCTCACTCTCCTTCTCACGGACACCAGTCTGTTTCTGCTCTCGCCACCTCCTGCTCCTCTGCTCCTTCTGGCTCCAGCTCTGGATCTTGTCTGGAGGAGCGGCCACCTGCTCATTCAGCTCCTGGTAAGATCCCCTCCTTGCAGCACTCCACATGTATGCTGGGGATCATAGCCCATAAAACCAGTGCAGACCACAGATCATTACCAGAACACAGGGGGCCTGTTCAAACAGAGAAAACTCAAACCTCCATGTGATCCAGAAATTGAATTAGACACATTATATACCAGCTTCAACTGACCCTTGGGCAAAAGCCACTGTAAGTGCATGGCTTTGAAATACTGAGACTGCCTGGCTTCATCTATTTTTAATCTACTCGCATCTTCCTTTCTTTTTGGCTTTTTTCCTTGGCTGAGTTAACGTCCTTTCCCCTCCATCATTCCCTCACCTCCTCTTCCTTCACCGCAGACTCTGCTTTCCTCATGTCGTGTGGGGAGAAGGGCAATGACGTCGAGTTTGACCCTATTCCCGTGCTCATCTCCAAAAACTCAAATCAAGGTAAGGTTAAGAAAGTCCCTGAGATGAGCACTGACTCCTCCTGAAGCCCAAAAATATGGATGACTAAGCCCCAAATTCAGTCGCAGTAGCTCGTTCCTATCAGTGCAGATGTTAGAAGACTTGTATGGGTGGGCTTGTCACATTAAAGCTTCATAGCCCATCAAGCTCTAACATTATCCCCACTCTCTCCGTTGTTTCTGATGCTGTAGTGCTGGTGCTTCTCTGCCCTGCAGGTGTTTGGCTCTTTGTAGTTAATCTTGAAAGTCTCCTCGTGTTAGAATGACTCCCCCCCCCCTTTAATGATGCAGCTGTGTAAAATAATCCCAGCTCACTCTCTGCCTCTCTTTCTCTTTCTGCCCCCGTTCATGCATCTCTCTGCTCTGCCATCCCCTCCACCCTCATCCTCCTCAACTCCTTGCTTCATTTCTCCATACAACCTCTGTTAATATCACTCTTTCGTTTGCTTGTCTTTCACGATCTCCCTCGACTCTTCCATGTCCATCTCTATCTCTCTCTCTTTTTCTGGCATGTTTCAGGTGGTCACTCGCGCAGCAACAGTGGCAGTTCAGAGTCCAGCATCCCCAACTTGGCCCGCTCCCTTCTGCTGGTGGATCAGCTCATCGACCTCTAGAGGGGGTGGGAGAGGTTGAAGGGGCAGTGTGCAATCCTAACAAAGGGACAGGGGAGGATCAGGGGATAGAAATGGGGGGAGCAGAGGCACTTAATGTAGCACCTTATGAAGGGAAACGGAGCCAGCATAGATCGGTTCAGTGGAACCGCTCTTTTTACTTGCCTCCTTGGCCTCAACTCCATCTCTAGCTGCCTGATAAGCTGGTTTCATATATCTCTGCCTGCTCTTGACATTTCCACGCTGGTTAAACAAAATCTTCTCATAATTTCTTAAGCATATCATCTGCCTCTGTTCTGGCTACACCATGATCTCCCTCATGCTTTCCTCATACATGCATTAATATCCCAGCAAAGCCTTGGTGATCAACTGTCCTCGTCACATGTGTAAAAAATGCTTGATCACAGCTGCGTTGTGCTCACTTTACTTGTTCAGGGTCAAAGCTTTATTTAAACAAGCCACCTACAGGCATGCGCATTATGTGTCGGGGGTCTGTCTAAAGAGTGAGGAGTGGATATAGACCACCTGGATCATTGGATGCACTTTCCTATGAAAGCTTTGAACCAAACAAGGCTGCACCCTGAGTGACGGCTGAGAGCTCTTTGCACTGATTGAACCAGTTATGGAGATGGAAATGTCAGCTTAGGGCTGTCTCTTCAGATTTCTGACTCTGTTTTGAAAGGAGAAGGAGGCTGCCTTTTTCAAATATTGCTGTTTGGACATGAGCAAATAGAGTCTGCGCCATCTTATCAAGCCAAATCTCTGCTAGTTTTCCCTTATATTGATCAGTAACCAGGGGTTTAACAGCTATGTATCTAAGCTAACTTAGTGCATGTATTAAGCTTCCTAAGCAGAGCTGTGTATTCTGACCTCTTTCCGAATACTAAACGGTATAATTTCTCCCAAAAATATATCTTACATCTTGAAATCCTGAGAATGAAGAAGTCAGTGTTAACGAGGCTGATCAACTGAGCTCTGTCCCCACGGCGCAGTGCTTTCACTATCAGCAACATATAGTGAGACCATTCATGGAATGCGTGTGTTATAAAATTACATCTTTTAATGTCCCGGGTCCTGAACTCCTCATTATATCTTTGACCCGTTGTTAAGATGATTACAGCAGATAAATAAAAGGGAATGAAATGATTCTATGCCAAAGCTAAAAGAAAGATTTTATTAATATTTTAGATTGGTGTTGCTTCGCTCTCAGGATCAGTGAAGACGAGCAGATTTTTCGCAGCACGCCACTCTTTATAGAGATTTATTTTGTGTCTGTACTGTGCTAACAACCCATCTCGTATTGACATCCCCTCTATCTTATGTAGCCAGTCCTTTCTTATCATGTACTTTTAGGTCACTCTGCGAATGTGACATAGTTTTCTGCAAGAGGCTATATTAAGAAGAATCCTTTACGTGTACATAAAATCTTTTTATTTTTTATTTTGCTCATGTCAAAAATGGTAAAAGTAGATTGTTTTGTAGTCGTGTAATATTTAAAGGCATCTCTTCTGTCATGTGTGAATAAATGTGACTTTTATTCATAGTGCTTTAGATTAATGGTATGAACCAGTACCATTATTAAAATATGTAAAATATATAAGGATATATAGATTTAAAAAGAGTTTGTGTATTTATGAGTGCAAATATGTGGACCCTGTGTCCTAAGTCTTTTCTCCTCATTCACAAACATTCAGCTCGTGCTTTTGCTTTAGATCTTGTCATGGATACATGACACAAAGTGCTTATGACTTACCTGACTGGGGTTAGTTACCGTATATTACTGAGATAGATTTGATCTAAGACAGAGCTGATGACGGAGTAGACTTCCTGATATCTCTGTTGCACCTTCATTTGGCCGATGATCATCAGCTGCATACATAATATTGCATTACAAGTGGTCACAGCTGACCTTGCATCGCATCCTTAACATGTAGTCAATGGATTTCTCTCTCCAAAGGATGTTCATTGTATAGCTGCAAGTCTCTATATAAGGTCCATATCACCTTATACGTGTACATACAAACAGTCACTGGTGTATATGGGGACATGAATAGTTTTCTCCACCTTCTCATGACTGTAGAACTTGTAAATGTACAGACATCAACATTACTGTAAGAACTGACATGGGTAAATAGAAATCCTTTTATTGTTTTTATTTCCCTCCATCTTTATTGGTTCAGTTAAGTCATTTGCATCTGTGTTGCTGATCTATGCAAACCTACAACATGCTTGATGTTCTTATCAGACACTACAGTGCTGTATCCTGTAGACTTCATGCCTTGGCCGTAGAGTTTTACTTGTGTTGCTGTGTGAAACTAATGTACTTAACTGTGCTAGTGGGGTTGACATGGTGACAGGCATATTGATAACCACGACTTGAATTGGCTACAGATGTCCACATGTCAAAGCAGCATCATTATCAAGTGTACACTTCTATTTTTATGAATTAAGGTTCAAAATGAGAGGCTCTGAATAAAACTCCTTAATGTGAATGAAAATTCAGTGTCTTTGGGTCAAATCATTTGATTTATACACTAAAGATCATGTAAGGGACCAGTTGAGACAGTTGTGATTTTATTCAACAGACTTTCCTTCTTAGAACCAAATGAGATTGCAGATACTCTAGCATTATGGTATCTAGAAATGTGTTTTCTTCCCAGTATTAAATCAGTGGTTTTTGTGTGCACCAGACATTTTTTTCTTAATTCTCTAATATCTTAGTTGTTCTTTGCTCCATGGACATGGACAGATGTATTTTAAAATCAAGTACCTGTTCACTACTGTTCGGATTCCAGACCAAAGGGGCTTTACATTGTGTTAACTGCTTGTTAGTTATTACCACAGATGTACAGACTGTAGTCTGTGAGTTGTATTGTAAGGGATTTCACTGCTTACTGTTCTTGGTAGTCAGCTCTGACAGATGAAATGTTTTGTGGTTAATTTTTCACTTGGTTCAACACTTATCTCAAAGTGGAAAAGTAGAATATTTTGGTAAAAAAGCTGTGAACAGTTTCAAATACTCGTATGATGAGGGAAATGACCTAAAACACTGAAAGAAAAGTGGTGTTTTCCTTTAATGGCTGCAACTAACATCTTCCCAAGAGCTGCCAGTTAACAGTCAACACTGCTGAGGTAAGACTGACCTGTCTCTGCTCATCCATGCAAACCTGTCTGTCCCACTTACTCCTTCTACTTGTGCCTTGAGGGCTCTCTGTCCTTGTTTCCACAGACCTACTGACTCCCTCTGAGCTCCTTTACCTTGACACAATCAATCCTGACTAAAAAAATCGAACTGCCCCCCCCTCTCCTAACACTACGCACTGTCTTTGGAAAGTTGAGAATACTGAATCGCTGTAGTGAAACTTATTTGTGGAAACAAGGTTATTTGATGTTGCAGTAGTAGCGCTGGTAGTCCTGTCTGTCTCCTGTGACTTGTTTAGACTAGAATGTCTTTGTATTGTTGGAGTCTCCTGCCGGCTGCTCACTGTAGGGTTGTTGTCATTGATCAGGCTTTTTCAGATTTGATAGATGATGAGATTTAATTGCCTGATATGTTATTTTGTTATTTGACAAAAAAATGTCTGAATGTTGACATTTGTGTTCACTTCTGATATGTTTTCTCTGCCTCTGCTGTCTTTAACAGATCCGCAAGAAGAGAGCAACGAGTACACCGTGCTTGAGGAGGGACGAGAGACTGAAGCTCCAGAAGGAGATGCTCAAACAAACGAGGACTGTGTGCACTCCAGTGAGGAAGACGAGGAGGAAGAAGTCCAATCAGAAGATCAGCAGGACGGAGGAGCCGATGAGAGTCATTTAGCAGCTCATGACCTCAGCGGCTCCAGACCTCTGTTGCTGGACTCTGAGGATGAGGACGAGCAGGGGCCTCGGATAGAACTCCACTCATCAGCACACTCCATCATAGACCCAACACAACAACCACCCACTACCTTCGATGAACCTCCTCCGAGCACCTTTGCTGAGAATCATTCCCAGCACGTAGCCGAGCCAGCACAGGGACCAGGTGTTGCTGCAGATGTCTTCTCTAAAGCTCCCTTTCGGATTGCGCAAGAAGATTTGGCCGATGTGTTCGCCAATGCTCCGTTCTCACGCGGCCCCATGGACGCTCAGCAGCAGCTCGATGTGTTCTCTCAGGCTCCCTTCGGAAAAAGAAAGGAGGCTGCAGGAGCTCAACCCAAGGCGTCGCACCCTCACGTAGCTGGAGTTCACGCTGTGACCCCTGATCAAGACGCGCTGGGACAAGTCGCTCCTCAACCATTCCGCCCTCAAGCTCTGGCCAAATACTCCCGACACTTTGAGGGACCCGTGCCCCAGCAGCTGGTAGCAGCTCACAGAGTGGTGTCCAACGTGAACAGGCAGGCAGCTGTGGCATCAGTCCCCGTTGGACCACTTCACTCATGGACATCAGAAGTGAGTGCTGTAGACCCCTTCGTCTCTGCGCCCTTTCACCTCAAAGCCCCACAGGAAAAGCCCTGAACACACTCTGAGGTCAGGGCAGTGGGTATCAGCACTTATGCAAACTGTACCAGGCGTTATGCATGCTGCCGCCAGCACTGCAGCTGGACTGCGGGCCTGCATGGATCTCCCTCTCATCTGGCTCTTATCTGGTGCAAAGGTCATCACGAATACTGCGTCAAATAAGAAGACTGACATCCGTATCAGACTCCTGGTCGCTTTTGATTAATTTTTTCCTGTCACATCCTTTCACTTTTTGATTTGCTCTTAATCTTTTTGGTACGTATATTGATAAAAAGATAATATGGGGGTCAAGCATCTGATTGTTTTCTTGCCTACCTCGTTTACTTTTTGTGTCTGCGCTTAAAACACCACAACAGTGAGGGAGCTAGTCCTCGATTGTATTTGAGCTTCACTGTGAAGCGATGACGTGGTAACGCCTCATTTCTCTGTCGCAGCTGTTTCTCAGAAAGGAAAGATTTGGCTTGAATTACAGGGTACTACCATCACAGAAGCCGGAGAGATAAAGACAAAGCCGAGCGACTATGTCTCTGAACACTACTTTGAGAAATGAATCTACATTCATATCAAGCATGACATTTGTGAATGGTCGTACAACCGTGGCCTCACAGTCAATAGTGGTCGAAACTATGAGTTTATGCTTGAGAGTTTGATAATGATGCATTTTTCCCTCAATCAAAATTGTTTGTGTGTTTCGTTGCATATTGTGTTTGTGGTCACTGTCCTGTCTCATCTAATGGAACTGAAATATCAGCGTTAGTTCCATGTAATGTACAAACTTTATATAAATGTTAGAACATTCACTCTCATAGTTTTATGTTACCAAAAGTAGGAGATTCACTTATCTCTATTTCTCCGAGGCGTTACACTCGCACAGAACTTCCCTCCACGTCAAACATCTTGACTCACATTTTGCCTTCTGTGCCCTCCTGAAAAATGGCTGCATTCACCTCATTTTATTGCACTTGCATTCAGCTCCAATGCAGGAGGTCGTACAGCTGTGTACAATAGTGTACGACCTCCTTTCGCCGTCTGCAGTATTTATATGCACCAAGGTTTTAAGTCAACTCTGAAATGCTTCTCTATCATAGACATCACTGTGTAAAACGTACAAATAACTGAAGAGAAAACGATGCCTTCCCGCAGTCTCACAAATATCTACAGCCCTTAATGCTTTGCAGTTCCAGTCAGGGATCGTAACAGTTGTCTTATTCGTGAAGTCATGAATGGTGACTGATGACATTCCTTTTGAATTCGTTTCATCGCCATTTAGAAATATTTTTTATTGTCTTTGTGCTTTGTAAAATCATGGAACACTTTTTTTGTTTCCCACCAAGGCACTTTTAAGAAAGGGGATCAGTCCTGTCTCAACCCAAAGTTTAATTACTTGTTTTCTCCTGTTGGAATGTAAAATCATGTTTTCTTTCTTTTTGAAGTGTACAATCTTCTTTTAATGCTCACTTGTCTCACCCATCTTATATACATGAAGGTTGCACATAGTCACTGACACAGAGTCAGTGTTCGCTAAGAATGTTTTTTTTATCGTAACACTGCTGTAAAGTGTATTTTGACCGGTGTTGCAAATCTTTGGAGGATTCAAACGCTGATGACACTGTTGGACAAAAAGAAAAAGCACTCAAAACACAGCCTGCCTTTGAAAATCATGTTGTAAGACATAAACAAAATATTAAATGAATGTAAATCGAAAATGTGCAGCTCTTGCATTTATTTATTATCACAGACAACATGAATTTGCTCATGTAAATGAGCAATAAATAATAATTAGGGCCTGACAGACAGTGAGGCCCTATTGAAATTAAAGTATTATTATTTTTCAGGCAAATGAATTAAATCCTGAGCTAGTCCTAATCTCTCATCCTTCCTCTCCCTCAACCATCAACCATCCCTTCATTTTTTATTATAACTTCAATTCGTCAAAGGAAAACGAGACAATCCAGGTCAATTCATTCTGGGTATACCATGCATATATCATACACCTCCAAGCAAGACGCATTCAAAACAATATATCAAACAGCTGGACATGCAGGTGTTCACGACCCCAGATGTAAATTCATACAATGAGCGCCTGTGGCTCTGACAGTAGCATTTTCATCCTGGAAGGAATTGGACTGTCATTTAGCTTATTATGCTAATGATGATTAATAAATAATAATAATAGTAATAATAGAAGAAGAGGAAAGAAAAAATGCCCTGAGTAAAGATGGCATCTCTATGTTTGGGTCTAGGTATTTGTTACCACTTAAGCTAATGAGCTGTTGCTTTGTATAAAAACATATTAATTATTTCATCTCACTGCTCCCATGTTTCCTTTTGTTCTTCTACTCCCACATAGTCCACTTCTGCGCAGAAGGTTCAGATCAAACAACCGACAAATGGACAAGAAACTTACATAAATATTCTATTATAAATGTATTTAATAGCTTCAGTTAGGCCACTGCTAACTTTGCCAATTCAGAATTTGAAAACACATACAATACAAAATATGATGCATTGTTATAAAGTCAATAAAATCAGTAGTATATGATAACGACATTAAATAAGCAAATTTTCCCTTGTTACTTAGTCTATAAGGGTTTTTATATTGTGTTTTATTTACAGTGTATGTATTGGTTTATTTTTGTTGTGCACTGATTGCTGGTTGTACATCAAATTTCCCTTGAAGGATAATAAAGATCTTCTTTTATGGACAACTTTAGTTAATCACAAGCTGCACAAACCAAGCAAGAGCAGCAGAGGAACCCAGCAGCCAGCAGGGGGCAGCCTCAGGACGTCACATGGAAACAAGCAGGCGCAGACTGCTGGGAAATTAAGCAGCAAAGATCCAGAGATTTGATGTTGTTGTAGATTCGTGCAGTAGTGAGGCCTCACCTGGTCTGTGCATGAAGTGGAAGTCAAACTGAGAAGCTAAACTAGAACGAGGACATCCAGAGGGGGACAGAGACAGCTCACCTTCAAAATAAAAGTTCAGGAGAACGCCATCTGCCCGGGACATGTCACCAAATGGCTGAAGTGGATGAAGCGCAGGTTGAGAGAACTCATCTTAAAGTCATCCTCAATTTTGCGTTTTTGCTCCTTTTGATTAATTATCATAGTCAGATCACTCTATGCTTGTCTATTTGCTTTAAGGGAATATGACATATATCTTCCAAAGTTCTCCATCAAGACGTGTTGATTGAAATGGGAATGACGGACATGTTCGATGCTCATGCAGACCTGAGCGGCATCGCAGAGGGGAAGAACCTGGTAGTGTCAGAGGTCAGGCCAGAGAGTGAAACTGTATGTTATTGTATTCGTCTTTTCCCAGCATTTCCTCCACTTGTTATCTCACACTGCCTCTATTCTGCCCCATGAAGGTCGTGCACAAAGCTACCCTGGATGTGGACGAGGTGGGAGCCACTGCTACAGCCGCTACAGGCATCGGCATCCACAGAAAACACGCTCTTTGTCGGCAAGATTATCAACCAAAAGATGTGATGAAGATGAAACATGTTGTGTTCACTCAAGCACCGCTGCTGCATCATGTGTAAAACACAAATACATAAAATCTTCAATTTGTGTCTCTCTTAAATGAATTTGGTTGATGAGTGTTTGTTTCTGCAGTTTTTGAATGTGGAAAATACAGGGACATGAGATTATCCACTGGTGTTTAGATTTGTATTCAGCAAATACAATAAATTCAGAAAGCATAGTGCATTTTGAATTCATCTTTTTTCCCCTAAAGGTTCAGTGTGTAAGATTTAGGTGAGAGGGATCTATTAGAAGAAAAGAAATATAAAATAATATTATTGATAGTGTTCAATGGTGTGTTTCATCTAAATTGTATGAATTGTATTTTTCTTTACCGTCGAATGGGCCCTTTACATTGTAATACTTTATATTTACATCTTGAGCGGGTCCTGTCAATGGAGGCCAATATGTTTTTATTTACAGTTCTACAAACTGGAAAAACTAAACATCTTTTGAGTTTTTATGACAGCTGAAGTCTACCAAAGGTTTTCTTTCATGTTTGGAAGGGGAGGTCGAGGTGAGGGGTGTTTAGATGCAACATGCAACTTCACCGCTAGATGTCACTAAATTCTACACACTGAACCTTTCCGTCTGTTTTCCAATATTTGACCGAGAACTGGATCATATTTGTCTTTACATATGTAACCCAGGGGCAGCGAGGTGGAGCTGTGATTAGCACCCCTGCAACAAGAAGGTTCCTAGTTCGATTCCCAGTTTGTCCTGGGCCATGCTATGTTCTCCTCGTGTCTGTGTGCATTTTCTTTAGGTAGGTAAATAACACTTCAGCCAAAAAATAGCACAATATAATATCCAGTGTTACCAGCTGTTAAATGTCACCAGTTGCTCAACACACATGAGGCCTAGGAGGAAGCGCCAATCACTGTCTGCAAGTTGTGATGACGGACACAAGAGGTTGTTGTTTGACATGAATTGACTTTTTCCCTGGAGTCCTTGTGCTTTATTTTTTTAGCAGATCCAGGGTCGCAGCTGCGGTCACATCATGACGGTGGATCATAGATCATAGATCGTTGATTGTATTTGTGGTTCGTGTTGGCAGATGATTATGACTACAACTAGAATAACTAGATATACAATATGCCTCGAACCATAACTGGCAATATCTCCCGCCAGTAGAATTGCCATTGCTGCTGGCTTGATCTCTGCTAAGTTTAGCCCAGAAGATGTTGCACCGTGTTAAGCTCTGTTAGGAACATTTTGAATTTGAGCTATACAAACTAAATTTTATTAATTGATTTCTTCAGGCTAAAATAACCTCAGTCCATGGAGTTATAATGGAGCTTTAATTGTTTCAACCTCACGGTGCCTCTCTCAGACTCACACAGACTCATACATGATTGTGTAACATGAATGCTGTCAAGTATTTATAATTTAACTTGTTATAGTAGCTTTAGCACGGGAGACAGAACAAGATGATACAAAAGGAATAATTTCATTTTTTTTATTAAGAGGTACAAAAATATAGAATATGAACATTAAAAGGTAAAAAAAAGAGGAAGAGTCTTCAGGGGAATATGTGCAGTGAGGGGAGGAGGGATCACACTGCTCAGTTAGAAGTGTACAATGGACTCATCCTGCAGTGAGGAAGATGCTTCCTGGAGAGAAGTGAAAGAAATTGATCAGGTCACTGAGACTTTATGAAAATACTTTGAAGTTTCTGACAAGTTCTGACCTTTGGAACCTCAATGTTTGTTTATTATATTTCACATGCCATATTTCTAAATGTACTATTATTAAATGATTTATTGAACTTCATTTTAAAAGTTAGATATATCCCATGTGGTCACTTGTCGTATAATTTAGTCACATTTCACATGAAACCACATAATTATTAACGTACCCTCAGTCGTCTCAGGGGCCTCACTTCCTGACCCTTTTCTGCTTTTGGCCCTGTACACAAAAACAAACACGTCAGACGTTCAATCCGACATCAGCTGATCTAAACTTGTATCAGTGGCCGTGTGGCACCATGTAATGTAATGATGTGAACATGCATGAGTTGAATGTGAGCACTATACTTACATAATTGTCCTTTGCTGACCAATCAGGGTAGAGCTGTTTGTGAAGCTGCCTCAGCGTCTTTGCTTCTTGATAATATTTCTCCTGCTCGTTATCTGACATCGCCCTCCACTGTGAAGACACAGCAACACACTGTCAGTGCACAAAGCAACACACAACTGCACGTAACCACAGGCTGACTAGTGCACAAACAGGCATAATCCACATAGATCTGCGTGAGTCGGTGTAGGTCCTGTATTGAAACCTCCCACAGTAAATTTAGATCTGTTCTCTTGTAAGTGAACGTAAGTAACAAATCATGCACAGGAATAAAACTTACTGTCAAGCTAAAAGTTAGAGGAAGGTTTTAGAAGTGTGGTCTCAGACACTGTCTGATGAAGTTAGGGTTAGGGTTAGTCTCAAACTTAGAGAGCAAAGACACACACCTTCTTCCCAATGATGGTGTTGACAGTTGCAGAGTCAGTGGATTTGCTGCGGGCCAGAACGTATGGCCTCTGCTCCTTCATGAAAATCATGAAGGCGTTTGGTGGCTGGTTGATGTATGCCAACTCATCGTCCTGCTGGCTCTCACATTTCCTCTTTCTGTGGGAAAACATAAAAACAAACAGAGCGCATGAATTACCAATATGTAAAACAGTGAGAGCATCTTGTACACAAATAAATATATGACACATGAGTTGACTGTGAACTAGAAAGACAGACTTACTCAGAGTTGTGCATCGCTGTTGGCACATTGTTGTTCTGAAAACAAGAACACACACAAAACAGGGGATGAGACAAACTGCCTCCTCTGTGTCATCTGTCCCCCTGGTGTCAGAGAGTTAAACACACAACCTGCACATATGTATACCCAGCCCAGCCTTGTATAATCTCTGTCCTGATCTTAATATTGTCCTCCCAAACATGATGAACCAAAGATGCGTAATATCTGTAACCCGTGGTTGTTCATGAATTACCACTTCCTACATATCTGACACTGAGTCTCAAACCTACAGAGCAAAGACACATACCTTCTTTTTAACTTTGGTGTTGACAGTTGCAGATCCAGGGGATTTGCGGCTGCCCCGAGTGCACTTCCTGAGAGGCCTGAAGGCGTTGGGTGGCTTTGGTGTGTACGCCTTCTCATCATCCTGCTGCCTCTCACATTTCCTCTTACTGTGAGAAAACCTAAAAAACAAACAGAGAGCATGAATTACCAATGTGTACAACTGTGAGAGCATCTTGTACACAAATAAACAGAAATATATGACACATGAGTTGACTGTGAACTAGAAAGACAGACTTACTCTGAGTTTCGGAGGTTCACTGGAGAAGGAACTCGGTCTCCTGGAGCTCCGTAAATCATCTTTCCTTTGCTACATAAACACAATTAGACACATCAGAAGATGTGAAAAACTGTTTGAAGATACAAACATAGGCTCAGAGGTGTGTGTGTTTAAATGAATGTGTGTGATACGTACAATAATCCAACAGGAGCCAGCCTCACCTCCAGGTGTCGGGTGTGCATCGCTGCTGGCACATTGTTGATCTGAAAACAAGAACACACACAAAACATGGGATGAGACAAACTGCCTCCTCTGTCATCTGTCCCCCTGGTGTCAGAGAATTAAACACACAACAGTGCACATATGTATACCCAACCCAGCCTTGTATAATCTCTGTCCTGATCTTAATATTGTCCTCCCAAACATGATGAACCAAAGATGCATAATATCTGTAACCCGTGGTTGTTCATGAATTACCACTTCCTCCATTTATAAGTATCTTTCTTGATACAGGTATTGATAAAGTTCCTCTAAATCTCTCTCTTGCCTATAGTTAGTGCCTTACCTGTTTCTTGTTGTAGAGCTCATCCTGGCTGAACTCTGGGCCTGACTGCAGGACACTCTGCTGCTGGTGGTTAATGGGATAGGCCACTTCAACTTGGGGTTCAGCTGGATGTTGCTCCAAGCTTAGAGCTTGTACTACTTCGGGGTTGTCCCGATAAATTTCAGCCCAGTTAAATATCTGACGCCATCCCAAACTAGGTTCATCATCAGAAGGATGTGTATCAGGAGGTGTATAGATGTCTATGTCCTGTAATTGGTCCTCTACTACTGCCCAGGCCACGTCAGGCACCTCTCCGTGCTCCCTTTCCTCCCATATGTTTGGCCACATGATCATCGGCCCTGCAGGTGAGTAGCTGTCTCTCTCACTGTTGTTTTCCTGTGACATTGATAAGAAACCGGGATTGAAACACCTTATAGTTTAAAGCACGGGATAAAAGCTCCAAGTATAAACGACATCTACTTCTTTACTACAATCTAGAGGGAAACCCTGTACATTTCACTGCTCTACATTTACAGCTCCTCTGAATCTCTCTCTAACCTATAGTTAGTGCCTTACCTGTATCAGGATGTTAGTCTCTTCATGGCGGAACTCAGGGCCTGACTGCAGGACACTTTGCTGCTGGTGGTTAATGGGATCCGCCAGTTCAACATAGGGTTCAGTTGGATGGGACTCCAAGCTGAGAGCTGATGCTATTGGGGGGTTGTCCCCATTATATCCACTCCAGTTCAACATCTGATGCCATTCCGGAGCTTGGTAATCATGAGCAGGTGTATAGTTGTTTGTGTAGTCTAACTGGTCCTGTGAAACCCAGGCCACGTCCGACCGCTCATTTCCGTCCATCTCTGCCACATTAAAGCCAAATTCAGCACTCAGGTCCATATTCTGCTCATGTGTGTACCAGCCCCATTCAGTGTTGTTCTCCTGTGACATTGATAAGAAACAGGGGTTTAGACACTTTTATATTGTAAAGCATCATGGATAAAAGCTCCAATATCACTACAACTTCACTACAACCCAAAAAGGGGAATCCTGTACATTTACCTGACTACGTACATTACAGGTTTAAAGATGCTATGCAGCTCATTTAACATATGACCAGCTTGTAAAATCAGAAACAACAATGCAATAACAGAAAATAACTATTTTTACCTCAGCATAAAACAAGCTTACATGTTTTAATAAATATATATAAATGCTGCTAAATACATATTATTGACTAAATATTATCATTTATTTATAAAGATATTTTGTTTTATTGACAACAATCAGTGCACAGGGGCGTGTGTTTACAGATAAGTGCATCTCAATCATAAATACAAAAAATTTAAAAGCTCTCCAAAGAGGAAGGTTTTAGAAGTGTGTTCTCAGACACTGTCTGATGAAGTTAGTGTGACACTGAGTCTCAAACCAACAGAGCACTTACCTGTAACTGGATGTAAGGCTCTTCCTGGCGGAACTCAGGGCCTGACTGCAGGTAACTTTGCTGCTGGTGGTTAATGGGAGCAGCCTGTTCAACGTAGGGTTCAGTTGGATGGGGCTCCAAGTTATGAGATGATGCTGTTGGGGGGTTGTCCCCATAACTCCCATTCCAGATCATCATCTGATGCCATTCCATAGCAGGGACATCATGAACAGGTGCATAGAATTCTATGTCCTCTAACTGGTCCTCTAATGCATCCCAGAACACGTCCATCATTACAGGGTTGTTCTCCTGTTACATTGATAAGAAACCGGGATTCAGAAATTTTTATAGTGTATAGTATGGGATAAAAGCTTTCAAGTTTAAGTTAACTGCTCTACATTTACCTGAATGATAAAGTAACTACTTAAATTACAGGATAAAGGTGTTATTCAGCTCATTTAACATATGACCAGCTTGTAAAATCAGATACAACTATGCAACAGAAACAAATTATTTTTACCTCAGCATGAAACAAGCTTACATGCTAATTAACATATAAAATGCTGATAAATTCATATTATTGATCAAAAAGTTATAATTTACTGAGATGTTTATAAAGTTATTTTGTTTCATTGACAACAATCAGTGCACAGGGGTGTGTTTTTACAGATAAGTGGATCTCAATCATAAACACAGAAAATAAAAAAACTTGCTACATTAGAAAACAACACATTCAAACTAAGTTTTAACAAAAATGTAGATGTGAATATTACCTGTTGTGTTTTCTGATGAATCAGTTGGCTTATAACTAATAATATCAATAATTGAAGTTAAAGAAAGTCAATATATTTCACTGAAAATGTGGATTTTCTCTCCAGGTGTCTCTCTCTCTGAGGTCCGCTAGAGAAATGATCCAAGTCACACATTTTAATGCCAATAAAGCCAAACATCAAAGTCAAAGGTCCTTTCTCTCTCTCTCTCTCTCTCTGTCCGTCCGTCCGTGACGTCACCCATTTGTATCTGCAGAGTGAGAATGATGCTAATAGGAGGCCTTTATATATATATATATATGATTTTTTTAAGGGTCTTAACTGTAGTAACGCTAGGGGCGGTAATGAGCATCGTGAGTGTTATCAGCCGCCATTAAACAAGAAGAAGAGGACAGAAGGAGGAGAAGAAGAAGAAGAACCACATTGTTTGCAAAGTATGCGGTAAGAATCGACTTATTATCACTACTGAGTTCATATTAAGTACATTTAGAGTTATTGTATAAGTTGTACAGATACTAAAAACACGTGAGGTTCAGGCTTATCTTCTCCGCTTTTGTGAATGAGTCCATGCTAGCTGACTGGTCTGTCGTCAGTTGTGTCTTATTGTGTTTTACTCTAGTGACTCAGTATTGGAAACCTTCAGCTGAACAGTGTGTGTGTGTGTGTGTATCTGCTGTGGACAGGTAGCGCGTGCTGTGTTGCTCCTGAACACGATGGCCACGCAGAGGGTTCACTCTCAGAGCAAAGAGTCGCTGCTGCAGAACTACAACAAGAGGCTGAAAGACGACATCAGCTCCATCCTGGACAACTTCACTGAGATCATCAAAACCGCGAAGGTGCACAGACCCCTCTAAAACCTTGTCTGTGACGTGTTGTGTTTGTATTCGGTTTCTTCTAATGGTCAGCAAATGTAAAAAACCTCCATGCCCCTCAATCTTCTGCTCGTACATTCGTGCTGCAGCTCCACACGGGACTGATCTTGATTTCTTCCTCCAGATAGAGGATGAGACGCAGGTTGCTCGAGCAACTCAGGCCGAGCAGGACCACTATGAAATGCACGTCCGAGCCGCCAACATTGTAAGTATCAAGTTTATTTATCAAGCCTGGCAAAGTTGACCAAAGTGCTGTACAATGAATGAAGAAGAGAAATACAAGAGTAAATGCAACAAAATGATAAAATCAGAATCGGAATCAGAATTCTTTTATTTGCCATGTATATTTGCACATACAGGAAATTGCCGTGGTGTGGTTGGTGCACATAGAACAACAACATAAAATAACAATATAAAACAACAATATATACAGTAAGAGTTATGGGCATGTGCGGTTCTAAGGTGCAAAGGCTGTCAAGTAAATAAAGCGACTACATCTTCAACAAATAAGGATAGTTCAACCTTGACATGTCTGTAATTATGTTTACTAGATAAGAATATCAGGGGATCGAATATGTGGAGTATTTCTTCTGTGTTTCCTTTTAAATAAGGCCACATTTTCCTCTTTAATTTTCCTCTAAGAATCTTGAAGGATGTTGGAAAAAACATTTTATTCCACACTGTCTCCAAGTAAATTCAGTCAGCTTGTTCTTACTCTTTATTCAAGCTACGTGATGTTTACACTGAGTGGGACATCCACTCCCAAGAGTCCATGTTGGGTCTGGCTGCAAATGTTCATTAAATTGAGTAATTGCAACCTTTTTTTTAAACTTTAGATCTCCACGAGAATTTAAGATAAATTCAGATGCAAATTATGAAGTTATACTAACTGAATCAGTCATTGATAATTTAATTCATCACAGCTTTCTAAGTGGCAGTGTTTCTGGACTCTGAATGTGTCTGTTTGGTCCACAAACAAAACCATCTTTCTAAACCCACATCCACCTCCTGTGGTGTTGTTTCAGGTCCGTGCCGGTGAGTCCCTCATGAAGCTGGTGTCTGACCTAAAGCAGTTCTTGATCCTGAACGACTTTCCCTCCGTGAACGACGCCATCAGCCTCCAGAACCAGCACCTCCGCTCGTTGCAGGAGGAGTGTGACAAGAAGCTCACATCGCTCCGCGACGAGATCGCCATCGACCTGTATGAGCTTGAGGAAGAATATTACTCCTCCAGGTACAAGTAGGCTTATACTTGTCCCCCCATCCCACCACCCCTCTTCTGTCCCATGCCCAGCACCGTGTACTATCTCACCATTCGCTGCTGAGCCCATCGAAGGTTTTTACACCTGCCCACCTCTAAACCTGACAGCTTTTGTTTTGAATTTATCTTTTTGTATCATTCATCAACATGTCATCGCTGAGGGTCATTGTGATGAAGTTCAACAAGTGGCTTTATATTGTTACTAATTAGCAAGTGCCTTAATTTTTTACCTGCTCGATGACGTGTGTCAGAATTATTCAAAGTGAAGGCGTAAAATCCTCACTGCAAATTTATTAAACTGTTTGCCCATTTATTGCAGTTGACTGATGCAGTTTGAAAGTCAGATTTGTCTGAATAGAAATCACCAGTGAGAATTTACTGCTGCGTTTATTTATAAATGGTAATGAAATGTATTGCTTTCCTTGTCTGCAGTGTCTGATAGAGACATGTTTGAGTGGAATGTAAGTAAAACGCCTCCGAGTTCATTTAGAATTAATTATTGTAAGTAGAAGTTACACAAAGCTCTTTAGGGAAAAACACCTTTTACAAGAATTACACATTAAATTAACTAAAACTTTATCAGAGTATAGATTTTATCAAAGTATAATTCATTTAAGACTATATGTAAATAAATATATTAGTGATCCCACATATGGTTCATTTGAAGTATGGAGTGTTGATGGATATTTGTTATGGTCTTAACAATAAGACAGAACTGTTTGCTGTTATTTATTTGAGGTCAGACCTGAAGCTGAGATTTTCTCCAGTAGAGGTTTCCTGTAAAAGCAATCAGTAGGTGATATTTATTTGATTCCGTCCGAATGAGCTGTGACCACGCAAGCGGCTGTGTGGTTGTACGTGTGTACCAGTTTCTGCCGGCTGTTCCAAAAGACCCAAAACGATAAAGAAATAAAGTAGAGACAAAACACTGTAATTGTTTGTCTTGTTTTGTGTGAGAAAGTGTCTCAGTCCTGCTCGGAGCATGCTCTCCCTTGCTGCACTCGCTCTGCTTTCTCCCCAACCAGCGACTAATCAAACCTTTTTCGCCAAACTTAAAATCAACCGCTGATCAGTTATACCTCTTAATAGTAACACATAATTAATAAACAGCTTCTCGTATGTGTTGATCATTTCCAGTGCTTCTGCATAACCTCCATGCTGCCATCATTCACGTGCTTTCATGTGCCCCTCTCCATGTGGCGGATTCGCTTATTCTGACTTGCTGCTCTTGTCTCTTTCTGTGCTGCGCTGACTCTTTGCCTCCCGCTGGTTTCTGCCCTACAAAGCTACAGTCAGTGGGAGAGCACCGATCTGCCGCTGTGCGAGGCTTACCGGCAGCGAGACAGCTGGGCCTCACCAGGAAGCAGCTGCAGCTCTACCCAGGGTGACCGAGAAGACGTGGACGGACCTCCATCACAGGAGTCAAACCCCCCACACCACCTCAACGGTCACGGGACTGCATCTATAGAGAAACAATGAGGAGATCGGACACCGACTGAAGAACACAACACTTGTGCCCAGTTTGGCTAATTTAGTTTCCATCATACATCGTGAACTAGTGTCTAATTAGGTTTGCCAGTTTTTTTTTATTGACTTTAAACTGGACTTATAGTTTGATATTGAGGTTTTTTGTTTTAGTTTTAGTAAAATCTTGAAATAAACTACTTTGAACAAGAAATGACTGAAAAAAAAATGTCATCAGTTCCAGACAACAGATTTTTATACCGTTGCAGCATTGAATACAGATCATTTTTATATATTATGTTGGATTTGGTTTAAGTGTTGAGTACAATTGTATGTCATATTGATTTTGTAAACCTTTGCTTTTGTAATGTTTCTTTTGTTTTTTTACTCCATAAAGCACTGATCAAATTAAAGAACAAGACTTAAATGTGGGTTTAAATTTTTTATTCAAATGTGTTTTTGAAAGCCTTCAAAAGTTAAAATTTGTATATCGAATTGGACTAAAAATAACCTGCTAAACAACTCAGAGCTGATCCTTTTTTTGATTATCATGTTTTGACCAATATAGGCAACGAGGCTATATACAATATTTACAAAGTACAACACTCTCGAGAACTCTCTTCTATATTTGTTTAGAGAATCCACTCCACAAAATATATTTTTTGACTCAATCTCTTTAAACAGACATGTTGAGTAAATCCTTATTGAAAAAAGCATGCAGCTCCTCAATATCTTCGGTTCATCTTCTTGAATTTCTCATAGTGGTAGTCATCGGTGGCCTTTTCATTATTTGGACGTTTGCGGTAGTTGGGCGGGGTTGATGCTGTGGATTCAAAAGTAGCAATGAATCAGATTTCAGAAAGAATTGTGTGGAAATGTTTGAAATGGTACCTAAATCTAGACAGTTCATAAAAAGATGGTTTTGCAATTGATTGTCCCCCTGAAACGTACAATGGTGACAGCACCATCCTACAGTATAGTGATGGAAAAGTACAACAGCATAAAGAATTGTGTGCCGGGATGTGGGCGTGTGCGGTCTCTTACTCTCTGGGCCTGGTTTCTCGGTGTCTCCCACACGCAGCGGTCTGGCCTTAGGCTCCTCTCTGTGTCTGTGATGCCTCTGTGGCGCGTTCGAATCCTCATGGTAGACTGTAGGAACAGAGAAGCACAATTAAACAACCTCTCTAATGATCTCTCACCGTTTAAAACGCTGTGCTTGCGAAGGGGAAAAAAACTCACAGCGGTTGTGTTGGACGTAGTTGACGGCAATGTTGGTTGGTACAAATGATGTGCCCTGGTCTTTTTTCTTGTTCCTCTGCTCTTGCAGAAGTCTGGCTTTGGCGTCTTCTGTCTGGATGATGTTCTTTATCTTTGCACTAAGAAAATAATTTGCAGAATCCGAGTTAAATACCTTGTCGACTTGTCACGACCATGTCTCAATGTAGAAAGTCTATTTCTCATGGATTAGATCTACATGATCATTTTGAGAATCTCCTTAACTCACTCGACACCAAGATCAACTTCAGGGATCCCACTCAGCATCTGATTGGATAACATCTCCTCAGTCTTCTTAGCAGAGTTGACTCGGATGTTCTCAGGCAGCTCATACAGGTGGTCTTCTGCGTTCTTCACCTTAACTTTCTGTTCCTCCGCCTCCACCAATCCCTTTTTCTTCTTCAGCTCTGTCTCAATGTACTTCATCCTATGAGGTGAAATATATTACTATGAAGCACTTTGTAAACAGCAGTGTGAGGAAACAGAGTTATATCCTAGGTGTATTGTATTTTATGTCATTTTTTTGTGTATAATAGCCATTACGGAAAAATGATAAAAAAAACAAAATGAATCTAAGCCAAGCACGTAGTCCCTCAATATTTAGACAAAAAGCAGGTGTTGAATATCACTGTTTAACAGGCATATATATTAATACAAAATAAATGAACACATAGGTACTTGACTGAGGAGAAGAAATACCTGTGCCTGGAATATAATTTACCTGTGAGGTATTATAAATAATTCTATGGGAGCATTGACTGGTGTGTGAACATTATGACATTTTCATCATTCTGACTCCCAGCACCTATATTTTTATAAAGAGTGAATCTATTGCTTTTTTACACTAGTTGAATTAGGTTGAAACTTCATTAATGTAAGTCTGACCTCTGTGTCCACTCAACTTTGAATACTAAAGAGGGAGAGAGTGTGTCTTCATGTGTGTGTCACAACTGAATGAGAAATACATACATGTCAGCATCCTCGTCTCTTCTGTTGGTTTCAGCAGAGAACGATGTTCCCAGGCTGAGGTCTCCTTCTTCTTCAGTCCTGTATCAGAAACATATGTGATGATGCACATTCTCCATTTTGTAAAGACACAACAGCACACACATACAGAGCATAGGTTAATGACACAGAATCACAACACAATCAGATGTACTTACATGTCCCTGCTCCTGTCCCTGTCTTTGATTTTCTTCATGTCTACGACTCCGCCACACTTCAGTTTGAACGGATCATTCTGGGAGACATGTTCACTCAGAGTTAGACACTGACCCACCATCCAGCTAAACACGCAACAACTACTGCGTCACTTACATCGACCGCAGCATCTGGTGGTAGCTTCTCTCCAGCCAGCAGGGCGGCCACACTGGACGGAGAAGGGGGGGTATTCATTTATTGATCTGATATGTTGAGGTGAAAAACTGGAACTACAACAAACAGCGTAACAAGTAGCACAACGTCGCATTCACGTTACCTGACTCCAGTTTGTCGTTTCCGCAAAGTCTGCAGCTCTTTAGCCTCTTCGACTTTGGATCTAAACAACCGGAGAGAAGACATCAATTAAATCACATTCTCTTTGTATATTTATTTTAAAAAAAAAGGAAAGCCAGTCATTTGTTGTTTGGCTTCACGCGGAGCAGTTCGCCACGTTAGCAACATTCTGTCGAAGATGTTTTTGTTCTCGTTGAGTTTAAATAACGTGATTTACCTGACTTCTCGGGTTGTCTCGTCTTCTTCGGCATCTGACGAGTCTCTCCTCCTCCTAAAGTTTCTGCCACTCGGCATCTTTAAATGTAGTTTAATGTTATCTCGGAGCGGACGAAAATAAGGTCTGCTGAATCAATCGGGGGGGAAGTCTTCAACAAACGCACAACAAAGTTGCGTCACTTCCGTTAGCAGAAGTCCCACTTCCGCTCATTTTCTGTAAACATGGCGACTTACAGACAGGTCGGCAGGTTGTTGGGTATTTCAGCACGACTGACGCGTCCGTAAGTTTATCTGTTTGTCAGTTGTAATGTCCTCATGTTGTAGTTTTTAATTACTCGCATGAATGTGCTGCCTGAACAAAAGTAGAGCTGGTGTTTACTATAAGCCGCCAGCTAACCAGCTAAGCTAGAGAGTGACGCAGACTGATTGTTACCACTTACATAACAGTGTTTGTTTTAAATGATTAAATAACTCAGTTATTGTAGATGTTTAGTCATGTTCATGTCACACTGTAAGTTAATAATTTATTGCGTTCCACACTCAATTCAATTATGTACATAAAGAGTTTGGACTAAGATACATCCAAATGTGTTTGAAAATAAAATACCAAATACTCATATTCTTTTAGAGCAACAGCTAACAAGCCATGAATCATGTCAGATTTATGGCGTGCCATGGAACCAGTCACCATATCAAAAAGTTTGACCTCCAGCACCTGTTTGGTAATGAAGGACCTACCTCTCACCAACAACACTGACAACAATAACAAACAAGTCATTCATAAGCAGACAACCGATCTGCACCTTTATTCATAGCAACTGGTTTCTGAGTAATTCATTAATCAATCATATAATTGCCGACGCAATGCATGGTCCACTTAGCCCAGAAGGTTCTAGTTGATTACACTTACACAAACATTCAAATTTCGACTTATTATTCATGCTCCCTGTGAGGTAGGAAACTTCATATGCAGGTGTTTTTCCTCCATAGGTTTGTCAATGTGATTTCTAGTGTAATAACATTTTGAATCTCTTTATATGTGCTGTGTCAGTCTTGCTGCCTGTGGTCATCAGAGCGCTGGATTACACTGGCCTTCACACAACCCAGGAGTTTGGAAGATATGGCCACAAAACCCCCACTTTGTTGTTCCAGGTTTGTGTTACTGAAGCATCCTTGAAGCGCTTTTGAATTGAACTCTGTATTAATGGCTTCTTCTTTGTGTAATGTTTGTTCAAAGGGAGGACCATGTTTGTGCAGACACAGGATACACCAAATCCTAACAGCGTAAAGTTTCTCCCGGGTCGCACAGTTCTTGAATCAGGAACTATGAATTTTGACGGCCCTCGTGACGCACACTGCTCACCATTAGCCAGGTAAATGATGAATAAATGATTGTTAAATAGATTACAAAATGTGTTCTTACAGTAGGCATTTTAATAGACTAGCAAAGCAGGTTAGGCCCAGGTTTGCATAATGAAGTTCGGTATGTTACCCCATTTCACACCTAAATGGAATGCAGGAATTATAATTATTAGTTATGATGGTTGTCTCTGTTATGACTGTTAGTTATGATCATCACTTAAGAACCCAAGCAATAATTACTCGTAAAATCTGGAAAGAATACAAGTTATATATATATATATATATATTTGTGACTGATAATAATTTCCATTGCTATTCAGTGAGGTTCTGTTTTGTCTTCAGGCAGCTGTTTAGGATTGATGGAGTCAAGAGTGTCTTCCTGGGCGGTGACTTTATCACCATAACAAGAGTAAAACCAGCTTCAGTTTAACTGAAATTCATAGTGTGGCTCTATGCCATCGCTTGTGCTGATGTTCTCTTCTTTTCTCTCTCTTTTAGTCTGATGCAAATATGGAATGGAAAGTAATCAAACCTGATGTATTCGCTGCCATTATGGACTTTTTCACCACTGGGCTTCCTGTTGTCAATGAGGAAAGTGAACCAAACGCTGATACTGGTAAAGGATTTAAGGATTTAAGGTCTGAACATGGAAACATTAGATAATGGAAGATGTTTGCGAATGCTACAGAATCCATTCTTTTCCAATATCTATTCTCAGCTCCATCAGATGATGATGATGAAGTTGTGGCTATGATTAAAGAACTGCTGGATACTCGAATAAGGTAGCTGCCAGTGAAGACATCCTCTCTTATCAGTGTCTGTTCCCCGTCACCATGATTTTCTGTTCTGTTCTCACACATACTGATGGATGGTCTTGTTCCCCAGGCCGACAGTGCAGGAGGATGGAGGTGACGTCCTATATCGGGGATTTGAAGACGGTGTCGTTAAGCTGAAGTTGCAGGGCGCCTGCACTAGTTGTCCCAGTTCCATGGTTACTTTGAAGAGTGGAATCCAAAACATGCTGCAGTTTTACGTTCCTGAAGTTGAATCAGTGGAGGAGGTTTGTTCTCCTGCCAGAGAATAGGTTTCCTTACGCATGCACACACATCTCATGTCTAACTTTCAGCTTGGCATTTGTATTTATACTGCTCAGTGAAATTATGGGTTTCAAAGTATTGGGGAAGGATAGTTAAGAGAGCTTTATCTCCATTGAAAAACATTAAAAGTTATTATATTTTTTGATTATCACTATATTTGTTGCACAAACCAGCTGTTGTCATTACCTGTAAGTTGTTGTGTCCAAAAGACTTAAAAAACACTACTTTAGTTAGTTTTTTGTTATTTAGATGTTCAATCTCTAGATACATTTTAGGGATTTGACAAATGTTTTCATTTGCACAGACCTCATTGTTTCTCATGTTCCTCAGCCACAAAATTACTTCAGAGGAAAAAAACTGAGACTTTATTAATTATTAACTAAACGTGTGTTTATCCACAGGTGAAGGAAGAGGAAGAGGAGATGAATGCTCAAATTACACAGAAACCTTGAACTGCATTTACACATCCCTCTCTCCCCTGGTTATCTGATCTGGACACAGCTGGAGGAACTTTTGAACAGCGTGATGTGTGAAAGACCACAAGATCATCATTGTCATTCATCCTGATGTTATTATTGACATTGGTAGCTGTTTTGTAAAATTACTGTACAGTGACATTATTTCTCAAGGTATAGATCAGGGCTGAATTATATTCTATTTATTATTTCACACAGTTTCACATTTCTCACTCAGAACAGCTTTTAGGTTTAAAGTACATATAAAGTGATGTATGTATGTAAATAAAGTTTATTGAAATATTTTAGAACTGCAAATCTAATCTTTTTTTGTATATGGAATGGGATAATTTATGAATATTGCAGAGTACCTTTTGCCTCTGTGAAGGAAGTTAAGTTTTTACCCCTTTTTGTTTGTTTATTGGTTGATTTGTATGTTTGTAATTATGATCACACCAAATCGACTGAGCAGACCTCCATGAAGGGATGCAGTATGGGTCAGGGAAAACCCCATGAATTTCAGTGCAGATCTGGATCAAGGGCAGATGCGGTGTTTCTTAATTTTATCACTTTAACATTGCAACATTTTCTAACATTTTCAGTTTTCACATGGAATAATTCATGGATCTTGATTTTTAAAAAGCAGGCATATTTGGAGAACTGGAATTTGGTGCAACTTGGCAGAATTTCTGAACACTGTTTGGCATTCGCGGAGCTACAAGCTTTACTGAGTGCCACTCTAATTTACCTCATAATTATTCATTTAAAAACATTGCTATTATTGAATTACAAACTTAAAATCCAAACATATACAGTATATAGAAGTATTATTTATTCTCACATTTGAAAAATTTGCATTAGCAGAAAAGGGGACAGAAAAAATTTCCGTTACTAAAAGAATCCGTTACTAGTTAATAATCAAGTAAATGTATGAGTATTATGAGGCTAGTCCACTTTGATACAAATACATTCAAAGTCCTTCACGTTTAAAAAGGAGGAGTAGAAAAAACATAGTGGCATGGCAACAAAGATAATAACAAAGCAGCATACGGTATAGAAACATACCCATCATCTCTTTTCACTGCCATTGCCCTATATCCAACAAACACAATGACAGACACACACATTCACTCACACACTATAAGGGAAATAAGGAAAGAGATGAATATTAGGACTAATAAACGTGTTTGTTTGGTGTTAATTAAATGTCATTAGGAGTACTTTACATATTTCCACTTCTGGCCACATCCCTTCATTACAGGGCATACACAAATGTGTTTGTCTTTTATGGACAAATTATTAACTAAAGATAAAAGATTGGCCAGCCTGTACACAGCTGATGAAGTGTTTACAGTCCTGCAGTGTTGTGCAGCTGAAGTGGAGTTCAGGGAGGATGTTAGTTTAAGATGTCAGGCTCATCGGTGGAGTCCTCATCTCGTCCTGCCCACGGATCTGCATCCTGATGCCACGTCAGAGGTACCTGCGTCGGTAGGTGCAACCCGGACTGACAGGCTTCTCGGCCAATCAGAAGGCGCCAGGGAAATTAGCAGGTTGGCTCTGATTGGGTGAGATCACGGTAGGGGGGGTGCGGCAAAGTTTAGTGACGTTCCCAGATACCAGAGTAGCAGCCAAACCGAAGACATGTGTGGTGAGTACAGGACGTATCTACATTTATAGCTTTCACTGGGTGATGTACGATGTTCTCCAATCTAGAGATCAACACGTTGATCATATCTGACAGCTGATAGCATCGCAGGCTAAAGGCTAGGGGTGGCTAACGTGAGTTAGCGAATATGGGCTACTGTTGCTGTTAGCCATTTAAACATTCATATGTTTCCCTTCTCCTGTCCACGCTGTCCACGTGTGAGTTGTGACGATGTAGAGGCTCGAGCAGCGAGTCGACATGACGAAACGTCGCAGACATGCTAACCTGCTTTCCTCCTGCTAACACACAGCGAACGTGCTTTGCGCTGACGCTATGACACAAGCGTAACTTTCCTCTAAACCTCTTACAGCGTATTTGATTGAAATCTACTAATCATGAGGTCGTGCGTCGTTATACTTTAACTAGAGTCGTTGGGATATTGTGTGTTTAAGCGAGGACTCTGTGTCCAATCACCGTCACTACAATCAGAACCCACCAGTCACATGACACCGGGCTCTGATTGATGTGTATTAAATCAAACCAATTTCTTTGTTGAGGTTTCCTGTGCATTCAGCTCATGGTGACGTTCTGCTGCAGCTCTTCTACACGTCCAGTTGCCATTCACTCCACCGCCCTCCTTTCCCCGCTGGTCAATGAATGAATGATCTGTTGTTGGACACTATTTATTTTGTCCTGTTGGAAATTCCTCATGTGCCACACAGCACACGTCAGACGGACAAACAACTCCAACACAACAATGAAGAAACTCAATGTCACACCAGACCAATTAACATGAGACCAAAGAATTTGTATCAAGTAGTATCACACACACAGAGGTTCAAGGTTTTTTCTATCTGAGCTTATTCTCCATGGCCAGTTAGGGAGACACGCCTCAGTGTGTTCTATTAGCTATCTGAGGGGCTGTGGATCTTAGTCATTTGCAGATCATTGCACAAATGTACCAATAAAGTTAGTTAAGTCTTGACAGCCTGTTGCTGCACCTTAGTCTGACTGACTGACTCAGGTATGATGCAGCTACCAATGAAACTCAAAGCTATAGTAAATAAGCATCTCAGACTAAAGTCAAACAGCTTGGTTTGAGTTTGCCTCTGTTGTAACTTTCGCCCAGTTACTCCTCCCATTTGAATTCATATTGTGTAACAGCAGATACACTCTATTGTCTCTAAGCAGGTTCTACTACTGGAGATAAAGATATTTGTTTTTCTCGTACCATCACCCCACCTGTAGGACAGGTTCCTCCTGTATTATTCCAAAAATAAGTCTGGGACTTTGAGCCTGTAATAGTAGAGATGTACATCACAAAGTAAAAGCTTGTTCAATTGTGTCAGGATGGAATCACATTATGTTCTTCTTCAGTCACCTCAACATAATGTTTGTCATTTTCAGGTCAGGAACTATCATGACATAATCATAATGATCATAGTGAGTTTTTATGGTATTTCAATTCTGTTGTCCACATGTATGATACCCAGTCCTCCTTGTATTTGTTTCTTGTATACAAGTGTACATGAATTTGGTTACTATGCCTATGGGACTGCATTAATCTTTGCACGTCAGCTGCAAAACAATGCTGGAATAACAGACAAGTAGATGTACAGTTTGACAGTGTGAAGTTAACCTGAACTTTTAAGTGCCCGCCTAGAATTTGAAAGTAGACAGAAGGTTTTAAGAACATGTTTTCGACAGACCCAAATTCTTATTAGAGAAAACACAGCTTTAATCTGAGACTATTGTTTTTCTCTCCTCAGGAATCTTTGCCTATCTCAACTACCATGTACCAAGGACTCGCCGTGAGATCCTTGAGATCCTCCTCAAAGGTCTGCGGCGTCTGGAGTACAGAGGCTATGACTCAGCGGGTGAGAGTGAAACAGAACAACATTCACATCACCAACAGACTCCTGCTTGTTGATCAGACCTTTTACTTTATCTGTCTCCTCACTGTCTGCCTTAAGATGCCACCAAATTACAGACTGTGTCTACTGTGTGTCCAATTCAATGTTAAAGCAGCATATGATTCGACCTTCATCAGTCACACTTAATGTTTAGTTGTTCCTCTGAAAATGTGAGGAGCTCAAAGCAAGACAATGTCTGCTGCGATTTTCATCCATTATCACGAGGCTGGTTGATTGCACCATCAATGGAACTAATTTACTGTGTATTAAAGTCATTTGAATTTCATCACCATCCTACAGTTTTTGGCAAACATTCATTGAATGTAGCAACATGATAAGCTGGAGTTCAGCGCTGTCATTAGACTAAAAACAGTCCATTACTTGCAATACCGTATCTGCACCAACCCGTTTATACTGAAGGACTTGTGATCCCTGTAAATTCTCATGCTCTCTTTATTTTTTATTTTTTTGTTAGGTGTGGGGATTGATGGGGGTAACGGCAAGGACGGAAGTACCCAATCTATCCAAATTATCAAGCAACGTGGAAAAGTGAAGGCTCTTGATGATGAGATCCACAGTAAGCTTAGAGGAGGAGAATCAGTTTATGAAAAACTGAAGCCTTGATTTGTCATCCTGCATGTGACCGGACCATTAAGATACTAACCCTTGTCCATGTTGTGTTTGTTTGACTTTTAGAGCAGCAGGACATGGACCTGGATATGGAGTTTGATGTTCATGTCGGCATCGCTCACACCCGCTGGGCCACCCATGGTGCTCCAAGCCCCGTCAACAGCCATCCACATAGATCTGACAAGACCAACGGTCAGTTGAGTTACAGATCGAAAAAGCTATTTCACCTCACACAGCTAAATGTTTTACCTCACATTTCGTAACAGCTCAGTCTGTTTTTATTCACCTGGGTGCAGGTATCATGATTCTGATCTCTTTGTTCTACAGAGTTCATTGTCATTCACAATGGAATCATCACCAACTACAAAGACCTAAGGAAATTCCTGGTGAGCCAATATCTTTCAAAAACTATTATAGACATCGTTTCATCACTCTGAGGCAGTGATTTTCAACCAGTGTGCCGCGGCACACTAGTGTGCCGTGAGAGATCGTCAGGTGTGCCGCGGGAAATGATCTAATATCTAGTGTCGCCCTCCTCTCCACGCCAGCGGAGGCTCGGTGTACTGCACGCCTCGGGGGGAAGGTCCTCGTCCGCGGCGCCTCACGGCGTCACTGGTACGGGGGCTTTCTTTCTCTTGGAGCGCGGGACGGTGTCCGTCGGCGGTGCGGAAGGAGGGGACCGGATACGGCGGCGGCGGCGACTCCGGACGCGTGTCGGTCCCTTCTCGCCGATCACCTCAGCTACGGCGCCCGCTGGGGGAACCCTCCGTTCGAGCGGGGGGCCCCCTCCGTCGGTCCGGCAGCTGACTTAGAACTGGTGCGGACCAGGGGAATCCGACTGTTTAATTAAAACAAAGCATCGCGAAGGCCCACGGTGGGTGTTGACGCGATGTGATTTCTGCCCATTGCTCTGAATGTCAAAGTGAAGAAATTCAATGAAGCGCGGGTAAACGGCTGGAGTAACTATTCGCACTCAAAACAGGTCACTCTGAGGAGGGCTGTTTTAGAAAGGGTAAAAAGGTGCTGTTCTAAATGATCCTTGTGATATTTTGACCAAAATATGTTACAGACATTTCATTAAGACCCCAAGGAAACATATTAACTGTGATAAAATGGGCATAATATGTCTCTGTTAAATAACGTTTAGTTAAATCAAAGATTGTTTCATAAATCTGATTCAATTTGTGCTCATTAAAAGATCAGAGTGATAAAGGGCTGAAATAATTTAAAATAGTGCTTTTTAATACATTTATAAACTACATTACTAACTATGTATTATATGTACTGTGTTAGGCCATAGAGTGTCATTTTGTGTCATTTTGGTTGGTGGTGTGCCCCAGGATTTTGCAAATGTAAAAAATGTGCCGCGGCTCTAAAAAGGTTGAAAATCACTGCTCTGAGGGTTAAGGTTAGACTAACTCTCTAACTCGATCTCCACAGGAGAGCAAAGGCTATGAGTTTGAGTCAGAGACGGACACGGAGTCCATCGCCAAACTGGTGAAGTACATGTATGACAACCGCGAGAATGACGAACTCAGTTTTTCCACACTGGTCGAACGGGTGATCCAGCAGCTGGTAAGGACCTGCTCGTGCACTCCACCTCTCCTTCTAAGATCAGCAGATAAAAGTCTGATGTGTTTTTTCTTCCACCTGACAGGAGGGAGCTTTTGCCCTGGTCTTCAAGAGTGTCCACTACCCCGGAGAGGCAATTGGCACAAGGTAAGCCACCGCTGATGCTGTCAAACTATCATACTGTTTTAGTTATTGCCGATTAAAGTGTTGTTGGATCATTTAAATGTTACTTTGCAGGAGGGGAAGTCCTCTGCTGATGGGAGTGCGGAGTGATCACAAGCTCTCCACTGATCATATTCCTGTGCTCTACCGCTCCAGTAAGTTCTTTGTTTTGTGAATGTTATGAATTTTCCACATTCGATTGCACAGGCATGACTGAGGCCAATTTTTATTTATTTTTTCTCAGCTGCTAAAGAAAAGAAGGCCTGCGGTGCTATACCTAGGACCGACCAGGACACCTGCCTGTTCCCTGTGGACGAGAAAGCTGTGGAGTACTACTTTGCTTCAGATGCAAGGTCAGCAGAAACCAGTTTTTGTATCCACCTTCTTACAGCTTCACATCCTTTTGAAACCTGCATTAATCAAATGTCTAATGTGGTTGTTTGTCTATTTCTCTTGTCATGACAGTGCAGTGATCGAGCACACAAATCGGGTGATCTTCCTGGAGGATGACGATGTGGCCGCCGTGATGGAGGGCCGGCTGTCCATCCACAGGATAAAGCGCAGGGCTGGAGACTACCCATCCCGGGCCATCGAGTCCCTGCAGATGGAGCTGCAGCAGATCATGAAGGGTGAGTTGAGGGTCTGAGTTCATTGTGTTCACATTTTCTCGCGAACATAAATTACTCAAAGCCACATTTGAAGATAAATCTGTTGAACTCTTCCTTGTAATTTGGCCCTGTACCCTCGTAATTGTTGTCCTGTAATTATTGTGTAAGTCCCCTTGTTAAACAGTTTAAAAGAAGATTGACTCATTTCTTATTGCCAGATGACCTGGTTGCCGTTGTGTTTTGACTGCGAGTCTAACAGACTGGACAAATGGATCTGTCTTGTCTCACCCACCTGTTGGATGAGCAATCACTAACACTTGCCAAACACAATATCCCAGAGCCTAAGGTTATGTAATCATATAGTTTTCGTCAGAAAAATATTTACAGAAACCACCAGTGAACCCACATATGTTAGAAGCTGCAATCGGCTTGACAAAAAGAACCGAAAGGATTTAGCAGTTATAAAGCTGCCATCCCTTTAAATTGAAAACGTGATTATAAAAGGGTGGCTTTCCTTGTATTTTTTTCTATTGCTTTTAGAGCACCCTGAAAACTTAAAGTCAGCCCCTCCAGTGTTTTCAATGTGCCCTGCTAAAGAGTCGACCCAAGGAAAAATGTGTCACTGCCCCAATAACTTATTTATTCTTAGCCTGTGATTATTATTCTTTATTGTCTTCTCCTCTACTGACGGTTCCTCAGTCATCCAGCAGAGGGCAGAGGTAAACTGAAGCTGGCTGCTCTTGACATTCCTTTGTGTTCCTGTCATTACTCAGCCTCTCTGCTCTGCCTCAGTTCCTGGAGACTTCTGCTGAATAACATAATTCCCTCGACCCAAATTACCCTGAGCCAGGCAGAATAAAAACCTCATATGTCACTGTCACAGTTTATAATTGATTGCAAAACAGTGTCTCCCTGATGTTTCGTGTTTGTTTTTCCGTTGTGTAATGGATTACCTAACACTTTGGCTCAGAATCTTTAGTAACTCCCTGCATTTCCAGGGATTTCTTATTATCATAAAAAAAATGTTTTGTTCGAGCATGAAACTGAGATTTTCAGGAGGTTAAATGAGATACTTCTTTTTACAATTTTGGAAAAGTTCACCTCATTTCTGATCCTCTCCCCACAGGCAACTACAGCTCCTTCATGCAGAAGGAGATATTTGAGCAGCCAGAGTCTGTGGTCAACACCATGAGAGGAAGAGTTAACTTCGATGAAAACACAGGTCAGAGAGACGTCTGATTATCATCATTTATAGGTGCCGTTACATCAATGTTCCACTGAGAGAACTATTTTCCACTCTGTCCTAACTCTCTACAGATTTGACTTTACTACTGCAAATTCCAACATTTGAATAACCTCTAAAGTATAAACGGTCACTCTTTTCTGCTGGCCTACTTTTCATGAATGTCACTCAAACATTTGCTCAGATGTGTTTATTTCAGGATTTGTGAAAATGACAGCACACGAAAGCCCAGCTCATTTATTTAAGCTGTCATAATAATTTGTAGTTTTAAAACCAGAATGACCCACAGTTCACTTTATTTCCCCCCTCAGTATGTATGATTGATTTGTGAGTTACATGCATGTAGAAGAAAATACACCTTGTCAGAGATTCTATCCATACTTTGGTGGCCTTTTTTAAATGAGATGGAAAATGTTGGAGCACATGATGGATTAGCGGTTTGGTTTGCTTTCCAGTGACACTGGGTGGACTGAAGGACCACATCAAAGAGATCCAGAGGTGTCGGCGACTTATACTTATTGCCTGCGGCACCAGCTACCATGCTGGAGTAGCGGTGAGTAGCCACTTGCCAAATGCTGTCTCCCTTTGGTGTAAATACACACCATTTAAATCTTTCTGTTTTGCAATCCGCGTTCAGTCCGTAAGACAAGAATGAAATGTGATTTCTGTGCTGTGGACACAGGTGTGTGAAGTGTATGGGTTGGCATATGTGCTCAACAGGTTTGTTATGCTGAACAGTTCTTTGTTACTTTCCCAGACCCGTCAGATCCTGGAGGAGCTAACCGAGCTGCCCGTCATGATTGAGCTGGCCAGTGACTTCTTGGATAGGAACACACCTGTGTTCCGAGATGATGTCTGCTTTTTTATCAGCCAGTCAGGTGAGGAGGATTGTGCCATCTGCACTTGATCGAGATATCTTCCAGTTTCCTTTTAGGGGAGCTCTGTGATGTTCAGTGACCTGTTAAGTCACAGTTCTGCAGTACAGTTGAGTTTCCTCCAACACTCAGCTGTAGCTTCGGGAATGTGCGCTGGTAGGGGCGTTCTAATTTTTTACATGAGCAATGTCTGTGGTTTGCCTTGTGGTTTTTCTGTGAACCTGTTTCAAATCAGAGTCCTGGATTGTGAAATGGCAATTTCCGAACTAACTAATAAATCTGCTTTGTTTTGTTGTCAGAGATGTTGCGTTGCATAAACTGTTGTGTTTTCCCGTTCCTTCCAGGGGAGACTGCTGACAGCCTCATGGCCCTGCGCTACTGTAAGGAGAGAGGGGCTCTGACCGTTGGTGTCACCAACACAGTGGGCAGCTCCATCTCCAGGGAGAGCGACTGCGGAGTCCACATCAACGCTGGGCCTGAGATCGGAGTAGCGAGCACCAAGGTGAGCCATGACAACTGCGGCTCTGGTTGACTATCATGAGGATAGGTATCTAAAAAAAACTTCATGGTTGTACCACAGCCTACATTTATCACACATTTTCTCTTAGACCCTCCTTGACTGCAACCGTGAAGACTTACTCATTACACTCCTCAGATCCTTGACAGTAGTAGTAGCTGTTGGTTTATCTATAATATAGGAAGGACTCGGCTTTAAGAAGACAAGTGCCTTCATATATGTTGCAATTTGACACTATTCAAATAAGATTGAAGTGACATTATTGTTAAGTTAAAAACTAATTCATCTGTTTTTCATCATCACATTTATCCCTTTTTAGAAGAATTAAATGTTTTAAAGGACTCTTGACGTGTTTGTCAAGAGTCAAACACGTCAAGCTGAACTCCACACCCTCTGACACTGAATATAAACCCATCTGAAAAGTTCATTGTGAATCCGTACTCACCAGACTCGCCTTTGCGAGTTGACATTTTCCTGCACTCTTATTCCTCCGGGAGCTAAAGAAGACTGACTCCATGTAAAGTTACGATTCTCATTTTTCCTTTTCTCCCAAACCAAAAGCATTTGCCAGGTTAGACTTGGAGGAAGAGCAGAGAAGTTGTGGAGCTCAGCCCCAGTTAGTGAGCATAGAAAAGAGTGGAGCAGGTTCCCCCTGGCTAAGCCTTTGGGCTTGGCTCATTGACGCTTGCTCTGCTCCAAACCCTCGAAGCATGCCGCCGTCATTTACTGCTTGGCTGGCTGGGCCACACACGCACACACACACTGCTTAAATGCTGCACTGCCTTGCTCTTCAGCTCACTGGTCAATATGTATCACACTTAGCTGCTAAATTACTACAAACTTGGCTTCTATTTAATATTTATTACAATTTATCTTCTTTAGTTAATTGGAAAAGAGAAAGAGCTCATAGAAAAAAGAAGAGCCTTTTCTGGTTCGTTTGGTCGTATGCAAGATTTATGGAATATTTGACACTTGAGAAGAAAGACTTTGATGCTGTCCAAAGTCAAATCCTGGTGGCTCATCAACTGACAGTAAATATAAGAAGGCTGCCTCTTTAATTTAGGTTCAAGCGTCTTTTGGAAATTTACAGGGTTAAGTTTGATTTCTAATCCACAGAGGTTTTAGTTTGAGGGAGGATTGTTAATATTTCCGCTGAATGTAAGTTTGGTTTACGTTGAGGGGCAACAGCTGGTATGTTCTGCATGAGATAAAAATGATCACAGAAAAATATGTTGACCCCTTTAGAGCTGACAGCCCTCAATGTCACAATTCATAGAGACTGCAGAGCTAGGGTGCTGTCAGGGGAGGAAAAGAAATCAGTGTAAAGGTTTTACAGCTATTTTCTTGGACGCAGAAACTGGCATTTCTGAGTCAAGAGGGTCCCGTGAAAGAACTTGGCTCCATTTGAATCCTGATTGAATCTCCCAAATGGGCATGGAAGGCCTCCAAACATGCAGGGAAGTGGAGGATAAGAGAGAGGGGTGATGACGACAGGCATTGAAGCTCAGACGTGCTGAAGTTGGGAGCAGTGACATTTCCAGAATGATTACAAAGAGCGAGTGTGTGGGTGTACCAAGTTTCCAGCATGAGCAGAACTAGCTAGACTGCATTTTGAATGCTGCATTGCGTGTGCTCAAATCTTCCTCTCCTGCCATTTCTGATCTGGTGCAGATTATTAGCTGGACCCTAAGTTCACTATCAAAACAAGGAGACAAGAAGCACAGGGCTCCACAAACTCTGTTGGATGAGGCTAAAGTGAGGATCAGGTTGCTGCTCTGGTTCCAGTGTTGTTGCAAAAACGGAAAACTACTTAACCTTTAGAGATCTAGTCACCACAAGCAATCTTGCAATGTTAAATATTATAATAAGTGACGGTTTCTAGATGTGTGCACGCACCATCATACAACTGCTTTCTTTATAAGTCAGTCATTTTCAAAAGTTGGCTCAAACTGCACACCCATAGCTATTTAATATGATGACATAATACCACATATACTCCTTTCCTGACTTTTTTTTTCTTTTTTTCTGCAGGCCTACACCAGTCAGTTTGTGGCCCTCATCATGTTTGCCCTGCTGATGTGCGATGACAGGATTTCAGTGCAGCCCAGACGCCGTGAGATAATCCAGGCTCTCAAAGCTCTTCCAGGTAAATCTTCTACTTCAGCCAGGGAAATTCTGGCCACATGTGAGATTAAAACATAAAGGGATGGGAAACTATCTCTTGCAGCAAAGATCAAGCACAACCCAAAGCCTGCATAATTTTAGTTGTTTGTCTAAGAGACTAAATGATGAGAGAGATTTCAAAAGGAAAAATAGCATTTGATGACATGACTCTAATGGTAAACTAATGAGGAATGTCTGCTTGTCCCTGCCCAACATTATGAGCTTGTCCAGTTTAGGTTCTTGCATGCGACTGCACCAAAGGTGACTGAGTCATAATCGCTTTTCTGCCCATATTAGATCAGATTAAAGAGGTCCTCGCGTTGGATGATGAGATCCAGAAGTTGGCCGTGGAGTTGTATCAGCAGAAGAGTGTCCTGATCATGGGCCGAGGCTACCATTACGCTACCTGCCTGGAAGGAGCACTGGTGAGGAAATGCAGATTGTTTCATCTTTCTATTGTCTCTTATGTGAGACCTATAAAAACTGCTCTATTTTATACACCAGTGGTCTCCAGCAGTATTTATACAAGTAATCTTAGATTGAAAGATTTCTCTTTTAACCCAAAAGGTCGAATTACTGTTACGAGTACATTTTATAAATGATTGTATCTGATTCTACATCTCATTCCTTTTTTGAATGAGAAATACAGAGTCTTGATTTTGACTGATGCTCTATTATCTTTTTAATTAATTAATTTTTTTTAAATAGCCTATAATGACTACGATACACAATTCAACATTCCTTATTCTGTTATTGTTTTGTATCCCGTATAGAAAATCAAGGAGATCACATACATGCATTCAGAGGGGATCCTCGCTGGAGAGCTCAAACACGGCCCCCTGGCCCTGGTGGATAAACTCATGCCCGTCATCATGATCATCATGCGAGACCACACTTACACCAAATGTCAGAACGCCCTGCAGCAAGTCGTCGCCCGTCAGGTGAGAAACGCACGCACACACACACAAACTTACACGCACATTCACATTCACACGCACACATACGCATATATTTCCCCCCAAAAGTTAGTTATATATCCAGTTGTTGTAGTAACTGACTTAGTCATTTTTCCCTTTGACTTTGGTTTTATTGCTGAGAAACGGAACAAAATCAGTTCAAACACATTATCACTGGCTGAGTACAACAGATATTGCATGTTAGTTAGGAGTGGTTAGTTCAGCGTGACATCACTCCTGTCAGTAATGTGCAGCAGATGTGGATTTAAGAGGTGTGAAATTTGACCGAGATGGGTGGAAAAAAATTGCACTTGACAGTTGAAGGATTTTATCTTTTTAATAATTTTTTTCCGTACAGGGCCGTCCTATTGTGATCTGCGACAAAGATGATTACGAGACCATCAAGAACTCCAGCCGCACCATCAACGTGCCTCACTGTGTGGACTGCCTGCAGGGCATCTTGAGCGTCATACCTCTGCAGCTGCTGTCCTTCCACCTGGCTGTGCTCCGAGGTTTTGACGTAAGTACCGTCCCCTCAGGCTCACTGGTAACTGATGATGATCTCAAGTGATTTGCTTCTTTAGACTCCCTTTCTCAGAATTCATGCCAAAAAAAGCAAGAGGATTTGAATTTTCTTCAGTCTTCACCTGCAGACTATTCTAACTAAAACTTTCATAATCACCAATGTGTCATTGTTTAATGTAAACAAGGGAGAAGAATTTTCACATTATCTGGCAGCAGCAGACCTCTGGAATGCTTTATAGGTGAAGTACTCGAGCAGAACTTTAACAGATGGTCATCTTTTTTAGAGTAAGCACAGATGCATAGATGCATTGGTTAATTTTAGGATAATGATAAAAGACAATATAGGGCAGCTCACTGTTTAAACAGGGTTTGACTCTCTGTCTAGCCTGGAAACCAAAACAATCAATGAGCTCATATCCATTTGCTTTTGTATTCTGACTAATTTCCCGCCATTAACTCGACTGGCCAATCCCCACTTATCGATCTTAAACAGGGTTGGTTTGATAGAGTAAGTGACAGAGGAGTACGGTACCCAATAGAAAGCACCACTTGAGCATTTTCTTTAACAACTAAAATGCCTACCTCCGGTATGCAGAGACAAATTAAATCGGCTTTGGAGAGAATTAAACGGACAGAATATAAACTGAGATTTTTTTGTCACAATTTGTTCGTAGCTCTGATTGGTTAGAGGTTTGCTCTGCGACATTTGATCACAATTCGCTGAAATCCTAAATGATCGGAGCTCCAGACCCATCCGCAAAAGTGAAATGGTCTAGCGATGCCAGACTGCTGTCTGTTGCAGCTTTGTAAACTTCACTGGCTTTTCTTTTTTTGCAGAATTCGGTATGAAAATAAAGCCAGTGTTGAAGCAGCTTTTACAGCAGTTCACTTCAGAGGGACGTCCTGAGAGTGAAGCCCAGTTAGCTCTTGTTTTTATGTCGATGAGTCTTCACATTAATGCCAAGCTGCGCTGCTGCTCTGACACAGAAGCAAACATTTATATATGATCACAGACTTTTCAACACTCTCCAGGTTTTATTAAGTTTATCCAAGTGTCTGGACAAAGATTTGAGAATCATAAAAGATGTATCACTGGGTCGTACATTACTGTTTTTGTTAGAGTTTGATGTTACATTCACTCAACAGCAGAGGACCTATATAATGTGTTGTCCTCTTTACTCGGATCATATAGTAAATATTAATGAAATAAATAAAAAGAATAAATCACACTTAAGATTTTTTCCAAAGCACAGTTAAACTCAGTCGTCTAAAAAAGGAAATAAAGATATAATGTAAAAACAGAGAAAATTACCAACAGCAACAGACCAGGGACGAATGCAGAAATATGGAAATTACAACAGATAAAGATCAGTGAATAAACATTTGTCTAAAGCCTTGATTTAAAAACTGAGATGGAGGAAGCGTGTCTATTTTCCATCAGGTACTGGTTCATTATCATGTAGCAGAAGCTGCAAAATTTCTGCCAGCTTTTAGTTTTATTTCTAGAGCAACACAGTTAAATCGGTCTTTGATATTAAAAGCTTTAGGCAATTAGCAATTTCTATAATTGGAAATTGGATTTTAAATGAATGGAAAGCGACAAGGCTTGGGATGATGTGCTCACATTTTCACTTCTTCTATTTAAATCTAGGTGGACTGTCCAAGAAACCTGGCCAAGTCAGTGACAGTAGAGTGAAGTGCACCATTCATCACGTCACAACAGAAGCCTGGCAGACACACACACAGTGGAACGTACGGTGGGGGAGCGTGTGTTTGCAGGAACCAGGAGAAGAATATGTCCCATTTATGTGTCTCATATCAGGGTTCTCTTTTTGAAGCAATGGTTTTTTTTTCTCAACAGCTGTGCATCTTCACTGTGCATATTATCTATATCTCAATGTCTGTACTCTCTTTGGTAATATGTCATGTTATTGTTAGAGAAGTGGTTTTGTGTCCAGGATCTGGGCTGGCACTGGTGTATCTTCATCACTTTAACTGGGGTTGAGAGTCTGTAGTGAAACTGATTGACTCAGATTTTGAGCAGGCGCTCTGTGTGTATTTGTCCTGATTGGCCTCTCGGGGAGCTGCTGTTAAAAAAGCTGTTTACTGACGTAAAGAGGTTAGGTTGTTAAAAACCTTTTTTACTGGTTCTCCTTTCATTAGTGCAATGATTTGTAGATATTTTTCTTTGGCTGCTAATCATTTGAAGTGTCTTTACTCCACAGATGAAGTAAACAACAGTCTTAAATCATTCCAAGCCACAGGTCATTCATTTTTCATAATTACAGCGCAGTTTGCCTGTTTTGACTTGGTCTTTCCTCTGAGTTTGCACAATTTACTGTAGGGGCAGCATCATAAGCTGGATCACAGATAAGTTAATGAATACAATATTGTGTAGAAAGCTTCTTGGATAGTTACAAATACTTACCATGCACTGTTTCTACCTTTTTAGTACGTCATACTCACAGTTTGGATACTGTAAAAACTGTCTGTGCACTGCTGAGTTTGATTCGTACATTGACTTCTGTTGATTAGCTGCTCATAAGAGACCTTATCACCCACTTCTGAAGTAATTGCAGTGAGATGAAGTAGAAGTTGCACCTAGATGCCAGCCCACACCCCTCCATCACTGCTGAAATATGGGACCATCTGTAGCTATTGCTTGATTCTTTTTGGTATGTTTCCTTTTCTTAGAAATCATTTATTTGATTGAAATTTCTCTTTGATTTGAAATGTGAATTCTATCGTCTTTATGAAATTTCTTGTCAACCAAAAAGCTCTACAGTGGCTTTGGCAGTTGTAAACCAAAACATAAATATATATATATATTTTATATGTTCATCTTATTTTTGTTTTTGTGCCCAAACATGATCTTACACTGATAGATTGGTGTGAAGACACTTGGAGACCCAATCATGCATATATGCAGTTACACATCTGTACTGTGGAAGCTTACGTAGACGTCAGATGCGAGTTGTGTGTGTATGCGTGTTCTTTAATGTTTTTTCAGAAGCCAGGGAAAAAGTGATACATGTACACACGCACGCACACAATTGTTTATAATGAAGAACTGGGAACTAGATATCTACCTTGCTTTTGCAATCAAGCCTTAACTTGGACTTTTTGCAGTTTCTTTCCTCTGACATTGAGCTTTTCCTGAGCCAGTAGAAAAAGGGTTTGAAAGCTGGACAATGTTGTTACAGAATTTGATTAGACTGGAGACATTGATAACAAGGATTCCGCACTGAATCCTCACATCCGTTGTGTTACTGAGGGAGTAGGGCACTATTTATTAGTGGAACTGATGCAATAAAGTGTCAAATACTTCATGTTTTTGTGTGTCTGTCTGTGGTCATTAAAAGCTTTATATGGAGCTGAATTATACAGAGCTTTTCTTTGAAAAGTTGTGAACCTGGGTCTGAAGATTGTGTCAGCTACTTGACATACCTCTTAAGAGCAATTTAATCAACCAATTAATGTAATTTCAGACTTAACTTCCTGTATGACTCCTTTGTTGTTAAGCAGACTTGCATTGTCTTTAGTCTACTATCCCAATGTAATGTCAAGTAGTAGGTCTCACATTTAGTGTTCTAATGTCTTGACAAAACTGTCTTGATGCAAAAGTGCATTTAGGCAGGAGGTTCTACCTTTCCAGATTGCTTCAGGATGAAGCCCTCTGGAAAGGTAGAACCTGTAATTATACAGTACAGAAGAGAACAATTAGTGCTTAAAAAACTAAACTGTGATTGTCAATACTCACATATGTGTTTTCTTTCATATCCCCTGAGATTTTTAATGAAATATTGTTATTTGGATAAGGTTTGAGATAGGTTATAATATTATTTATTCATGCTGTGGAATTTGTTATAGAACAAGTATAGTACCTCTGTGTCTTCCTCAGCTACCTCTTCCCTGTCCTCTTCCATCACCTGAATAAGAACACATCGCTGAGCTAACTACTCACCAAAAGGCAAAATGATGGGACAAATTATGCTGTAAGCCAGAACCTTGCTGAACCCACTGAGGCTCCATAAGCACATTCGTTGGCCTTGTTCTGTCAGAGAAAGTCAAAAAGAGGCTGAGAATAAAATATATTTCCGAAACATTCCGTTTTTTTAAAAAACTTTCCTTAAAAATACACCTTACATCTGAGTTAGAATAATATTAAGAATTAAAGATGTTTACATTACTATCTACCTGTTTACAGGCCTACACAAAGATGTTCCCTGCATGCCCTCATGGAAAAATCCCATTCTAAACATGGTAGCATTTATAATTCAATTGACATAAGTTATCAAACTTTTAATTGTTATATATTGATACCCTTTTCTGTTTTCCCTATAAGAAATCAGGTCTAACATTCCTCTAGGTGACAATATTGTGACTAACCTATTTGACATATTGCCTCTCAGCTGCAGAGCGTGTGAATACCAAACAATTGATATAAAGCAGTAACTCTGTGATCACATAGTTGACAACAAACACTCTGTGGTCAGGTAGAAACAAACCCTGGTGCCATAAAAAAACAAGAAAAAATGCATTAAAGAGAATGAGAACTTTTTAGAAACTTGAATTTTGTCTACAAACTATAGTAAACAACAGGTAAAATGCAATAAAAACCAATTTCCATCATGTGAATAGCACATCTGTAGAAGAACTGTGTAAATTAGCAACTAAACAGAAGAAGACATCATACAACCTGACTGCAACATGAAGGGAAAGGATCTTGCTTCATGGTTTTTAGCAAGCTTTTAGATTAAAGTTTAAAATAGTAAAAAGGGGAAGGGAGACGTTTACGTACCAAAGCCTCTGTGTCCCTGTGCAGAGGAGCAAGCGTTGAAACAGCCATTTGAATAAGTCTGCGACAGTAAGAAGACTGAAGACACGACTGTCTGGAATAAGTATTGGAATAATACTTTACAACCTTCCCACACACAGACGTGGCTTTACACTGATAGAGGTCTCACATGTGTTCATTAAGAACTTTCAGAATTATAACGCATGTATACATGTGAGGCACTTAAGAAAGAACAGAGTCCAGCAGTGCACCTGAGGAGCAGAGGGGTGATATGTCTTCTACCATCCCTCTCCAGGTAAACTGAAACCAGACACCTGGCTGTTACCATGACACTGCTGCAGAAAAGCAAAGGTTGATGGGAGTTTTAGAGGATTAGGGAGGCCCAGCCGCAGGCAGTCAGTCTTACCTCAGGTGCGTTGTTTCTTCCTTGTGCTTCCTAGGAAACGTTTTCCTCTTTGTAGGAAAGGAGTTTTCCATTGGAATATCTTCCTCATGTCACTCGTCCCTCGTCTCTGTGGTGTTGAAGAGAGTGAGGTGGCAAGTAAAAGTATCAGGAGTGAAATATTGATGGGGCAACAGGTGTGATCCTAAACGCCGGCAGGTCTTTGGCCTTCTGATCGATGCATGACACGGCGAGGGGCTGCCAGCACGGGCCGCCACAGGCTGAACCACGGACCTCAGCACTGGTGAGTCCCAGGCTAGAGACAATTCTCTCTCTCTCTCTCTGTCTGTCTGCAGTTTATTTTCGTTTCCTTCAACATATTTCTCTTTCTGTAAATCCATAACAAGAATCATATCTTTGACACAACTAGTTTCTACTGGAAGGCCTTTACTAGGACATCTTGGAAAGCAGAATTATTAACTGGCACCCTACTGGGTTTTTATTATTATTAAGAGCCTTCCTATACAATTATTGTGTAAAATGCCAATTAATATTCAAGGTCTTAGCATATCTAAGACAACACACAGTTTTGGAAATATAAATGGATAAAAGTGGCTGATTAAAGAGTATGGTGCTATCTGCAGGTTAGAAACTAGGCCATGCAAGCTAGTATGTCTCCAGTTACACTGATATCTCATGCACAGGGTGTGTATGTGAGTATGTGAGTGTGTGTGTGTGTGGTTGTCTTTCTTTCCTTCGTGACATGACTTGTGATGTCTGTCTCTCAGATGTATCCCTGAAAATAAGGATTTAACAGATAATTTAACTGCTGATATAGATGTGGAACTCAAATGGTGCCTGTAGTTTACTTAAAAATGACCTGCACTGAGGTCGTCTCTCATCCGAGTGTGTGTGGATACATATGCATAAACTACCAGGATGTAGTGGTTCAATTCCTTTTCACTCAGTTGTATTCATTTGGATGAAATGCATTTTGCATCAAGGTAGCATGAAGATAAAATATTTGAAGCCAAAACCATAATTCTTTTTTTTTCTTTTATGCATGCTGATATGCATTAAAATCCAAGAAAAAGGTTGTTGCACTTTCATTTTTAAACAACAAAATAAAAAATCTTTACTGGCTGATTTAAAGGAGATGCTGTATTCCCCTTTAAAATAATTTCTGTCAAACCTCCAGATTCACAGAACCTCACTCCTCCTGGGGTAGGAGGAGGAGGTGTAGCAGGAGGTGGAGAAGGAGTGGGTGGTGGTGGCGAACGGGCAGAGGGCGGTCAGGGCAACCGGCCGGTCGTCCAGGAGCTGTGGTTCATCGTCGTGATGGCAGCCATCGCCCTCCTGCTGCTGGCCGTCGTGTTGGGTGTCATTCTTCATAAGGTGAGGGCCAATAGAGATTCTGTGTCACAGTTAAGGCTGAGGGCGACAGAAGGGCGCGCCAGACGTCATCAAGACACCTGAGGTCATTGTAAATGAATGTGAATGGTATCAACCAGTCCTCTGAGTTAGAAGAGCAAAGGGTAAGGATGGAGAGCCGGGTTACATTTGAATTAATCGGCTTATAAAGGGATATATTGAAGTGAGACGTCAGGATGCGTGCAAAGAAAACAGCTAGACTTCAAAAATACCATCAGTTAACGAGCAGCTTATATAAGCTATAAACTTATTACACTATAAAACTCAAATCAGGTTCTTGTTTCCTCGGCTCAGGCCCTAAACAAACCCCCCTTCCCGCGAGAGAGACCCCCTCTGGTGGCCCTGCCCATGCAGAAGAGGAACCCCATGGCTGTTTACCCAGCCAGCAACTCTGTCCTGGTGAGCTCCTAATTTACAAATCACTATTCAATTAAAAACATGACACACGTGATAGAATTTGGCATTTGATTGGTTCAATTTATATATGAATATATTGAATGTTATATAAGGCATTTAATATATAACTATGAAGTTATATTTGTGCCTCATTTCTGAACCAAGAAATTACAAAAACAAGAAATACAGAAAGTAGCCTTTATTTATTGAATAGTTATTGTGTATTGTAAAGAAGTTGATATATTCATACACTCTGTATAAATATATCAAAAACTTCACCCCATGAATAACAACATGCAAACACTAATGATATGTATGTTTTTCTGTCTGTTAGTGAGGCAGAATTTACTTATACAATGTAAGTTATTCTTTTCAGTGCATTTCTTTAAGCCTCTCACCCTCTCTGCCTCAGTTCAACACCGTGCATGAAACAACAGGCTTCTCCAACAGTGTCACACTCAAGGGCTTCACCATGAAGATGGAGGTAAAACCCTGCAGACTCATAAACGCACACAAAGAACTGTTTTTCTGTGCATGTGCATAATACGTGGTGTGTTTATTCTGTCTCTAGGAAGTGTTGGAGGCTAAGTGTGAGCCCATTGACCACGCCCCTTCTCAGGGCGAGCTCGAGATCCTCAGCGTGAACTCTCTGAGACGCAGCGTCAGCCAGGTGATGGACGGCAAGTCGCTGACTGACGATGGAACCTGGGACCCAAACATCTCAGGCCATGACAGTGGGCTGGTGAGAGACCCTGAATATGGAAGAATAACTGATGAACTGTTTGTTGCTAGGATACATCATATAGAGAAAGTGGAGCAAGAAAGGCCCATGAAACAAGCAAATACATATTTAAATTTATACAACCTCTACTCTTCTGTCTGATAGTTTATGGAAGATGAGGAGTTTGTCGACACCGTCAAAGGCTTCAGCACCGTGAGGAAGGAGCACACCATGTTCACTGACACCAACCTGTGAACTGAGGATAACCTTTGACCCTCACAGGAAAACACGGCCACAGGGTCACATTTTATCCACCCGGTTTTGTCTCCAACCTGGAGTTTAAAGAGTCAGAGGTCACAACTGAGCGGGATGGATAAATGAAGGAAGAGGAAGACGACTTAATCTGTGATCACACTTTTGGAATAACTGCTGCAACTAAGGGAGAAACGTTAAAACGGGACAAAAAAACATTTCTATCGCATGGAAAAGGGAAGAGCCTGCTTTTGTAGACAACTCTAATGAAAAAAAAGCTTGACATTTTTATTTCTCGTCATCGAATAGAGACTGAACACGAACAGAAATAGACAAACCAAACCAAAGAGATAATGGGAGAAGCAGCAGAACATAGTTATGTATTTGAGTGTTTTAATTTATTTCTCCCTTGCATGAGGGAAAAGTTATATCTGAAATTTTTTCAAGATGCATAATTTTTTCATTTATTAAATTAAGATTGAATTATTTTCATTATTATCATATTCAAATCTTTGGGTGTTTGTTGGTGAAGGATAAGCAAACGAACATGTACACAGTCCTGACTGATATGCACCATTCCATATGATCTATAGAAAAACATCCCGAAAAAAAACTGAATAATTTATGGGAAATGTCCCTTAAAATTTAATAAAGTAATGAATAAATGTCTGGATCTGCACTGAAATTTGAAGAAGTCATCCCTGTCCCATGCTGCCTCCTCCCACCAGGTTTCTAATCCGTCCTGTAGTTTTTTCTTAATCTTACATACAAGCACACAAACCAGCAGTCAGGGGCGAAATCAGATGCAAGGCTTTGGAATATTAATTGTTGTACAAATGATTTTTCAAATACCTTCAGTAACATTTTCTGCACTAAAAGCTGCTGCTTAAACAGCCTACGTACAATGTATGAAAGACTTACATCAGTTTAGTAAACTATTATTCACAATGACAACAATGTATTGTGCTTCATTAAAACAGGTCAGCAAAAATGTCATATTTATTTTATTAAATTAAAAACTGGAAAGATATCTGACAATGGAAATAACATTTTCGGTTAATTTCCTGTTGGTGGAGACAGTGAGTCTGAAGATCCTGCACAGAGCCGACAAAACCACTGGTGCTGCATGGACGAGGGCCAGGACTGTCAAGAAACCATACAGAGAACATTGGCAGAGTGCAGACACGCCATGCAGCACCAACTGGACCCAATTAAACCATTTGACAGATCTCCCTCCTCTTCCTCCACACGGAAGAGAGCAGCTGTTGTTTCTGAAGGTCTGTGATGAAGGCCAGGTGGAACAGCGGAAGACTCCAAGTCGATCCTGTGAGAAGAGCTCAGGTACAAATGTTTGCTGGTGAAGCCGAGCACTGTTTTCAGAAGGATTTCATTGCACAGTCAGCACAACACTGGCTTCACAAGCAGCTGTGGAGTAATTGCAAACAACAGTCATGGTTCCCAACAATCTCCGTCCCAACAATCTCTTCTCAGCTTCACTCAAGGCGTCCTGAGTGTTAGTGTGTAACCAGGAGCAGGTGTTGGGACCTCGATTGATGCTTAGTTATGATGTGAATATAGTTTTGTGAACTAAAATCTTGACATGTCCGCCTGCAGAACACCAGTGTGCTGCCATGTGTAGATGCATTTGTCTTGGCCACACATCAGCCACTCTTTTTATTTGTCCGTAGCAAGAGTGCCATGGTTTATTGACTTTTTTTTTGCATCTAAAGCATAACCTGTAATAAAGCGACTGGAATATTTCTTATCATGCAGCTATACTTTTGCACACATGGAAAAGCACCAGTGCAAGAAATTTGAATGAACAATTGCTTTTTTTTTATGATATAATGAATTCCATGAATTTTCTGAGAAATCAGCTAAAAGTTGATAACTGTCCTACGTTTGCAGTTTTTGGAGAAAGTGAAAAACAATCCTGGATTCAACCCTTGACCGGGATCCACACCAAAATGTAATCCGTTCCTTCCTGCTTTATATTGCATCCTTCCACAGAGTTTCATGGAAATCTCTCAGTTGCTTTTGAGTAATCTTACTTACAGCAACTTGGCGGAGGTAACCAGGAGATTGTATTGAAGACATATTTTAGTTGAGCCGGTGTAGATTCTTCAGAATTTGTCCCCAAATTGTGCCGCCAACGATTAGCAGCAGCTCAAAGTCTCTGCAGCCACTCTAGATTTCCTGAGGATTAGATGGTCTCATATATTTTCCAAGGTGTATCTCACCCCGTTCGTGGATGTGACATAATGCAACATACAGTATGAACATCTGGAATCAGTTTTTTTTTCTCTCTCCCACATCATAGGGAGGGAGCTGTGCGCTGTGTGCTTTCTGTATTCATCTGCCCTTCACTGTGTGAACCCAGTGATCCCAGCCGCAAAACCAGTTCTCTTACTTAGTGTTCCACTGAGCATGGAATAAAACATGGATTTAATTTGAAAGTTACAGAACATCTTGATATCTTAACATACTTAGGAATATGTTGTCGGGAGAATGAAGGAAAGACGAGAGTAAACCTATAAAGTCTAAGCAGGTTTCTGATGAAAGCTGAGGGAACAAACTCCGGCTCTGAGGTTGTTTTCACCTGGTGTTTGAAGCAAATACAGAAGAACCACTTTTATACACTTAAGATTGTTTACAGACATCGGTGTCTACATACTGTATCCACGGAGAGTTGCATACTGTCTTTCTGATTGTGATTGCTTTGCATTCTGCTGCGGGTCCTCCGATCATCACAGAGCAGATTCATATCAATCTGAACCTCATGTGACCTGTGGAACAGAATCCGTTTATTATGATCCATGCTGCAAGGATGTTGTGCAATGTTTTTTTATGAAACTGGCAACTGACTCTCTCTAGTCATGAATACATACAGTACATTAGTCTCTCTCTCTTTTTCTGACACCACACACACACAGACACACAGATCTGAGCACACATGGTTATTGTATCAAAATGATTATTTACATAATAAACAGCTTTCGTAAGAGGCTGTGGCTGGATGAGCAAAACAATGTGCAAAGTTTTTCCCTGATTCTGACACATTTTGTCCACATCTTGATCGACAGAGCATGCGCTGCTAACTATATCTGTGATTGTGCTCATATCAGTTATACAGGTGCATCTCAAGGTGCTTGTAGAAAAGTAATGTTTTTTTAAGGGAAAACTTTAATATGTTCTGGATTCATTTCACGTAAAGTGAAATATTGAAATTTAAAATATTTCCAGGTGGTTTTAATTGTGATGATTACGTCTTACAGCTCAAAGTATTTGAGTATTTCCTAAAATCAATCAATAAAGAATTTAAATTCAGCCCATACTTGGCCAGGCCTCCTTTAGAGCTATTGCATTAATGTGGCTTGGCATCTGAAAACAGGACTTTGGTGACTGACCAAGAGATACACAGTATTTATGGTAATTTACTCAAACTCAAATTTAATATTGTAATATTTTCAGACACACCTGTATAGGTGTAAAGTCAAGCATCTGAATCCCATTTTATTGTTTACTCCTATGTGCACATTAGGCTGGTTTATAAGTTATGAAAGTCAAAAGTTGCAAGGGTTTTAGATCAGTTACGTTCAGTGCTGTTGTTAACAGCAAGGATTGTTTCTCTAACATCAACAATCTAAACTTTAAAAAGTTGGTCTATTCAACAAAAATATACAAAGTAAAGATGTGTGTATGATGTATAAAACTGGGTAGACATGTTATCAAAAGAACAAACACATTGACTCAAACATGATGGCATGCAGTTGCTCAACCTTCTAAAACAGAAAAACAGGGACTTTCAGATTCCTCTTATCTCTTATTATAAAAGATTGAAACGTTACACATATTTTAGTGTCGTGATCATTTTGAAAACAACTCGGCTCCTTGTTGAGCAGCTGATTTGGATTCATCCAATCTTGTGAGCTCATGGTGAAGGCATCGGGGCCTGAACAGCCCACAGGTCCATGGAGGCAAATGTTTTTCAGCCGGCCCACATGACCTCATTCATAGGGAACGTCTCTGTAATTCAAGCGTCAGAGCAATTGCACTGTTGTGATAGATGTGTACAACATTCACTGTAGACAAATAGCAGAAAAAAAGTCATCGCTGCTCCTCTTCACAAGGCAGAAGGGCCACAGTCCGCTGAGCGTGGCATAAGTGTCCACATGTCCTGGCATCAAGGATGGTCATGTGTTGATTGCTGGTAGGACTCTGTGTTGCCTTTTTCAAACTTGTGGGATTTTCTCCCATCCCATGCTGGAGCTTCACAGCCCAGGGCGAGGCGGTGGGCGTGCAGGGGGAGGGGCTCGACCAGGAGGAGGTCCCTGTGGAGGAGGAGGCAAGGAGCCCGTTGGGGAGGCAGGAGGTGAAGGGGTCGTTGAGGCCGCAGACGGCGCTGGTGTGGGCATGTTGGTCGGTGGAAGAGCGCGGTTGGGAGGTGGCGTGTAGGGGGGAGGAGTGATGGGAGGAGAGGGGGTGGGGGAGGTGGGGGGAGGCGTAGGAGGCAATGATGGAAGGGTGCAGGAGGAGAAAGACGGAGATGATGGAGGGCTGCCGGGGGTCGGTGGGAGGGTGCCCTGCGGCGGCGGTGGAGTCTGGCTCGGGGGGTTGTAGATGGGAGATGAGGGGCTGTAGTGAGGGTAGCGAGGAGGGGGAGACTTCATGCGGGTGAAGTTCATGCATTTGCCCTGAAATTTAAAAACAACAAAACAAATTATAAGAAGAACTTGTTGATTGCGTGTGTGTGTGGAACATAAGTGGAGCATCTGGTTTAAGGGCAAAGATGAGAACACCCTCATTCACTCCTCCCTGACATTAACTCCCTTCACTGTATAATGAGCACCAAATCTAGATTTTGGACACTTGGGAACCAGCATCACTTTGCACACTTGCCCTGTTGTTCTTCCAAACAGAGTTTTTGTGTTGTATTATTGGTAGAAAGTTCTTTCATTCCATTGTGGGGATTTCTTAGGGCACTGCGTAGTGAACTAGAAGGGCGCTCAATTCAATTCATTTCAATTTTATTTGTATAGTGCCAAATCATAATATGCATTATCTCAAGGTACTTTTTCCTGCTCCTTAAAATGTTAGAGAAACCCAACAGTTCCCACGATGAGCAGCACTTTGGTGAATGTGGAGAGAATCACTCCCTCAATAACTGGAAGTAACCTCCAGCAGCACCAGACTCAGTGTGGGCGGCCATCTGCCTCGACCGGACGTATGTGACTCAGAGAGCACATACATCCACCAACAGTCCCCTCATCGCCCACATTTTCCATCAGGCCCCGCTCTCTCTGTGTAGAAATTGCATGTTCTTCTCCAGGTACGATGGCTTCCTCCCGCAGTCTAAAGACATGTAGGGTGGGATTATATTAATTGAAGACTCTAAATTGACCATTTGAGTGTGAAGTTTTTTTTGTCTTTGTACGTTGGCTCTGTGTTAAACTGGCGACCTGGCCAGGGTGTGCATGCCTCTCGCCCACAGTCAGCTGTGATTAGATCCAGCCCCACCCGTACAGGATAAACCGTATAGATAATGGATGGATAGATTGTTTCTTATAATGTAAATAAACTATATGTTCTGCTTGGTTGAAGAAGCCTGCTTGTGTAAATCATGTTTCTTGGACAAATCAAATACTTTCTTGCTCTGAAAGCTGAATTAGTCTAAGATATAAAAAATGTCCCTCGCTGCTTGCTGTTACAAATCAGACGGACTGATGACTGGAGCAGACGTTTGTGAGCCTCTCACTTACTGAAGCCTCATCCACTGTCAGCACAGATCTGCACGACAGCACTTTACTGTCAACAGACCTCAACCTGCACACGCTATAATTCTCAATCACAGCTTTATGGGCAATTATAGGGAATTTATGGGGGCGTTATGGACCATGTACTGTAAATGCTCTGCTCAAATGAACAAGTTAACCTGCCATCACTCTGTGATCCAAACCAAAGTGAGGTCATGCAAGAGAGACGATCATATTCCAGAAAACAAGTTACACCCCTGGACAGCCGAACCGAGGGGATCAGGGAGCGGCAGTGAACTGATAAGAAGTGAAAGCTCTGCTCGTGTTACCACCAGGGCAAAATGACCTCAAGGGAAAATGATGCATGTTAAACAGTCGACAAGGATGGAACAAATCAACAGAACCTTTATTTGTATTCCTTTAGTATGAGCAACAGCGAAGTGATTCGTAGTTATTCTTAAAATCAGTCAGACCTAAGAGAACATGTGTGATAACAAAATGTTGGAATACGTCTAATGTTAAGTTTCTAACTAGCTGCTGTTCCCTGTGTTTGATCCCTTTAGTCTTTTACTGGCTCAGAAACATATGAGTTGTTACAGGAACCTGACTTAAGTTTCTCTCAGGCACCAGTTAGTGGGATCAACTGGCCTCTTCCCCCCCGCCGCTGCATTCATTTAGAGGAAGTTATAAAAGCGAGGCTTCGACGAGAGACTCCTAATTGCAACCAGAACACACTTGTTTACTGCAAATCATCAAGGATACTTGACCCGAGCCTTTTTCCCCCAGTGCACTAATGAAGAGCTTTATAGTGAGGAGGATTCACTCCTACACTTCTAATTACAGAGCAGTGCATCAGCAACACTTACTGTACTGGAGGGAATAAAGCGAGGAACGTGCCCCTGGGAATTTAACCCCAGCGCTGGTTTGACTGTGACAGTTACTTCACTAACATGGACCAGTCCACCTTCAATATTGCTTCATCTGAGGTGTAGCTTTCCATGCATATTGTTATATTGTCGGTACATCCTGGCCATTATATCACTTAGAAAATACACCAACGCTTAAGTCGTATAGCAACTCAAGTTTTGAATTCATGTGCAAGTCATTTTTCCTCTTCTTCTCACATAAACTTCCTCTTCCCTCCTCCCCTCTGAGATATTGACATTTACTTCTTCTCCCGCTCGCTCCCAGGTCTCAAACTTTACTCACAGTGGAAAAGGTCATCATTGTTTTTTCAGTCACTGAGCTGTGTTTGAAGGATCTCACAGTCTCTGTGGAGAGCTTTGTTCTCTGTCTGTAGTTCTGCAGCAGATCAGTAGAGAGTCTCAGTGTGTTGCATTAACGTCTCATTGTTTAGACACTGGGCCTGGTTGTTTCTGTGGTAAACTCCACTCTGTTGTTGCAAGCTGTGAGGGGCTTTCTGGAGGCGTTCACAGGTCTCAAGTGTGAAAGGCTGTAGAAAGGCATTCAATTTATCTTTCAACACATACAGTAGCTAAAGGTGATTACAACAATGTGTTTTATTTTATTGTATAAATATAAAGATTTATTTGCAGCATAGAGGAAGGAGTATATTTGCTATAAGCTAATGAGGAGTTACCCTTTGTGATGCACCAGGTGATCTTCCAAATGTAGACTGGAGGAGCCAGGGATCAAACCACCATCTCTGTTGTTGATGGATGACCCTCTCCACCTCCTGAACCACAGCCTTGATGTTTGTTGTAATAGGCTGTTCTAAGTCTGGCCCAAGTGATAAGAAGTTTTGTCTTGGATCACTAATCCTCTTTATGCATCTGTAATAATATATATGGAGACTAAAATTTGTATGTAAGTGTGCATGAAAAAATAAACATATCTTCTTATCAATTTTAAAAGCTCCATTATTTCAAGAGTTAGCATATTACACATTGTTTTACTTTTGTGAGTACTCTGAAGCACTTCACAGTAAAAGTCACTTTCTGGATTTTGTGTAATTTATAAGCATTAATTGGTGATAGATATCAATAAAGAGTAAAAATAACATAAGTGGAAGAAGGTTTCCAGCTCTCTGATAGTTAGATTATGTTTAACTGAAGTGGTTGTACTCTGGGACTGCAGGGGTATTGCCTTTTTTTGTTTATTGCCATGTTTGAATTGTTTGCGTATTTTTACTGTAAAACCCCCAAATTGGCCATCACCAGATTCAGATTCATTCTGCCAGCTTGTTACATACTGTATCACATACCACTTCCCTCCACCCCACAATCTGGACTCTGGATGAAATACTTTTCCTTTTCATGATGACTAAACCAGCGGTCGTTAGATTGGTGAGTGCTGTAGCCAGTATCATCCCAGCTCCCTGCAGGTTTTCCCATGAGCCTCTCTGTGCACAACTTATTGCTCACAGTTGGTCTATTTACTCAGCATTGTCAGATGCAAAAAAATCTACAATCTGACAAATGCTACTGCACAACCAAGGCCTTCTGAAGTGTTTTTCTTACCTTGTCACCTGGATGAGGCCTCATTACTGACACACGGTCGTAGCCTTTCCTCAAAAGTACCCACAATGCTTCCAGTTTGCTCTGTGGAAAGACAGAGAAGACTAAATCATCCCTTTAGTATTTTATCCCACACTGTGCACCAAACTCCAGCTGCATTCCAAATGAACAGTATTATCCCCATTCCTACAGTCGTTTCAAAGTGTCACTGAAATCATTTCAGCTGTTTGTGAACTGGCTCTTCATACTTTTGAACACAGCAAATACTTTGAGGATAAGGACAGAAAATGCAGCTGTTTTCCCTCACTAAACAAAAGTGCTGGGTGTGCAGTGCTGCTCCCTGGAGGTCAGTCCAACAGGAGTCTGGTTTCTATTAGCATCCCCCCACTGACTGGGAAAGCTTCAGAACAGCTCCTTTAACCCCGTACTGGCCCTAGAGGATGGGCCTGTGTGCCAGTATGACACCAAAACGTTATTACCTTAACACATCTCATGCTACTTTCAACAACATTTTAATAATGCCATTACTCATATGTCCACAGCCAGATTAACATGGAGTAATTGGCAACAGATGTACTTTTGCAGTAGGCCGACACATGCTAACAGCTAGAAAAAATCATAATGTCTCAGCAAAGCTATTAAACAATCGTAAACGCTTTTAGAAACTAAACATAAGCTGAGCTGTATGTCTCACAAATCCTCCACAATTTGTTTTGTATGTCGCACACATGAAACTCATAACTTCTATATGTTTGCCATTCTTAGTTGTTGTCAGCACTGAGACTTGAAAGAGCATCTGCAGACCAGACGCACTCCCCAGCCTGTTTCCTCCTCTAGCTACTTGCTCTGGTACCTTGATTGGCGAGTACCACTTGCGTGGCCCGGGGGGTTTATGCATGCCATTGTTGAGAATCCGTGTGGAGGGCAGCTCGTACTCCTGCTCGGGCATCTTCACTTTGGCATTTTTAGCCTTTTCCAGCTTTGCTCCTTCTTCTGTGGAGCCTTTCTCACCCCAGCGTACCTGAGGATGGACAAACAGTTATGACAGTTGCAGAGACCAAATGTGGAAAAAGATGGTTCTGCATACGTGCAGTTAAATTGAGAGCTGCTGTTGTGCTCCATAATTTCAGATGCCTTTTAGAGCAGTCCTAATGACCGAAGCAATTTACTTTAAAGGTTCCCCCTTTCTAATTAAGTCATCACATCTCACCTCCATCCTTTTGATCCCACCTACTCCTCTTCCTCCGTAGTAGGAAGCATCCACAGTCGGCCACTTCTTCTTGGGGGAATCAAAGTCCTCATCATCCTATGGGACAGGGGAAGGAAGTAGGTTTTATTGTGATATTTCATCTAAAAGGCTTACCACCTACAGCTAACCAGCTTTTGTGGTTAATGTTCACATGCCCAATAATCACACTAACTCCTAATGGTAGATGCCTTCTCATTTGTCATCATGCGCCTCAGTTGAGGTAATACTATGTCTGCTCTCCCCATTCCGTCCCCTCTGAGCCTGTCATATTAGAGGAAATTACAAAGCCCACTGGGCAGAGTTTGTGATGTTTCAGCTCTTTAATACAGCCTCTGAGATTCATAATCTACTAGGATGTCTTACACAGGAAACCATAATGAAGTCTGAAAGTTGTCTTTGAGGCCGAGGCTGCCACTGGAGTCTGGTTTTCAAACAAATTCTCAAGTTAAACATATTTTTCAGTTTAACTCGGGTAAATAAAAACAGACTGGTATGTCACACAGTTGCATGCAAGCTTTGGGCAACTGTACCTTGTTTATATGGATATGGTTATCGAAATCATGTTAAAAAAAGTTATTGGTTAAGTCTGAACAGGTCCGACTCCAGAAACCATGAATACAAATTTGGATTACAAAATGGTGGTGTTTAAACAGGACATAGAGGTGCAGAATACAACAGTAGAAGTCAATATTTCATTATTATTCTAAGAGGGCGTTAACTCACATCACAAATGATGAACTGCTAAATAAGTGAAATCTGCGTTTCACTTATGTGAGTGAATGACGCAGCGTGGTTACTGAGGTTCGAATTGCCAGAGTAAACTCAGCAATTACACAAACTAAACATTTTCAGCTGTCTGAATATTAAATGATGAGTTGTTTTCCTTTCTTTTTGAGTCATAAGAAAGAGATCAAGCGGAGACGGAGCAGCTCTCACCGAACTCTCCTCTTCAAGTGGAGGTGGGGGTTCGTGGATGATCTGTTGGGGGGGAAGGGGGACATGTGTGAGAGAAGAAAGAAGGAACGTGTTGTTACACATGGGAAGAACACAAAAGTCCCACACTTGGGTATCATTTGCGTGTTAAAGCAATGTCTTGTCTGTGTGCAACACGATGGTTACACAACACATGGCTGAGGAATTGGATCTAACACTGACCTAGAAATCTGCAATCCAGATTGTTTGGCCTGACGTTGTTGATGAGGAGAAAAGAGAAGTAAGATACTCATTAAAACTGCTATTATATTCTGTATAAAGGATTTATACTTTTTGTTTATCCTAGTCAGTTTTTTTATGTTTTTTACTTCCATTTTTCCGACTGTGTTGTACAGCAGCAGCCTTGAAGCATTGCACACAGACAGAATGTAGTTTTAAGCATGTAGAGTTTAGTCTGTGTTTCCCCATCCACCTCTTCGCTTTCGCTTGTATATAGGTATATGAGCAGTGTTTCTTTTTCCAACACGGTTTCCTCTACACTTAATGCAGTTAGCAAATTAGGGAATCCTTATTCTTATTTGGGATTTTCCTCCATGTGGCTCCAAATCCTGGAACACGAAACGATTCGCTGTGGTAACCTAGCATCGCTTTTCCTAAACAGACTTACTTGCACAGAGTTGAATTTGCAAGGAAAGAAAAGGGAGGGAAGGCCATGTTTTAAAAGCTGACATCTTTCTCTGGCATCTCTCAGCTCTATGCTGTTTCCAGCTCTGGAAACATTGGACTGGATTTGAAGAGACACCCCGCTTTTAATTTGAAAGGAGAAATACAGATTTTGACACAAGGCAACATGAGTACCAAGAGAGTTTGTTGAGATATTGTGATATTTGCAGTTTGACCACATGGCACAGTGTGTTCCCATATTTCCCCTTGTTACTGTATGCAGAGCAAACGATTGTTATAAAAATATTTTTCATAAATCTTTATACCTGGAGAGCTATCTTGCTTCTAAAATCCACAATAGTAACAAAGATATTAACCCAAAACATTCGGCCTATGTGGGTTTCTGTTTCCACGTCACTAGTTGGAAACTTAGAGCTTTTACTGGTGGAAGAATTGACTATGTCTTCCAGTGTATATACTGAGGCTGTATTGAGAGGTGAGACTCAGAGGTCACCTGCAGTGACCTTTAGAAACACAGATTGTTTAAACAGCAGAATAATTACTTAAACACACATTCACCCAGTGGCCTTGACCTCCTTCTTTGGACTAAATTCAGCTGCATGGATCCAAAGGAGCCAGATGCCCTTGTTGACATGAATCACCTTCTCACCATGACAGTGTTGTTAAGGTTAATAAGATGTCTTAGGGGGCGTTAGCCAGACAAGACAGACCTGGAAAAGACATTGCTGCCTGATGCATTGTCCACAAGCAACATTGTTCCCTTCCAGGCCTGTTTCAGCCCATCTAGAGTTTGAAGAAGCTAGTTAGACCAGTAGCCATCCTTAAAGCAGCATGTGTGCATCTTATTGTTGCATTGGTGATTGAGAAAACTCACCACAGTGCAGCAAAGAGGCCAGAACCACCAGAGAAGAGCCAAGATCAGGAGCAGCATCAGGATGAGCAGGGCGATGGCCAGGATGGTCCCGTCAGACTGTAACAGAGACAGACACGTCAACTCCCACTGTCTTTATAAGTAGATGCACTAAAGCCATGTAAACCACTTCTCTGAGCTTGATGCTTCATGTAGGAAAGAAGTTCTTTTGATCTTATGAAGCCTTTTCAAAGCTTGTTACACCAAAGACAATGACTGCTTGTGCTGAAAAACCTCAAATAATTTGCATCCATCATTTAGACAAGTGTTTATTAAGTTTGTATTTCACTGTTTTGACTGATCCTTCTTGGGCAATGTCAGCTGGGATTAGTGCCAGGCCCACTGTATGTATGGATGGATGTTTTGATTGGTTTTATGTGTGTGTTGTCTATCATTATTGCTATGCAATGTACCATTACCTCATAATATTCCAGTTTCAAAGTTAAATGCTAGTACAGTGAATTGTACTCACACATCCCACTGTGGTTATTGTGACTGAGCTGGAGATGAAACTGAGACCCTCGTTCATACTGACGTAGAGATTTGCTGCCCTGAAAAAGAAAAATGTTCCAGCTGTCATTTACTGGGGTCTTTAAAAACAGAGCAGATGAAACCTCTCATTCATTTTAATAAAATCTAGGACTTACATCCCCTCATCTTGAAGCACTGGTGCCGGGCAGAGAAGATATGTGTCTTCCACAATCAAAGGCTTCACCACTACAGTACACAGGGGAAAGGATCATAAAAACCAGCACAAGAAGCAGCCAAGTATTCCAGTCTTGTCTTGTGTTCGTGGTCAGTGGTAAAGTCACTAACATACAAAGCTCGCAAAGCAGGAGTTTAACTCACAAGTCACGACCAGAGTAACCTTTCAGATTATATCATTATTTAGCCTGATTAAAGAAAGATTTCTCTACTGACAGATTACATCAATTCCTTCATTTTAATTCAATAAAAGAAGGGAGTACATGTTCTTCACTCAAATAAAAAAAAGAGGTTACAGAAAAGAGTTTCAGAAAACAGAAAACTGCTCTTTGTTGTCTGCTGAGCTAGGACATATGTATTCCCCTCAGAGTCATCACTACAAGCTGTTTCACCGCAGATTTTGTTTTTCAGGCAAAATTTAGATCCATGTCCAGTTGGCTTTTTAAGAAAGTGGCTCCAACGAGTGCTGTCCCACCAGGCCTGTCTGTTTATCCTGGCGAGGGGAGAGCATACCCCAGGAGTGAGGAAATCAATACACGCAGTCGCGCACACAAGTCATGACTGCTCTTACCTAAAAACAGCATGCAGCACAGTGGTACGGGTGTACAAATACAAATATGCAACCACCTCGCCACTCAGGATGGCCTTATAACATTAGAACAACATGAAAAAGAATGAAGAAAAAAATAACTACAGCAAAGTCAAACATTTTAACAGTGAAAAGATGGAAAAGCTGGCATACAGTCAGAAAGTAGGTTGGTAGCTGCTAGGTTTGACTGTGGAGCCCTGCAGAGCTGAACTTTGAATTTCTAAAGCAGTCTTTAATCATAAGAAAGACCAAAAGATGTGACTTATTGTTGGCAAGTTTAAGACAGTATAGAGTCAGACAGACAGTTGTATCTTTGACTGCTTGAGGAAATGCAACTTATCAGACTCAATATATAGGTCAGCCATTTTATTTTAGGAAATACACTTAGTAGCTGATTTGCGGAGAGATGGATGAGAAGATCAAGTTCTCGTGTGGAGGGTAAAATAACACAGAAAAATAGCGGGAGGTTCTCTGCACCGATGTTTTCACAACAGCAACAAATCTCCTGCATTATTCAGGCGAGAAATATGATAATTTTAAACTCCTGGTAGGATACTTCAACATTTCCCATCTGACTACACTGCAGAGAAAGGAAGCGACGTATTAACTCTTCTGCAGAGATCATGTGATTTTCTTTTCAACACACAGACGCCGTCAGCAGTTCACCAAAAACTCTCTTGACATCATCGACTGTCATGCATTAGAAGTGACATCCACTCGCTAGCAGTGAATCCAGCTGGGGATCCCCTGCTGTGTTCTCACATCAAATTCTCTTCTTCGTTGTCTGGTTTATTGATGGGTGGAAACTAACATCAAGGTGCATTACATCAAATTCTCCTGAATTTCTACAGACTTTATACTTTAAATGACTCCTTGGACTCTTGCTGCCATTTTGATGTTTCTAGGCAACAATTGGCAAATATTCTGTAGAACCACCCATTAAATACCCTGTTTTTTTTATAGATTAAACCGACACAGTGCAACATGTCGATTAGTCAGCCTTTCAGGGACTATCATGGGTATTAAAAGCTTTCATCAAAGACAAGCTAACTTTCCCCCATCCGTAAAGTCTTTGTGCTAAGCTAAGTTAAGCTAACCAGCTGCAAGCAGGTACTTCATACAGACATAAGGGGAGGATGGATGTTCTCATCTAAATCTTGGCGATAAACTGAAAAGCACATATGCCAGAATGTCTATTCCTTATGTCTTGTCTCTTTATTTACATTGTTCAGTGTTGTCCACTGCAACAAAACAATGGAGAGCTCAGAGCAGTACATGCCAAAACCCAGCACGCCTCACTGTATTTTCTGCTTCTCTTTCCTGGCAACACAAATTCAAACACCAATTCATCTGCCCGGCACATGTTAGTTACATATTGCTTCTGCTTTCTTCCTTTCCTTTCCACCATTTCACCATATTTGCAAAGTATACTAAGGTCTGGAGCGAGTCAACGAGGGCAAGTAAAGATGTAGCCCATATATAGTTTTCTCTGATACACTATCTATCCCATGTTTATCTGCAGCTGAGCTGACCATGACCTAATTATTTTCATTAAAGGTTTACCCCTAATGTGACGTAAACAAGTTCCAGAGAATTGAGAATTGTGTTTAAACAATTTGGAGACGTGAATGCAACTAGAGGAGGAGAATAAGTGTAATGGAGCTGACTTAAGGAGATCATATTACTCAAATTGTTTCCACATCCACGGTTTTGTCTGCAGGAAGTGGTGTGATGTGTCATGCCGAAATAAGAATCATCCACAGGGTTTATTTAAGTTAGTTGAATTCTGAAAATAATTGATTTTTGCTTTGTTTGATGAATTTGATTTAAAGAGCAAGATGCCTTTGTTGAAAGTTGATGGCAGAACCAAATTACCCATTATTAAAGGGAAGGCTCTCTGGGAAACTAATGCTGCATTTTCAAAATACTTCATTAATATATTGCCTGCTGTGTATGCAGTTTATTTATTGCAACATCTCAATAAACCACAGTGTAAAGCAGAAGTCACAGAAGTGATGTCATCAAAAGTTAATGATGATTAAGTAATTCATTCTAAATTCTGATCACTGAGAAAAGAGGATGCGCTAAGCTAACATGAGGTTAAAAAGAAACAGTCATCATCAGAGGAGCAGACGTGGGTTAGTGCCTCGAGTCTGGTGAATAACTTGCTATGAAATTTAACCAGCGCCTCCTGCAGCTTCTGCAGTGTGCACTGGAGGAAGTGGTTTTAACAACTATAACACTGAGCCACTTGTAAGCGTTGTGGGGAAACTGTCTGTATCCTTGAGGCCTTTTCATTCAGTCTGCCTCGTGTGTGGTTCTCTCTCTGGCTGTTTTTCAGGTTGTAAAATTGAACAGTGCGTTGTTTAAGATAAAAACAACTATGATACCAGTAACACCAGCATAGCTGCTTGTTGGATCAAAGAGGACTCCAGCTGAGTCAGAGTCAGAATGGCTCACTTGGTGTTTGACGAGCAAGACGCTCAATTACACGTAATTCTGATTACTTGTATTCCAGCTGCTTTTATTGCTAATGAACTGGTTTTGATTTAGATGGTATTCACTCACTTTTGGTGAGGGTGTCGTTGATTCGGAAGCTGCACAGGACTTTATCAACATTTCGGGCATGGAGGAATCCATTTCCTCTCACCACCACCTCGAAGGTCTCTGGGTGAAGAGAAGAGAATAAAAAGTTGTTGGTTTTTTATACTTTTTGTTCCAAAGTAGTACCCAAACTCTACTCTACTACAATTTCCTTGTCAATATAATTACTGACTTTGAATTTCTTAGGGAAACAAAGATATGTCGGAAATACTGTGAATACTTGGTGTGTGGTATCACGCTGCAGTTTCTCTGAGACTAAAACCACAAACCCAGCACATGTCAGACTGACACTGGAAAACACGGATATAATCTGTGTCAAAGTGCTGAAGCTCATATTGAAACACAGTCTGGGTTAAACGATTGTGGAATATGGATTGTAAACACAGATGGATGACACATCTACAAATCCTCCTACTCTCCAGAAATGAAGCCAAAATATCCAGGATATATCAGCTGCTGTCTTGTGCTGAAGTCGTGATTCGGATCCAGAGTCTATGCAGTAGCAATCAGTGGGTGGAACCACAGTGGAGGGGCCACTCGTAGATGCAGTCGACCAATTGAGAGTGAGTCCCAGCTGTCAATCATGATGTTTCATCTATTTTTCCTACATCAAATCGCTAATTAAAGCCAAACTTACTGGAAAAATAAGCACTTGATCAAACACCTTAGATAAGAACTAACAAAAATGAGACAAAGCATCTTTGAGAAAAATGTATTTGATGTGAATTTTTTGATCTGGTTCTAATCTTCTGAAAATAAGGCAGCAGGTCTTATGACCTATGCTCCAGCCAACCACCAGGGGGCAATCAAAATGCTTTGGCTTCACTTTTCTCTATCGTGTTGACTCTCTTTATTAACAGTCTATGCTTTGGATTGTGTGGGTATTTGCTTCATATGACCTGCCACTACAGCCTGTCTGTGCTTCTTATGAGGAGCTTTTATCAGTTAGTCTTATACTGAAGATTAACTTTTTGAGCATCCTAAGGAGGATGGAGGGGAAGAAAATCTCTTACCTCCTGCACAGATGCTGGAGGGCTCTGCTGCCAGAATCTCAATACATGACTTCTTCAGGATCTGAGGAGACAAAGGGAAGGAATTCACAGAGTTCATCAGAGCAACAGCAGGCCCCTGGCTTTGTAGTGTCCGTTAACACTCAAACATTTGTTCTGCTTTATCACAATGTGAGGATAATATTTTGCTCCTGGTTTTCAGTGTAGTGTCCATGTCTTTTGTATTTCAGTATGTATTCTTGTCTTGAAATAATGACTGCTTTTAAGTTTCCATTTGTGTTCTGCAGATGTGTCTGTACTCAATGCTCTCTAGGAACAAACCCACTATAACTCCAAGAAGATGACAGATGCCTCACAGTCTCACTCATAAACTTGGTTAATCTGCTCCAGGTGACAGTCAGCTCAGTCAGCTGTCTGACCTTTAACGCCTCAACAAACCTTGTTACCCAGTTACAACTACTCCTGTATGACAAACAGTTTAAGTAAACACCACCGAGGTTGGTCTGAAGAGGTACAGCACACGTTCTGATCATGTTTGGCTGAGTCGTGTTGATCAATAGAAAAGTAACAGTAACATCAGGTTTTCCTGGAATTCTGTGCCTGGCCAGGCTCCATGGATGGAATAAGTTATTCTTCTTTAACCCTGTTTAGTCTTGATTGCTGCGAGCTATTCAATCAGTGAGTGTGCTAAAGGAGAAGTGAATACAGACACTTACATTAGACTGTTTGTCAGTCCTGATTGTAGTTGGTGTTTTCGAGTTAGTTAGTTAAAGTTAAATGCTTACCGAGTCGATGACCCCTTGCAAAGCCTCGAATCCGTCATTTACAGGAAAGACATGGTCCTTACTATCAGCAATCTTTGCCAGCTACAGAGGAAACAAGGCATTACAAGTGACACTTACACTTTTTCATTCAAGAAATTATTTTTTCATTCATTGTTCTCGGAAATTGTCTGATAAGAAGCAGAATCAGTGTTAGGATACTTGATTATGGGGCAGTGAATATGGACATTATTAACGAAATGAAACAATTAGCTTTTTCATGGAAGACAAACTAAAACTATTTTAACATAAAGTAGATAAAAAAAGGCATCTTGACCGAGTTGGTCTAGATGCCTTTTTTCCCTGCAATGATCAGGCCAAAATTACTTGGAAAAAAGCTTCAGAGACATTTCTAATACATTCCACGTCCTTACATTAGCTTTAGCTTTCTTCTTTGAACACAGTTGGCAGTCTGAACTAACTTGTATAAAACAATTTAAACTGATACAAAACAATACAATCTTTGTAATCTAAAGCAATTTACAGCTACTTGAAAAATTGGTTTTGAATTACAAAGCTTTAAATTGATAATCTTGTTATCCATAATGCTTCCTGAAACCCAGATGTCATCAGACACTTCCACACACCTGTGTCTCATTGAAGTCCTTCACCCCCACGCAGTAAACCGAGGCCCCCAGACTTCGGGAACGGTTGGCCTATCAGATACGCACAAAGATTCACAGCAAAAAACAGGAAGAAGCTCAACACCTGGGTTCAATTACACCTCTGCATTTCACATCGTCCCAAACATGGTGAAAATAGACTTGTGTGGGTTCGACCTCTGAAAAGATTTCATAAGAGGTTGAGTAACACCATATTTCATCTGAAAAATATTAGTCAGATGTCATGTGGAATTGAAATGTCACACAGATGCACGGAAACCAAAAACAGCAAGCTCAATACATCATTTCTGTGGATTTTGGTGTTGATACTGAATAGCAATAAGGCGTCCCAAAGCATTTCAGGCTGGGGTGAAAACCTCCTTGTGAGGGCACTCAAAGCTGTTCTCAGGTTTTCTAAAGCCTTCACCTGAAGAGTCTGGATGATCTGAGGTGCAAATAAATCATAAGATCCCACGGCAGATATGCAGAGGAAGACTGTGCTCACATGCATAAATCTGACAGGCTTTTTTGACCCAGTTTTTCCAGACTAGAAGAGGAGGATCAAAGGGCTGGTGTGTAGGGTGGCAGTGTTTGAAGTGGTGCGTCACGTGCCCAGTCACATATTTCACCTGGTTCTAATTTGTTAGAACCATTTAACCTCTCTGTAGCTCTCTCACCTCTCTCTCAGCGTAATAGAAAAGATCCTCGTGCAGCTCTCCGTCTGTCAGAGCGATGACAACGCTGGCAGTGCGATAACCTGCCCACAGAAAGAATTCGGTCAATGCTGCTCTCATAGCGTTTCCTCCTATTATGCTTTGCAAATAAATAGGCAGCATTGTAAATTCGTCTTGAATTACTTCTCTCACAGTCTATTCATTGTAATCTGTATCACACAATTACTTATTATCCCAGAAAAACAGACCAGAACTCCAAATTATGAAAAATAAATACTCATTCTGTGCTTTTATTCAGGTTGGTTTGTGACATTTTTAAACTATATTATGGCGACTCATAACTCCGCTACACCACCCACTGTCAATTTGAGTAGGTTCACCTGTTCAATCTGATTCAATTCAACTGTTCTGCCATAAAGTAAACTTTTATGATAATAAAATATATGATTTAGCATTGAGCTCAATAACTTTCATTGCAGTTTCATTTATTTAGTTCATTTAAGTGTAATCCAAAAACCAAACCGAATAATAAATAATAATAATAACCCCCGGATAAGCGGACGAAAATGAGATGAGGGGGGATGAGACATTGAAAACTACCAGCCCTCTTACATGTAAATTACATAAATACCGATGGTCATCCAACTTCTGATTTCCTTTCTTTATATTCAAAATCACAAATAAGCTTCCTTGAATAGTTTTCTCAACTTTGACCAACCTTGTTTAAAGACGACAAAAATAAAAATAAATATTTGCAGTATAAAAAATGTTTTACCTTCAGTGTTTCCATAGTATATCTGCTCACTGGCCTGTGAAAAAGAAAAGCCAGAATGAAACAGTGGACTGTTTATCTGGTAGCATAAAGTCAATGCATGAGTCATTTAGTGCTCAGGACTGGGTGGTGTTATAAGTTTGGAGATATTCTGGAGATAAAGCCCAGAGCTGCAACGGCCGCTCACCCTCAAGATGCCCTCATGCATGAAGGTGTCTCCCCCTGTACGGACCAGCTGCAGCTCCTCCAGACCTTTGCGAATGCGTTCCCTGAGCAGATACACAGAACACAAGCTAACACACATTTCTGATAATATACCATCTAATGGAAAATATTGATTATGCAGGATGATTTTCAGAACTTCTCTTCTGACTAAAACTAGACTCTGCAAGGCGGGGTAAGAGAATAACAGTTTCCATAAGAGCATGCAATTTGGAGGAAATACCAGCAATGTGTAACAGATGAATAAATTGAACCAGCCCTGGTGTGTATTGGCTTGAGAAACTGTCACGCAGCTAGACAGGAAATGAGTCCATTTTAGAATAAGATGTGAGGGAAGCAGTGAAGAGATGATGTGGCTGTAGAGACACTCTACTGAGGAAAGACTAGATATATAAGCTGCCCACAATGTGTCAAAAAGCACATGA